>CM022395.1:13587865-14187865 GCA_011833715.1 Carcinoscorpius rotundicauda | reverse complement strand
ACACTATTCGTTTGTAAAAGAGTAGCCCAGGAGTTAGCGGTGGGTGGTGATGACTAGCTGCCTTCCCTCTAGTCTTACACTGCTAAATTAGGGATAGCCTTTCAATAGCTTTGTGCGAAATTAAAAAACAAAACAAAAAATCTTTCCTATGACTGCTTGGTATTGGTATGAGAAAACCTCATTTTTAAAGGTGTAAACACCATTCGAGAGAAATGTTGGAAACGGCTAAATGTAGCTTTATTCTTCGCAACGTACTCATAATTAACTGGCTACTGTTAATTACAACACCACCTTTATTTCATCTCTAGACACTCTACCATAACATTTATTGATGTATCTCACTATCATCTATTTTTGACAGTCTTCGTTCTGTAACTATGAACTACACTGCAGCATCTACATATGTCCTATTTACCCAGACAGGAATCAAAACTAATCTCCGTTTGGGAAGCTGATACCAAATCAAACCAATTTTGTTAATATACTAACATCTATTGTTTTCACGACTCAGTGTGACAATCCTTTCTGTGAATGGCGCTGTGTGTCTTTTGGGTTTTACATAACCAATATTTCCTCCTTAATATTTATAAAAATAATATGTGGTCATTATATTTCTTTAGTTCCTCACGGTCAATTTAAATCTCACTTTTGGTCACAAAAGTGTGTAACAGTAAGAGTGTAACGAATGTAGCACCGCGTGTTCCCTACGTTCTTAACTAACGAAGAGTAGCACTTTGTCACCCATTCTTGTTTGAGGTCTTGTTTGAGCAGTTTGAGGTCGATTGTTGAAATAAACTTTGACAGTTTTTACATGGAAGACAAATAACAACTCATCCTTATCTCTCCAGATGTTTCTTTAATGGCTTTGGTTATGTCAACTAGCAACGAAACAACCTCACTAATCTCTTCTTATCTTCCAGTTCTTACTTTTAGCTTATGCCACAGAATAACAGGAAAATTGGAATAATTAAAAATATTCCACAGATGAGTAAACGAGTAATACTAGTATCATTAGTGAAGGAAAGAAACTCTAAGAAAATATTCTTTATCGTCATAAAGTCTGATGACTAAACAGACAAACAGAAAATTGACATCCTTCCCACTGATAACAAATCTTAACCTTTCTTATTAGAATTATGGGAACTGAGAGTATATAATAACCATACAACTGTTAAATTATGGTGTACTTACCAAATAAGACTTAGAGAGCAAGCATAAGGTTTATGGTCACTATCACCTAACTTCGTGATAACTTGCAATGCAGGTGAATATTGTGAGATAATTAGTTCGCGACAGGTGTGGTTCACGAATAAATTTCAAAACAGAAAATTGCTGCCGGTTTAAAGAGGTTGTAAAGACATCCTTTCAAAATATCTTAACAAAACTCTAACCTCGTGCTGAAATTGTGAAACGACACAACATTTAATAAGAAGATTCAGTTTACTTCCACAAACCCAGTTTTATCATGTTACAATATAAACTTAAGGATCCCAATCAATAAGCAAGAGATTTTATCCATTCTTTTCGTGTGATATTTCTTATCTTTGTTCTTCATACCGCTCTTATTACGATTTAAAACCCTTTGAACTTTTAAAGCAAGTTTAGAAGCTTTCCAGAAAAATAACGTTACCAAATTTAACAACAGATCTTTCAATCTTTCCAGTTTACAAGGCATTTTGAATTGTTTAGCATGATGTCAGACTTATATTCTATTGTGACTTTTAATACTGTTTTTAATTACTGTTCTGAACACAAAGCTACAAAAAGGGCTATTTGTGCTCTGCCCACCACATGTGTCACAACCCGGTTTCTTGCATTGTAAGTCTCCAGCCATACGGCTGAGCCACTGAGGGCGCTTTTAGAAGAAATGCGCCAGCACAAGATAAATGAAACTAATCTATGTTTATTATATTTTACTACCACTTATACGATTTTGTTCGAAACTTTGGTACATTGACCAAACAATAAATTCTTGAATAGTTGGATCATGAATAGATAACGCATCTTCGAATTCAGAAATCCACCTATAAGCTTAATGACGAGAAGTATGTGAATTTCAATAACATTATAAAGCTCATTGATTGACAGGAGACAAATGTCCTACGTCATAATCTAAACACAGCTGAATCAAAGCAACATAACATGTTCTGAGATATGAATCTTCTGGTGTTACTCTGATAAGTAGTTATTAATATAGTTTTTTTTTATAGAAAAGTAGCAAATAGCTGAAAAGTAAAAACGAAAGATCGAATACTACAGCCTTGCTGTAAATCTCTTATTCTTGAAACTACAGCTTCCAACGACTTGATTTTGTTAATTAAGCGATTATTCTGAAACAATTTGGTTTAGAAATTTATAAAATATGATATTTTCAGTTCTTAAACATTTTGAAAGAAAAAAAACTATGGTTTACATTTGTTTCAAGATGTAGATGTTAAAAGAAGTTTTGAGATAAAAATTCGTAAAATGTTTATAAATATATAATTGGAAAAATAAACTCTTAAGATATATTTAACTAAATTACACTCACATAGTTATGATTACTTAGAATATGGAATCTGTAATATGGATGATCTTAATTTAAAGCTGATTATGATACACCTTATGAATGTAACCATTCGGTAGTATATCAAAAGCTTCAAGATATGGTTGTGACAACTTACAAACCTACTGGTCTCTAGCGTTTAAGCCAAAGGATGAGTGTAACGAGTTTTACAAAAATGTGAGACAGAATAAACATAAATCAATAAGAGTTTATGTGTGCACAGAAAAAAACCCAGCAAAATCGGCACTTCAAACATTGACATTTTAAGTAAGGTTCTTAAAAGTAAATAAGTTTTAACTTTGACGGAATAGGTGTGTAACATCAATATGTATACATATAACAACAGAGCTGACTTACATCGTGCATCATGATATAGTGGTATGTATGCGTTTCAACGAAATAAAAAGTTTGGTTCTGACCCAAATTTCAATTATTCAGATTAAGGGAAATTTAAGCATAAACTTAAAAGTTATATTTTAGGATTATTAAAATACGACATATCTTTGTAACTTTAGAGTTTCATCATTCATAATACTAATTATGACTTACAAGGACAACACGTTGATATTTATATCCACTGGCACAAAAGTGAGGTTCAGATTCGAACAGTCCACTGTAGATACATGCGGAGGTTTAGCACAGATGCATCCTTTTGTACAAGGAATACTATGGCTCTGTACCTCTGACAAACTATACATCCATCTGGATGCGGTAGAAAATACAATGAAAAATACTGTAATGTAAGACTGTACAGTCTTGGTTATGGTACTCATGATCGGTCAGGACGATGTTTTTGTAGTTAACGAACTAAGCACACGAATGTTTGGAACTACAGCTCACATGCCGACGTTATCCTTTCACGTTTAGACGAGTATGTTGCGACTATGGCACGTGCATACAGACACTAAGTGCCCGTTAGATAAAAACATTGCTGCATCTTGTTCGCACTGCCATCTGGTAGACCAACACTTCTTAATCACACAAGAGCAGCTCGAGTAAGACGTGTTTACTTCACAAGGCACGCGCGTCTTGAATGTGGTTTCGCGGCACATGCTAGTTTATTGAAAATTTGTACACCACTGCACAGCTTCTGAAAAAATACGAATGGTGCCGCCTCCGTTTGGCAAGAAAACGCGTGGGCTAACAAAGAACGCTACCCAAACTCCAGTTTTACTTCGATGATGTAAAATAGTAACCTGGTTACACAAAATGTAGCTTGAAGCGAGGGAACTTGTTCAAAAATTAATTCTGACATTTGTGAGCCACTTATCCCTATGAGACAGAGAATACACATCAAAAATACACAATCGTTCAATAATACATAATAGTCATATAGATGACCTATGTTACCGTTAATAATAACCTAGAAACTGACATTCAATAAGTTCAGAACTTATTACCCCAGCTGGTTGATGTGTTTATACACTAATTATTCAAATAAGATGAATGCTTCATTTCTGTGTCGGACCCGGCATGGCTACGTGAGTTAAGGGTCTCTTTGTTTTGACTATAAACCCTCAAGTTAGTAACTGTGTTCTCCATTCACCCACTGCGTCCTCACTTCAAATAAATATATCAGATATTAGCAGATTGTATTTGCCGAAACTCCAAAGGCTAAGCCGAAACAACTCACTCGGCCTACTTGCAAGTCAGCTAAAGAGCACGTTAAATAAAGCACTCAAATGACGACTTAGAATTCGATATAAAAGAACATTACGATGTCTGCACAGATCAAGACAGAGTTGTTGATCTCTCCAGATATGCTTAAAAATACAAAAGTGCTATTCAGTTTCAGTTAATCGCCCATGAAAAACCATCGTTGCAATATTGGTAAAAGCGTAATATTTTGATTTAATTCTATAAAAAAACAACGAATTGGGTCGATTATAGAAACAAATTACAGAACAGTATACAGAATTACTCTAGACTTCTCTATCTAAAAGTATTGGTTATATTAAGGCGTAAGTGATGCGGTGATTACTAAATTAACTTAATCCTTCTCGTATCTTTTGCTTTATTTCATTTCTTTCCTTAAGTGACATTTATTAATCATATTTAAGTAAATATAGGCAAGGAGTTAATAAAAAGAATGTTGACAATAAAATACACATATCACGACTTTTTGATCTCAAAGAATACAATTTGTATATTGAAAAAAATCGATATTTTCAGTAGAAATGATCAAAGCATGAAAGAAAAGAAAACTATCATCTTAAAGCTCGGATCATGAAAATCATGTTGAAAACTAGGACAAAACTGTATCATGAAACTGTATCAGATAAATTTCTCATAATTACGAGACAATTATAAATAATTATTTAAGTACATTAAAAATGAAATGTAAAAACAAACTAATGTTATACAGCTAGACAAAATGTGAAATCATAGGAATACCAATATATTTGAGCTGTTACGACGATATTCAGTTTGAGAAATGCACTATCAACAGATATATCAACTTCACACAACATCCAAAGACAAGCTATCGAAGCCGAGTCACTGCGTCAGTCATTGTTATAAAACAAGATTAATATAAAGTATATTAAAATTTATTATTTGTTTAAAATAAAATAAGCTGGTGGAATCTTGTTTTTTTTTTCATATCTGTGTTACAGTTGGAAAGGAAAAAGACACTCTTAAGCCCATATTTCGTGAATATCTGAAACATGACAAAGCTTGTTTCACTCCAAAAACCACTATTGCATTTTCTGGCTAGAAGAAATCAATTTAAAGCACTCCATAAATAAACCTCAATAAAACGTATGCTTAACATTATATATATATATGTTTTGTTGTCATGCTACGGCCCAAAAAAACGTACAGAATTGTTAGTAGAAAAAAGAAGTTCGAATAAAAACTTTACGTGACGCTTGTTGGACTCTGACAAATTGCTACAGACTTGAAATGTTCCCCAAACACTTTTCAAGTAGACTCTAGATTATGAGGTCGAAACAGATAAATTTTAAAATGGTAAAGGAAGAGACAGAACACCTAAACTCAATGATACTGATGTTAAGTATTTTCATTTATGCAGCCTTGTATGACTTAGAAAATGTATTTTTAACTTGTTCTTTTACTTTTATGTTACATATTTTAGTTGGATTTAAATTTCAAAAGTATAATTTAGAACAAGAACACAGAGACAAATTTATGGTAGCATATGTCAAATCTTAATTTAATATTTGACTTTTATATACCTAAATTTTCGAGAATTCACAAAACAAGTACGAATTGTTTAAAATTGATATAAAACTTTTTTTTCAACAAATATTTATTTGGACATTTGTCATGTACTGTGTGTTATTAAACTTGCTTGTTTGTTTTTTCTTCAGTGATTTTCATAATGACAAATCTTGATATTAATTCCTATACATAAGGGACTACCTTAGCTCACGATGGCTCAAAAGCCTTTTTTTTAAAGGGATTAGACTAATGACTACTTATTCACATGCAGCTGGTGAAAATTTCTGTTCTTTCACCACATAAAACCGCGCCCTCCTTGCATTTGAGACCATCAATAAAATGGGATGTTAAGCATTGATTAAGTGATAACCCAACGTGTAGGTTATATTTAGGGAGTTATTTTAGGTTAGTGAATCTGCAATGATAAAATACTTCACAAAATGTCATTAGAACATATTTATTGTATAAATATAATGTTCAACGTAATGTAATAAGTATGTTTTATTATTTTTTGCAGCTTTTAGCTTTTTCCTTAAGTCTTTTTTGATGTAAGCGAAAATTAATATTAATAAGCCATATTTACTGTAGTGTTTTCTACCTTCAGAGATAAAGCTCCTTTTCTTTAAACAAAAGGACTAAATTTTAAATATATACAGCCAAGTGTTCATCTATAGACAGCTATTTTCACATTTACCGTCATAGTATGGAATATAACTCACGCGTTTTCTTTACATGACCTGAACTTTTCTAAGTTCTAGTAATGCTATAGGAATCAATTCATCCTGTAGTGAGATGTATTGTATTTATAAATTTTACTCATATTCTTTGTTCAGCACTTCTTCATTTATTCATGTCATAGCGTTGCAAAGAAAGTGTATCGAAGCTAGAGAAACACGTTGCACAGAAAAATACCTTTAATAGAAAAATATAAAATATCAACTGAGTTGTGTGACAACGCAAACACCGAAAATATTTCGTAACACAGTCTCGACACCAACGTAGCATTTCAACAAACAAATATGTCTGATGTGCCCTATTGATTAACTTATGGGACTGCGGATATGCATATCCAAAATTCGAGTGCAGGATATGTGGATAAACATTTAACAAATTTTCATCTGTAAGCGCAATATAATTAGCAGTCAATCCCACTCTTCAGTTAATATTACCGTATAGACGAAGGGGACTGGAATACTAGTTGTCATACATCCGGCCAGTAGTTCTAAGCTGAGGACAACCATACCTGTGTCTTGAAATATCTGAACTAGCATAAGGTGTCGTTTGAGTTAACAATATCTAATTTATAAATCTTCGCTTGTAATTTGAAGACAATTCATAAAGCACAAAATATACAGGGGATGATGATATTTCTTCAGTCCTGTGAACTTTTACTGACGACTCAAACCCCACTCAAGGCCCACTGAATACCAAATTTGCTAAACAGTCTGTGATTTTATTCTTTTATGAAATATTTGTTTCTTTGTTGAATTTCACACAAAGCTACTCAAGGGCTATATGTATTAGTCGTCCCTGATGTTAAAGTGAAAAATACAGTAAGGAAGCTTGTCACATGATCCACAACCAACTCTTGAGGTACGTTTTATCAACAGAACATAGGAAGGTTTTACCGTCACATTTTAACGCCACCACACCAGAAGAGGGAACACGTTCGGTGCGATATCATATCCGAAACTGTGAACTGTAGATCCAGAGCGTGCATCAGGTTGCTGTAAAAACGAGCTCTAAACTAGGAGTGGGCTAGCGTGTTGCCACACACCACTATTCAGAAGACAGTCAAATGTGGCTGGAAAGCTGATGGTTGGCCCTGTTAGTATTCCCTTCTTGAAATAATGAATTATTATAAGCAGAAAGATAGCCATTGTGTAGCTGTTATCAACAATTTAAAATTACAGACAGCTACTCCTGAATCGTAATATCCTCTTATCCGCTATTTAGTAGACATGTAAATTTGTGACTTCATGCACTTCAAAAGCAAAGAAGACAACTAGGTTTTAAAATAAGTTTTCAGAAACTTTTCTTTTATGGTAAAATGACTTAAAATAACCATTATGAGATGTTATTAAAATTGGTGTCAGATTGAATAAATCTTACAAGAAGGTAAAATTGTGACTTCTTTTATCACGAGACAGATCCTCTATATTTTCTTATCACGTTTCTGTAAATTTAAATTATTTAAAGAAGGAATAATTTAAAACTATACTCTTTCCTGATTTGCTGTTTACTTTTATTTTAAATGTTCAAATCAAATCTACCAAAATTGAACGCCAACTGCGAAGAAAAATAAATTCATTAAACATTTTGCTTATAACGGAAATTTTAGTTAAACAGTATGTGCCTTTACGAAATAAGAACGGTAAATACATTTTGTTTTTTTAATGAGACAACTACTAGCAGGACGTAGAAAGTTACTGTTTGTTTGAAAGAAGACGACTATTAGCATGACATAGAAAGTTTGTTTGAAATAAGAGAACTACTAGTATGACGTAGATGTTGCCACTTATTTAAACAAGTTAACTACTAGTATAGGATAAAAGATACTACTTGTTTAAATAAGACGACTACTAGCATGACATAGGAAGTTATTGTTTAAACAAGAAAACTACAAGCATTACGTAAAACAATTACTATTTGTTAAACAAGACGACTATTAACTTGACGTAGAACGTTACTGCTTGTTTAACAAAGACAACTACTGAATGATACTGTTTGTTTATTAGTCTACTATTGATATTTATGATACGACATTTACTGTAAAAATCATTATATCTATTAACGTAACATATGAAGCCTTTCAGCTCTTGTGATAAGCGAAGACGAACACGTACTTCTAATCTACTTCACAATGTTTTAGAAGCAGCGAAAATTATGGATATGGTATTTCATGGAGCTGGATATAGTAGTACAGTTATAAATACTTTATTTTCTAAATAATGGCGTTTTCTGTAATAAATAATTGTCTACGAACAAGAAAACTATTAGAACTCAAGTAATTAATAAGCCAAACTTTTGAAAGTAGATGTCTTATAACAAAATTGCAAAAGCTCTCAAATTGGAATATGCTTTCATTTCTCACGAGATACTTAGAATCGTAGTGTTAACCCCTTATCCGTCTTATATATTGACTTTGATGTATGAGGATACTCTGAATAGCTGGAACCTCTTTGCCACTCCTTATCCGGAAATGATAAGTAATAGATAACTCACCATTATGGCACCATAGTTGAATACCCCATCTGCTCGAGATGTCTCAGTGTGCGTAAACCTTTTGTATAAATATCTCACTATCTGTCTGTTCTCTTTTATGTATTTGTTTATTCATTTGTTTTGTCTTTCTGTCGCTCTTCTTTCTATGCTTTCTATATGATTATATATCTTTATTATTTTTTCTATAACTTATTCTATGTTAATGTTATTAATTTTCTGTTCTCTTTCTGTGCATATACCGTTCAGTCTGTTTACCCTGTTCTCTCTTCTGCTTCTTTCTTCTTTTCTTTTCAATTTGTTTATTTTTGGGTTTGTTCGATATATATGTATTTAGATCACTTCATATTCTAAGATGTTTGCTTGCCTGTTTTACTTTGATTCAGTTTACCACTCTGTGCCATTCAAACAATATTACAAGAAAGCTCAAACAAACTATACAGTAAACAGTGTTTGATTATATCTTAACGTTCCTATTTATTTATATATATATATATGTTTCTGAATTTCAGGAGATTCGCGTTTTACTATTTTACTTTAATATAATAGTCTCCTACCAGTCATACTTATATTTCATGCTATAAGGTAAAACCCTAACCAAGACATATGTAACACAAATAAAAGATAAATATTAAAATCGCCATCGCTTCTAAGATGATAGTTAAATAGGTCAGTCGTTTTTAAACTCGATGAAGTTGTCTAAATATATCTAACTTTTATGTCACTGAACATTTGTAAATACGGTTCACAAAAATAGTTTCAGATTTCGGAGCTCAGATTTGGCGTGTGTCATTTTTACTTAGATAATTCTTTGGTTAATTGATTGACACTTAAATGTGTACCAGCTCATACTAAAGAAATGTCATTTCTGTTGTTGCGTTGCATATTTTACTTCAAGCACAACAGTATCTTGATCTGTTAATTGATTGGTTCATTTAAATGTGTACCAGCTCATACTAAAGAAATGTCATTTCTGTTGTTGCGTTGCATATTTTACTTCAAGCACAACAGTATCTTGATCTGTTAATTGATTGGTTCATTTAAATGTGTACCAGCTCATACTAAAGAAATGTAATTTCTGTTGTTGCGTTGCATATTTTACTTCAAGCACAACAGTATCTTGATCTGTTAATTGATTGGTTCATTTAAATGTGTACCAGCTCATACTAAAGAAATGTAATTTCTGTTGTTGCGTTGCATATTTTACTTCAAGCATAACAGTATCTTGATCTGTTAATTGATTGGTTCATTTAAATGAACAGCTATGACGTAAAGCGCAAGAGAAAAAATTACGCATGTTACACTTGGATATCACTTTCAATCAAAAGCTATTTTAAAGAGAAAGAGAAATATATGTATATATTCTGGAAAGAATCCAGTGTTTTTTTCCGGTACACTTATATAGATGACACATTCTGCTAGCACTTAATTTATTCATCCATATTCTCCCCAACATACACTCAATTAAGATATACTGATACCCAAACTTAAAGAGACGAATTTTATAACTTGATATACGTCTGTGCCGTCCTTAATCAAACATTAAGTGAAATGTGTAAAACGATTAGGGAATACAAAGAAAAACAGCTGGTTCTTAGCTAAGTAGTTTGAATTGGTACATCTGTAAAAATCAGTGAGTTGTTGCATATAATGGTCAAAGTGGGAGGTTTGCACAAAACATAGGTTGCAGGTCATATCGATAAAACGAAATAAATATTATTAACAAACGGTGCAAAAATCCTATCCGCATCTTTTGATTCGTACAAAAATATGTTTGGCTTTATTATCATTGTATTTGTACTCCTTAAATTCCAACTATCTTGCTCTTCATTCCAATATGCACACTGGCATTTTTTCTAAACTAGTTTACACACTAATTATATATAGATATTATCTGTTCACAAGAATTAGTGGATGTTTCTTCCACCTGACAAGAAAGACAGCTAAAACTAATCGTGTCACTTAAAAGACTATATGAAGACAAATATTTACGATAGGGTATAATCATATGAAAAATTCATATTCTAAAGCCTATAATGTGCGTATTACGAACCCTAAAATAATTACAAATAATCCTCGTATTAAAGAAGCAAAACCTTATTAAATAAACAAGCAATGTGATATTTGTTGTTCTTGGCATCCTTTTTTATACATATGATGCAGTAAGTAACGCGATCATCTTTATCACTCTGTTTTAATTCAAAATACGTAGCTTATTTTGAGGGATTATCGAATAAGCTTATTCTTTAGTCAAACAGCTAAATGTTTGACTGAAGCTTGCGTTAGAACGTAAATTTCCGGCTTCATATATTCAGGAATGAAGAAGTAAAGAGATGAAATAAAATAAATAAATTATTAGTTCAGAAGCCTTTGTATGACTAGAAATTAACGTTGGTTATTCAGTAACTTATCTATATGGTAAAGCCTCACTCTCTCCGTTGACATTTTAAGTGATGAGGGAAAGGTGTACGTCATTAAACCTTGTTCGTTGGGAGAAACTTTTTTTGCGGAAATTGATTTAAAATCAAACTACAAACAACTGTTTCAACTGTTAACTAGTTTGACTTGAAAAATTAAGAGTGAGATTTTTTATCTCGACGATTATGGGAGTTTTTTTAAAGATATGAGATACTTTAATTATTGACTTGCTTCAGCAATTATCATTATATTGTAATTTTTAGGATTCGTTACACTGTTTTTTAGGATTTCTCGTAGGAAATGAAACTCATGCAACAACTTATATTTTCAGATGTCACTAGATTTCAGAGCAAAAGGCATTGTTTCCTAGAAAACGTCACATAAACAATTCTGAGAAAGTCCTATAAAATGAAACTATTGATCATTCAAGTTTTCTTTGTGTGTGTATAAAGATACACACTTGTCTCATGCGGTATGACGTTAAAATTATGTAACTACTTTTTTTTGAAAAGCTACGAGACCTTTACAGAAATAGCCTGTTTTATTTACACACTAACTGAAGTTTCGAATCAGTTAATCTATTGGAAAATGTGGCAAAATGCATTTACATTTGGGATACATTCTAAAGGCACTTAAATTGGTTTTCAATTACAAACAAATGTAACATTTAGAGCTTAATAAGTACATGTCTATTTGCAAAAGTTTTTTGTAAAACTGCCTAATTTTTTCTACATTTTAATACGTAAGGTGTTACTGATGACAATATATTTTCTATGGAACAAGCTCTCTTTTTTGTTGAATAAGCACCATATTAAATATTGTGTTTTCTAGAAATATTTTTTTTTAGTTTTATTCGTTTACTATGTAATTCAAATTCGACATAAACAACTTGAGTCTCTCACTTGTTTTTACGTCACTTTTTATCGCTGTACATAATCATAGTAAGTTGATAATCACCTAATGTTATAGACGTCTGTGATGTTTATAAGTTAATAATATTGATGATTGACTGTGCTTCTTACCATAAGAAATACCAGTCTAATAAGTGACGATTGGAACATTGAAAATAAATGGAAAACTTTTTGAAAAGTTGATGTTTCATTTTAAGGTTTTAGTCAACAGAATGAAATGGTAAAATCTAATACAATTGTTGATAGATGTATTAATAGTTAATCAGAAGTGTATTTTGTGAAATATGAGTAAAACTAGATGTATTTAAATAATATTGTCTGTGATCGTTTCAGGAAAAGCTTTTGAAAATTTTCTATTTTTTATTAATTGTATTTTGGACAATTATTTATTTCTCTTGTTTCGTTAAGCGAATCAGCGTGCCGTTGTTCACGCGTTCAGAACACGTGACTGTCATGAGATCATATTTTAAATGTTGTTTGATTGTGAAATTAAAGTTGTGTAACAACAATTAACTGGTATATATTCCGACGTATTGTCGATTATTAATTTCCTATACTTTTGGTAGTTATCTCTTGGTTTTCAGATGCTACGTTTGCTAGAGACCAACAAACGCGGTCGATGAAAAACAGATCAGTTACGGTTATTGATAAATAGTTCATTGCATCATAATTTATGAAATAATCGAAATGGTAATTACAAATAAAGTGATGTGAAAAAACAATAGCCCTGAGATATTTTGACAGACAGACTTTTTTTGGTTTCCCTGCGTTTGTCACGCACAAATCAGTGTTTATTTTAAACACGTTATTTTCGTAATAATGTGAAAAAAGAGAAGAAGACAAACAAACCAACATCTAAATTTACGATTACAAAGCAACTGTTTTAGAATGTTTAAGTTAGTGTGTTTTATTAATATTTGTCTTAAGTCCTATCCTAGTTTATATGACTATCTATATTTTATTAAAAGTTTGTTTTTAAAATTCGTGGTATGGTGTAAATAATGAACTATAGTTTATAATGAATGAATGGATAATGTACAATAGAACGTGACACCTAAAGAGATCAGTGAGTCTTTTTGTGGTAGAGCACGTTCTACCAAATTCCATTTTAATATTCATTTTAATTGTTGGTGTTTTATTAAAGCAACCTTTCATTCGTGACAGTTTGTTACTACTCTTTTTTTTTTTTTTTTTGCTACACGCTAATTGTTTTAAAGATAACTATTTTGGAAAATTTGAAAACCAGTCTTTACATTCATGAGATATATAGATCTATGACAAAAATCGTTTAATTAGCACATATTGACTCTATGTTGTTGTGCTGGATTCAGAAACACTCTGACGATAATCAGAAGGTGGTATATTAATATCACAGTTCACGATTAGAAAAAAATTATTGCGCTGTAATACATATTGGGTGATTTTGATATATCTGACGTTATGACGTCAAGAATCAAAGTAAACTGCATATAGCATTGCTTTTTGTATAAGGAATTTTCGGTGTCCATCCATGCATGTTTCTATTTCTAGAACATTTAACTGAGTTTTAGAAACGTATTAATGAACCAAGTAATAAAGAAAGAAAAAACGGAAACATGTTTTTGGCTCTGCGATGACTTTCTATAAACATATTCTGCATATGTTGTGGATACATGATGATTTGTTTATTAGTAATCTTTGATAATTTAATAATTTTATTAGTTTCTTTATTTGTGTATTTCATTAAGCTGTAACATAATCCACTATTGTTCTCAGTAACCAACAATGCTCTTAATACTCTAGAAACTACGTTTTCCACACGACTCCAAACTTGAACAGTTTGGAAGTATCAAGCGAGATGTTTGTTAAATAAACAAACGTGCTGTCATTTTAAGTAGTATAATTTTAGATTTTAACTTACTGACGTCGCAACTTAATTATCATCAAGTTAAAAAAAAATTACGCGTAATACACGAGCCTCGCAAACTTTCAGGACCTATATAACCACACAAATCAAGACGTCAACGACACTGCAGGGTTTCCAGTTACACCTAGCCCGCAGCAGAAGTATAAGATACCACATACTTATTTTATAGGCTACAGGATACAAACACAACATTGTATAATAGATAGTACCTTGTTATATCAACCAAAAATTGATAGCCACCAAAGTTCTCTATTAACTGTGCATGTGACCATAAAATCATTTACTATTCGATATATCAATGAAAGGTATAGTTATACGATTAGAGTACCAAAACTGTAGTGTTTAGGAGTTGAATTTATCGTTGAAACTTGTGTAAAAAGAAATGCCAATTAATAAAAATGTGCCTATCAGATATGCAGTAGATTGTCACAGGCATATCAAATTATTTCATTCGAACTTTCATTAATTATTATGTCAATATGATCACTATATTCAGAAGGATAAGAGTGAATAATATGAGTTTAGTTATTAATTATCTTATTATATTTTGTTATTGTTGTTTCACATTATGCCACATTTGTAAACTTCATTCATGTCAATATATTTCTTCAAATAAAAATGTTAAACCTCATTTGAGTTTTTTCATAATTTCGCGCAAAGCTACTCGAGGGCTATCTACACTAGCTGTCCCTAATTTAGCAGGGTCAGACTAGAGAAAAGGCAGGTAGTCATCACAACCCACCTCCAAATCTTGGGATGTTTTCACTAATAAATAATTGGAATGACCATCACACTATAACAGCCCCACAGCTGAAAGGGCGAGCCTCTTTGGTGTGACTGGGATTCGAACCTACGAGCTTGAGATCAGGATTCAAACTCCTTAACCGGTTACACTTAGCCATGCCGAACCTTGTCGATTTCTAATTCTTACAAACTCTAACTATTTTGATATAGTTTTTATTTAAACTTAGGAACATGTAGATCTTGGAAGTGACTCATAAAATGTCTCAATATAAGTTGCTTGCTGAGTGACATTTCCACAAACTATATAGGAAAGTGGACTGCAGGATAACATTTGAATAGATTATCTAGAGAAATGAGATGCGGGATAATATTTCGATAGATTATCTTAAGAAGTGGCATATGGGATGATGCCTTCCACAGTCTATCTAGAGAAATGTTTTGTAGAATTATTTTTGTAATAGGCTATATAAGAAACGGCTTATCATGTGACGATTCATATTTCTTCAAATAATCCATTCTCTTCCAAACATATTGTTTGTATTTGATTTACATGTTTTCATGCTTGCAAATGGAATGAGGTACATGAAAAATACTTATAAAAGATACGCTTTTTACCGATTTAAGGAAATACATATTGAAACTGGTGTATTTTTGGATTTGTGATAGTAGAGTTATGGCTAATAAATTAGTGATTAGTTCAGAAAATTAATAAATGAATCTTAAAATCAATATAGTGAACTATTTTAATATAGCGCAGACTTAAAAGTAAGTACAAATTGTCTAAAATATATTTTATTTTTCAATATAAAGATTTCACCTGTTCGATATATATTTTTACAGAATACGTCCTTTCATTTAATATGTGTGTGTTTTTTGTAGCAAGGCCACTCGACTATCTGTTGAGTCTATCAAGAGGAATCGAACCCGCGATTTTAATGTTGTAAATTCGTAAACTTATCGCTGTACCAGCGGGAGTCTTCCAGTTAATAGTTCATATAAAATATGTTTAAGAAAATATTTATTAGTGTAACAGAAAATAAACCAGTCATTTATTCTTAGCAGTTCAATGTTATTATCTTTACCATTTTAATGTATTACTACCTAAATAGTGTTGTGATCGTACAGAAATTAAAACCTATACTTCAGGATAGTGTAGAACGTCTAAGATGTCATCCACTGCTCCCGCCTCCGCCTCCCCCCGTATTTAGACCATTTCATCTTCAAGGGTAGAAAGTTATTATAATATTTCAAATTTCCGCGGTTAGTTTTATGGATTAATTTTTCACACAAGTGACAGTTAAATTTAAGCTACTTTTGCAATACCTTCCAAGATGGAGAAATTCAAGTACAACATGTCAGTATTTCTAATGGCGTCGTCATTAAAAGCCCCGTGATTTAACTAAATAACATATTTCCTTCATCAAAATATAAAAACTAACACATAGCCCAGAAATCAACAATGTCCAGTCGTTATCAAAAGCACGAAACATAATATTTTAGATTTTAATATCAAGTGTCCAGCCCAATCATCAATGCTTACTTTTATCAAAAACAAAACTATGTATTAAACTAAAAAAATCGAACGATAATTTGATAAGAACGAGATACCTACGATTTTGGAACAACAATTCAAAAGTTCCCAATTAAAAAAATGTTTTTTGTTGTCTAACTATGATGCCAAAATTCCAGATTCAAAGTTGTTATATGTAATTCAGCACAAAAGTACACAATGGTCTATCTGTGCTCAACTCCCTAGGCGTGTTAAAACCCAGTTTGTAGAATTGTAACTATGTCAACATGCCGCTGTGCCACGGCTGACATTGTAAATCTCTGAGTTTTTCTATTAGTGTATCTTTTTTACGGATAATTTATTTATATATTTTCGTAAATTTTAATCTTGCTTTTTCTATACTTAAATGATTCATGTATATCATTCCAGGAATAGGTCTAATTGTATGCAATATTCTACAAGAAACAATCCGAGCAAGAGTGTGCTGACGATTGTTATCGAGTGTTAAATCAAATCACCACAGTATGTTTGTTTGCTTTTTGAATTTCGCACGAAGCTACTCGAGGGCTATCTGTGCTAGCCGTCCATAATTACACAACCGTCTTTAAGCATGTGTCAGGGTCAGTAATCCTCTCTTTCTTCGCGAGCCTGACGATGACCGAAGAAGGTCGATATGTTGTTGGTTCCTCTCTTAGTGCTTTCTCTACCCATACCAGCCCTTTTAAAATATATAAT
This sequence comes from Carcinoscorpius rotundicauda, assembly GCA_011833715.1. NCBI lineage: Eukaryota > Metazoa > Arthropoda > Merostomata > Xiphosura > Limulidae > Carcinoscorpius > Carcinoscorpius rotundicauda. Next base: position 14,170,691 of record CM022395.1, on the reverse strand, counting down.
TTTCTCTACACGAACATTTTCTCGTAATCACGGTTTGTTTGTTTTGCGCTAGCCGTCCCTCATTTAGCAGTGTAAGACTAGAGGGAAAGCAGCTAGTCTTCACCACCAACTCTTGGGCTACTCTTTTTACCAACGAATTGTGGGATTGATCGCTTCATTATAACGCCCCCACGGCTGAAAGGGCGAGCATGCTTGGCGCAACGGAGATGATAATCCGCGACCTTCAGAACGCCTAACTCGAACGCATTAACGCACTTGGCCATGACGGGCCAGTATGTTGACAAAAGAAGAGTGATGTATGCACTCTGGTTTAAAAAAAATGATTGATATATTATTTGGTTTTTCATATAAACTTCAATCATTGTCTTGTGATAAAAGCTTTTATATCAGTCTAGCTTAGGACACTTGTAGCTTCCAAACTAAAGATAAAATAGTCATATATAATTATGTAAGTGTGTGACACATAACTAAATTATTTTCTAGGAATTTCCTTCATCTCTACACACTCATTTACATGTACATATACCTAAGTAATGGGTGAATTGCGTGCGTCCAGAAACAAATATATATGTTATTTATTTTTTCTGATATACATTTCGACATGAACTTTTATTTCATGTATGTAAACAAAATGATCTATAGTTTCAAAAGTAAATTTTTTATACCATTCATGTTCCCTTTTTCACTGAATCATTAATATTAACATGCCTCAAGGCACGTAAACTTATTCCGACGTATTTAAAACTGTCTTTGTAAAAAACGAACATTCAATTACACTTTAATCTAAAAGAAAAAGTCACATATACTAAAAAAATAACCTAAATACTGTGGCACATTTTGATCTAAATAGTCTTTTTATATGTTATTTTTGCACACAGTTTATTTGTATTTACTGATCCGCCACAACGTAATCGGTTCAAAATAATTAAATAACTAAAAATAACATCAAAGTCCAAAAATATGAAGAATTGAAATGTTATATTTAAAACAGTCATGTTTTCCCTGGTTGATATTTCCCTGGAAATATGCATATTAATGGCAAAGTGGATTATATGTGAACTGCTTGAAACAAGGTTTCGATATCCGTGGTTGGTAGAGCTTTAGGAAGTCTTTATCGGAAGTTTTCCATTCTAAATTGATTAACATCTCGGCAGATTATACCGTTACTTTAAATAATGAATATTTTTATGTTTAGTGTTCTTTAACCGTTAAATATATGTTATGGGAATGTAATATGTTTCATAAACGGATTATTCATTTTACAGTTTTCGCGCACAGCTACTCAAAGAGCTATTTCGCACAATTTTGAACTGACTGACAAAAGGAATGAAACTAGTCAATAGCAGCCACCGCCATTTTTTAGGCTGTCTTTAAGAGATACAGATTTTCACCCAGTATACGGCCCCAGTATACAAAACACAACTTTTTTATCTCTTTCTATTTCTCTTTTTCTACTAATAGTAACAGGCCCCCCAGTGGTTCAGCGGTATATCTGCGGATTTACACCCTATAATCCGGGTTTCGATACCCGTGGTGGGCAGAACACAGAGAGCTCATTGTGTAACTTTTTGCTTAATTCAAAACAAACACAGCAACAGAATGAGAACAAAAGACTTAATTTTTTCATATTTTTATATTGTTTGCAGTACTATATCAAATATATTAGTTTAACTTGAATTTCAAATGATCTTTTACAATATGTTTACTATTTCTGAAATAAAAACTCAAAGCTCTTTTTAGTAAATTTGGTGTGATATAAAATGTAATACTAGCATGAGCCAGCTGGATATCATTAGTAAGTTCAAAACAGTAATCTGGTGACAACAACTAATCATGATCTCATCTTACTCTCAAATTTTCCGCTTTTCTAGCGACCACCCTGTATTTGTATAAAATAAAATTCTCTTAAAAATAAAATGTGGCGAATAAAATTAAAATAAGTAACAAAACAACAAATTATTCAATAAAAACAGTTCAGATATTTTCTTCACGATTTACGATTTATTATTGCTCGCATTTAACATAAAGCTACAGTAAAGAATTTCTTGCTTGAATGAAGAATTTACATGCAAGCTACCAATAGAGAAAAACTTCCTAAATGTTAGAGAAGATTTTTATAGTTTTTTGAACAAAAATAAATATTAGTTTAATAGAAACATTTATTCAAGCAAAGTGTTTACCAAAATTATAGCTAGACACATTTGAAAAGCTGAAACAATGGACCATTAATAGAAAAACTCTTTTTATACATTTTATAAATAAACTGTAAAAATGTTTGTAATTTCGTAAAGATGAATTCCAGAAAATATTTTCTAACTTTTAATATTGTCACTATTTAAGAATTGTAATTGCTATGAACCATTGTTAAGCGAATATGAAATTAAAAGCAGTGATTTACTATGTACTATTAAATATTAATTGTTAACAACAGGAATTTGTATTTTAACTATTTTTATAATCAATAAGTAAGGTTTCAATATTATTGTTACAATAAGTTGCATTTTTTCTTTGTCTATAATTGAATTTATCTTGGATCAGTGATGGTGATCTTCGTATCTGTTGATGTAATCTTTGATAACGATTCCTAAACGCGATCAAAAATGTTTTCTTTGTGATCCATGTTGATGATAAATCGAATACTGACAAACTAGAGTAGAAACTAAAGAGCTGTCTTATCTAGGATAGGGTAGCTATCAAATATATTTTAAATAACAAAATTTTAGCTGATTTTAGGTTTTTCAACAGCAGTTTTTTTAGGAACTATACTTGTATGATTTATCTATTTCTAATAATAAGTTTTTAATATACGTTTAAAATTTAATTGTGTAGCCTAAGAGATACCATTTTCTCACTTAATATGAAATTCAAAACAATAATAGCAATTCTTCTAATTAAATTGTATCAAAGGGCAAAATTAGGAATACATAGAGAATAAAAAATGTTATTAAACCGATTATGAATACTCACCACAGTCCGTGTCACTCCGTCTTGGTCAGGCTCTTTTAAAATAGCAAAACATCTCAAAAATACTCATGAATCGTACTTTCCATTGCAAAAGAGCTACTCAAGTAGCTGTAGATAAAAATGCTTCTTAATATGTTGTATTATTCTTTGGGGCTTTGGAAGGCTTTTGTCACTGACTTCATGTTCATGGAATATTACCATTTACAAAATCACGCTATTTTAATACTACTGCTGGGGTAGATTTTAAAGATTTCTTTGTTGTTGATACTAGTACTTCAATTTGATCTGTATTTCCGTGTTTTCTTTATGACATTAAGTATAAAAGCTAAATCTCCGATCTTAAAACATCGTTACATTCCATATATATGAACACATTTCTCAAAAGCAACATCTTTTCAATAACATCACACTACCTATGTAAGCCAAAAATTGTGAACATTTAGTTGTATTACATGTCATTTTACAGCGAATTTCTCTTGATTGTAGTAATTATATGAATTGCTTATTTGTATATTCAAAATTATTTAAATATAACATACTCAACCCTCTGTATTAATCAGACAAGGGCGCAAAATGTTTGTTTGTTTTTGGAATTTCGCACAAAGCTACTCAAGGGCTATTGTGCTAGTCGTCCCTAATTTAGCAGTGTAAGACTAAAGGGAAGGCAGCTAGTTATCACCATCCACCGCCAACTCTTGGGCTACTCTTTTACCAACGAATAGTGAGATTGACCGTCACATTATAACGCCCCCATGGCTGAAAGGACGAGCCTTAATACGCTTGACCATGCCGGGCCTAGGGCGCAAATAACAAATAAGAAAGTAATAAAAGGGTTAACAAAATACTATAAACAACAACAACATACTATAATGACACTTCAAGTACAAAAACTACAAATTATAGTAAACTAAGAAGAGTTTTACTTGGAATGTAAAACTCCGTATGCGAGCAGTTTTTTATTTTTAATTTGAATAAAGAGTTTTAGTTTAATTTCATCATCGAATGAAGAAGTTTCATCTAGTTTACAATAAAACAGAACATTTCCAAAGTAATATATTCTTTATATTTTGAAAGGTAGTTTTGTCATAATTTTATAATTATAAATTAAAACAAAAGCATTAAACCAGGACAAAAATATTTTCCAACTTATGACGGTAATGTTCTCTAAACAGTAATTTAGTTTCACACATTGTTATTAATATGAAAGCTGAATATAGTAGAAGAGCTTGAAACACGCATATTTGACTTAAATAAGTTGTTTTACACATAAATAGTATCAACAAAGTAAGCTTCTACAAGTGTGTGTTAATTTAAGAAACGCATTCTAGTTATCTTGCACTAAATGACCTATAGAACTTGTTTTATTGCTATTATTTGGTCATTTAAATATTCAAACTCGAAAATAAGGCTGGTATGTCGAGATAAATTGTCTTTTCGTCCAATTATTGCATTAAATATATGAGAACCAGTTGTTAATTATTCTCTTCAATATATATGTGTGTGTGTGTGTTTGGTTATAGTTATTTTAGTATAAAGAGTCTTTTAGACTTACCATTCAGTTACTAAGGGCTTGTAAAATGTTTCAACTGAAGTTCCTCTTCTTCTGCAGTATTTCTGATAGAAATAAAAATAGATTAACAAAACATAGAATTTGAATATTTTTACATGTTTCTTAACATTGTATTTGCAAAAATATTGTTATTTTTTATGTCATTATGTTACCACGAGTTTAACAATCCTGAGATTATACCCAGTTTGTTCGCTCCCGAGTGCCATCTAGTTGTTTAAAAGTGCACGATATTTGAATACTAATGTTAAAGTGATTTTTTTAAAAATATAGAGTTGTAGTTATAACGATATAATGTTAAATCGTAGTCAAATGGTTTTAAAGAAAGTTATTTTGAAATTAATAAAGAAAACTGAGAAAAACATTTCTTTTTAGTACTAAAAGTGTATATATTTTGCTATTTAACTTAATTAAAATGTATTTATTATCACTAAAATATTTGTACACATATTTATTAATATGTTTAAATAAAGATAAGTTTATTTCGAATCCATATTGATGTTTTTACTTACGTTTCTTTGAAACCAGAAGCCTTTGAATCACACTAAGTAATTATAACATGATGACGAATAAATAATGTTTCTTTTATACTTATTTCCTGTATATTCTGGTTGTTGGTATTTTTCACCTGAACTGCATTTTATACAACACGTGGGTTTATGGTAACCGCAGTGATAACAAACATTCAGAAGCTAAAGATATCTATATGCTTACTGTTGAGAGAAAAGCGAGATTGAAAATGATATTTCTGAGGACTGTACAGTGATCAGAGGAATAACTTCAATCATTCTGTTAGCTTGAAGGGTACTCCCTAGTTCAGGCCCCTTCTATAGTAGTTATTTGAATCTATCACGTTTTTCGGTGAATAACAGAAATAAAATAAGTAATTTATAAATAACGTCTCATATGTAAGTGGAATAAGTAGTTAGGGCAGAACCTCTAGGGATGAGGTATAAATATTTTTACTAAGTAATCCCTCGCAGAATTGAATTGACTGTCACGAGTCTGTTCCTGACCTTTTTCTTATAACTTTCTCCAGTTGAGCTCTTGTCCCGTTACTTGACCATCTGGCTGGTCTTCTTCTCTTTTGCTTTTCCAAACTCTTCCTTTCGTACTGTATTTCTTTATGAAATTTCCGTCTCTTCTCTCGACATGCTCATACTATGACAGTTTGTATTAATATTCGAACAGTCTTCTTTCACACCGTATATTTTACAACACATATTTAGTTGTTTACCTCTCAGTACAAGATCGTCTCAACAATGTCCTATAGAATAATCATAAATCTTCTTTGAATCTCTTCTTCTATACGTCTAACTAACTTTTACACTTATAAGCAGTTATCAGAAAAATAAAGGATGAAATGAATTGGTTTTTTAAAGAGACTGATAACCTTCTATGTTCCCGAATCAACTGGATTGCACTCTTTCTTGCTATTGTCAACCTTTTATAATCTCTAGAAACAGTGACAGAGCGTTATGTCTGTATACAGATAGACCATAATGTAATTTTGTTCTTAATTACATACAAACAGTCTCTCTTCTACTTCGTTCAATTTTTTCTCCATTCACCTTTATCTCTCCTGAGTTATCTACATACATCACCACAAGCTTTAAGTTATTGACATTTACTCTTTCAAAGCGTCTTCTCAGGTTTTCACATTCTTTTCATATTGAATTTATATAATTTAAGTTAGTTATTAATCTCTCATTCAATTTAGTTTCTACAAACTCTTCTAATCATTTTCTCCTGATAGTTTTCTATATATATGTCAGAAAGATAAGGTAACAGAAAATATATTTGATAAACTTTCTTTCCAGTGGAAAGCTAACTTGTAATCCTACTGCCATTTCTAACCGCTGACTCCTTAATTTCGTATACTTAGCTAATGAGAATGATAACATTTCTGGGAAATCGTATCATGTCCGTTATCTCCCTCAACTTCTTTTATTAAACACAATTAACGCTTCTTCATAGTTTATGTATCATGAGTGTAATTGTTTTTCGCATTGTTTATGCTCTTCTACGATCAGTTTCAGGTTAAAAATAGTTCCTGTTTTAATTAATGTTTATTTAAACATGCTTATTCATCTTCTATTATTTTATTTTCTGTTTCATTCATCAATATGTTTAGCAAAAGTTTAGTTCGATACAAGATTAGTGTAACTGCTCAATAATTTTCTTAAATGTTCAAATTTCTACCCTAAAATTGTTGTAATTTTACCTATCAGTTCTTCAGTTTCCCGTTCTCGGGATTTATACCCGCTTTTGAAGCACACCTCTCGTCCTAATTTTAATTTATGAATCTAATTTATTTTTAACAAATTCAATCTTGTGCCACATTTTCATTCTCGAATTTCTTTGAGCTTTCTTACTCCCTCTCATTTCGAATACTTTTATGGAAAGCTCCACAATTTATTCCACAGTGTTGTTAACTTTCCTTCATATCTATTTTAAGTACTTTCTTTCTTTGGCCATTTTTAAAACTTTTTCTGATATCCACAGTGTACGAATTCTTCTTCTTGATAGTCTCACGCTGTGGTTTTAACTAATTCATTGACCTTTTTATCATAATTCATTGGTGTTATTTCTTTCACAGTTTTTATCAGTGCTACAAACTTATTTCTGAGAGGTAAACCCTATTCATTAGAAGAAAATTTCTACATTTTATAATATTGATAATATTTACTTCTTTTAACTTTACACACACTAGTTAATTATCACCGCCACATCCTCTCCATCGCTGCTATTTGTTTAATATACTCATCCCTAACACCCTTACAAATAGACTTATATAAAGTTGATTTTTCTTACGTATCTTTTCACTCAGTGGCTTAGTTTGGTTTGAATTTCGCACAAAGCTACACGAGTGCTATTTGCGCTACCCGTCTCTAATTTGGCAGGGAAGGCAGCTAGTTATCACCTCCCACCTCTAACTTTTTGGCTACTCTTTTACCAACGAATGGTGGGATTGACCGTTACATTACAACGCCTCCACGACTAAAAAGGCCAAAATGTTTGATGTGACAGGGATTCAAATGCGCGACCCTAATATTAGGAATCGTGTACCTTAACGACGTGGCCATGCCGGGGCCTGGCTATTTTAAGAACCTTGTGTTAAAAGACTTGTACGTTGCTACAATTAGTGGGTTGGACAATAGCTAATAAATCGTATTCTCTAAACAGGATAGAAGTAATGGTTAAAATGAATGTTTAGAATATTCTGTTTTTCTCTTTTACAAAAGGAAATAAAGTCGAGTAGACTGTAATTTATGGCTTTTAAAAAGTCGTTACTGGAAGTTCGCATTGTACGAGTGTAATTAGTGTTTTAACCAACCATTTCATTTCCCTTCATCAGTGTTTTAACCAACCATTTCATTTCCCTTCATCAGTGTTTTATTCTATTTTCGTAATAGCATAAATATTTTTTTAAGTAAGATCAAATAACAAACAAAAATAAATCATGACAATAAAACAAGTAAAATATAATTAAATATCTCAAGTAAAATTTTCTGATTAACAGCATTAAAAGAATTCTAGTTTTCTCTCTTTCATATTTTTAAATAGTTACTTTCACCCGGAATGTAATAGTTTGTACGAACAATTGAGAAAATAAATGCTATTATTATGCTGTTCACTCGACAGCTACAATATTATTGAAAGTAAAATATCTGTGAGATAAATTTACATGGTTTTAAACATACAACGAAACACAGAAGCTCCAAGATGAAAGGAAGTATTTTTAATGTTGTTTTTTAACAACTTTAGGATAATTTTTTTCTATATATCATAACATAATATAATAAATAAATCCCAATCCAAATTATTTTTATGTTTAAAGTGAGTATCAAATTTGAACCAAGTACGTTAAGTATTTTCAGCGTCACAAGAAAGCAAAACAGAAATAACACAAACAGCTACAGAAGCTTAGTTTGAGATAGCTCTTCTTGATACATATGTGTGTGAATACTGATAGTCACAACTTCTCTGAGATCTATTAAAGTTACCGTGGAAGGGGTTATCCAGCTTACAGTTAATAACATAATGTTATTAATCAATACATACTAATAATTTCACTACTTCATACGTTCTTTACATCTGAAGAACAATTTCCACTTTTGGTATGTTTCCACCTTCAGTACAGTGTTCAGAGTTTTGGCATTCAACGACCCCCATCTACTTTGATATATCTAAAGAATTTAGTATTTTTCATTCTTTTAAGGTGCACGCGTTAGCGGTATTTGTTTTGGAATATCGCACAAAGCTACTCGAGGGCTATCAGTGCTAGCCGTCCCTAATTTAGCAGTGTAAGACTAGAGAGAAGGCAGCCAGTCATCACCACCCACCGTTAACTCTTGAGCTACTCTTTTACCAACGAACAGTGGGATTGACCGTAACATTATACACCATCACAACTGGGAGGGTGAGTATGCTTAGCGCGACGCGGGCGCGAACCGGCGACCCTTGGATTACGAGTCACACGCCTTACGCGCTCGGCCATGCCAGGCACTAAATGATAATACTTTGTTTGTTTGTTTTGAATTAAGCACAAAGCTACACAATGGGCTATCTGTGCTCTGCCCACCACGGGTATCGAAACCAGGATTTTTGCGTGAAAGTCCGCAGACATACCGCTGAGCCACTGGGGGGGCAGCGTTGTTCTGATATAGGTTTTGTGGCTCCATTTGGTTTAAGTTTAATATTTTCATTTCTAAATCTTATATATATTCGAGTTCCACCTTATAGATACGTTAACACTATTTAACTAAATTATGGCTGTGTCGCTGTTAACTTTTTATTAATTTCTGTTACAAACATGAGGTTAAAGAAGACTATTTCCTTGAAAGAATATTTTTATCATGTTAAGATATAGCTATCCTGTGTACTGTGTCCAAAATGTCAAATGATCAAATATGTCAGGTGGGTCATAAGGCTAAAGTCTCATTAGGTTGTGTGCATTAAATGTATTATAGAGTGAGCAGAGACTTACAATCTTAACCTTGTTTTAGGAATTTCATATTGATAGCTTAGAATGAAAAAGCAGATGACTGCATCTGAACATTTATTTATCAATTAACAAAAAGCATACAAAATATCTAAGAAAACACTGAAAAATTCATTTCCCTAATCAGTTACTTTAATGTTTTTTTTTCTTTACGTTATGTCAAATCCTTATTCATTTGCTTCCGCCTATATCTCATTTAAATAATAAAATTATGATTATATCAATTAATAATACCGAGAAAACGTTACTGCAGTAATTAACTTTGATTACTATTCTACTGACTTACTTATCATTAGGTTTTAGTTCCATATTTTCATGTTTAGAGTTACTGAATTATCTGGCTCTCATTAACAATACTGACTCTACTCTGACTATACGGAAGTAACTGATATTTCCCCGAAATCACAGAATCAAGTCTCTGTTTTTATCAAAGTTGCTACTGATTTCTGACCATTATCCATAACTACCCGTGGCTGAGAAAACTGACCTCTTTGTCCCACAAAAAAAAACTCCTTTGCAATACACTTACAACTTTGTTTCATGTCCAGTGCCAAGTTCAAACAGTTAAAATAATTAATGTATTTATTTCATGTGGTCCTCTGGTAAAGTAGAAGGAAATTCGTGGACTTGCAAAGCTAATAAAACTGCAGATATTCCATTATGTGTTTCGACTAAAAACGAAACAACCAGACGAATTTTATTTCACGTGTTGTAATTAATATATTTGATCTCATTTGACCTTATTTGAATAACATATCACAAGTTCTCGGGCTTTGCCCAATATTACAATAAAAGTTAATGTTAATACGCTGATATTCAGTTTCTTTATTTATAATAATTTCCCTAACATGTTGCATACTGTTTTGCTGTTTGTCTACTTGTTTTCTGAAATAAGTAACATGCCATTTATTCCAGTACACGTGAGCTTGTTAAATATCAAATTAATTAAATTACTCGATAGAGATGTTTTGAATAACATGTGCTTGAGTGGGTTTAATAAAATCGTATTTAGACTGCAAGTAAAATAAGTTGCTCTAGATTGCCGCTGATGATGAAAGTCCGTATTTCGAAAGCGCCCGAATTATAGAAATTTATATCATTTTAACTAACTTATTTAAGTATGTGTCACACGGGCTCATTTTTATTGATCTTACTCGGAAATACTTACGCAGATGAGATATTCATTATTTTCATTGCTGACATAAATTGAAGATTTCTAGACGTATAAAAGTGTTGTTGTGTTATTATCACTTAGACTATTTGAGAGTCGTTATACCAGTTATGTTTTATCATCTATATGCATGTAATAAACTCGTATATCTTTTGATAGTGGATATATTTTTCGTTATATATCAAATACATATAAATACTCTTTTAAAACTTTATTCTAAAAACCAGTATAACCTTCTAGTGGTGGCCTGGCATGGCCGAGCGCGTTAAGGCGTGCACTCGTAATCCGAGGGTCGCGGGTTCGCGCCCGTGTCGCGCTAAACATGCTCGCCCTCCCAGCCGTGGGGGTGTATAATGTGACGGTCAATCCCACTATTCGTTAATAAGAGTAGCCCAAGAGTTGGCGGTGGGTGGTGATGACTAGCTGCCTTCCCTCTAGTCTTACACTGCAAAATTAGGGACGGCTAGCACAGATAGCCCTCGAGTAGCTTTGTGCGAAATTCCAAAACAAACAAACAAACCTTCTAGTGGCTCAGTTGTGAATCTCTTCGTTTATAACACTAAAGCTGGAGTTTCAATTCTTTTGATGGGCACAGCACAAATACCACATCAAGTAGCTTTGTGCAAAAATCCCAAACAAGCAAATAGAACAGAACACATATTCAGTTATTTTAGGATATGCTCTGCTAATTATTTACATTTATATAATAAATATAGTGCAATGTATGTTACAATTACACAATTCAAACGCTTATGTTTATTCACATATAAAGATTTTCTTTGCACTAAAATACTCATAAGGTACATTTAAAAACAATTCATATTTGTGAAAAAGGAATTAAAATTATGATTTTGACCTTGTTGATACTATTTCACATTGTGTATACGACAAGATGTCACAATAGGAGATGAAATGTGTTGAGGATAATTTTATACCATGCTGTTTTATTAGAGTGCAGCATAAAAACTATAATCTTCTGAATATAACCTCCGATACATAAAACAGTAACAAGTGAGGTAGTGGAGATGGAGAGCTAATCAATTGATATCCGCATTTAGTTCCACTCTTCTGAAATTCATTTTGTATTTTGCTACGTTAAGATATAAATATGTGTCTAAGAGTCAATACATACAGTACAAACAACGAGACATCAACATTATTATGAGATGACAAGAGCTAACAACAGCCCTGCTGTCATCAACACTAAAACTTTTTCTTACAATGGTTCTAGTTCTTTATCGTATATTTTACCACCCTATTTTATTTCCTATAGGGTCCGGTATAACAATCTGAAAATCGCGGGTTCGAATCCTAATCGCTCTTTAAGCAGTGGGAGTAAGAGGCGTTTAAGTGACGATCAATCCCACTATTGGTTGATAAAAAAGTAGCCCAAGAGTTGGTGGTGGGTGGTGATGACTAGCTGCTTTCCCTCTAGTCTTACATTACAAAATTAGGGACGGCTAACACAGATAGTCAGCTCGGCATGGCCAGGTGGTTAAGGCGTTCGATTAATAATCTAAGGTTGCTGGTTTGAATCCCCGTCACACCAAACATTCTCACCCTTTCTGCCTGGGGGTATTATAATATTACGATCAATCCCACTATTCGTTGGTAAAAGACTAGCTCAAGAGTTGGCGGTGTGTGGTGATGACTAGCTGCCTTCCCTCACGTTTTACGCTACTAAATTATGGACGGCAAGCGCATATAGCTCTTGAGTAGCTTTGCACGAAATACAAATTACACCAAACAAAACCACAAATAGCTCTCGTGTAGCTTTACGCGAAATTAAAAAAATGAACATACACATTCTTTCATATTAATGGTCTCAGCTACATTTTCTTGTTACGTTTAAGTAAAACACGTGCATAAAGTAAACAGATTTCATAAAATGTTTACGCAACTGAGATAATTAACTAACCTTTTCACAAATTTGTGAAGTCTTTTTCTAAAGAAAACCTGAACTCAACTCTCTTAAAACTTTATGTATGTTTTTAATCTCTATTTCAAAACTGAACTTTCCTTTGCCTATTTACATAATTTTATTTTGTGTAGCATGTTCACTATATTACTTATTTATACAGTTTTTGCAACGATCCATTAATCTATACATTTAAAGAAATTTAGCAACAATCGCATGATTCAAAAGTTAATTTTGAGATGCTTGAATGGAAAGTAAGCAAAGATCAAACTGATGTCCCTTCCATGAATATTGTTTAAATCCTGAACTCAATTTATCATGAGAACAAAACACTTTTAGATAGCCCTCGAGTAGCTTTGTGCAAAATTCACAAAACAAACTACTTAAAGCTGACTTTGTTTAAAATTAATCTGTTTGTATGTTTTTGATTTTCGTGCAAAGCTACAAGAGAGTTAGTTAGCTGTGATAAAATTAATCTAAATTTTACTGGTTTTTAGCTTCCAAAATTCTTTAAGAATCACTGAAAATATTCAAAAATAAACTAAATGATTATCAAGTTTCCCACGACAAAACTGCAGTTTCTTGTCCATGGCCCTGCAAATTAACATAAATGATCACTCAATAACATTAACTTTACATAAAGCTTTGAAACAAGTTCGTTTACAATAATTGGTACAACCTGAATAATAGTCATGTTTTGTTAATTATATTGTTTGCGCTAGCTGTCCCTAAATTATTAGTGCAAAACTAAAGCTAACACTAAAGCCAATGTTTCTTTTTCCCTGAAGAATGGTTCTTTTGGTGATAATTAAACGTTTTAGAAAAAATAACAAACCCCGTTCAATACCTCTGTTGTCCTATTGTAATAAAATGGTGCCAGCACTATAATCGCTGGAACTAACAGCTAACGCGAAAGATTTGTCAGTCGGGTGCCATCAGTACAAGGTAAGTGAACAATAAAGATTTGATCTTTTGAAAAGTAGATTGACATGTTTCAGACTACTTGAACTCTTCTTCAATACGTTTGATAATAGCGCAGTGAAGTAAGCAAAATTTTACAAAACTTCCTATGATAATCAAAAATCTCATCAAACTTTTATTAGCAGGAGATTTATAATTGAAAATGCAATCAACTTTGACATAACTGAAATGTTCTTCGAAAATTGGGAGAAGCAAAATTTTTGGTTAGATTTCTTCTCAACTGTCAAGAATGACAAGTTTTACAAAACTGAGAAACATCTTACCTAATTTTTGGCTAATAGAAATGTCTCAGAATTTGGTCAAATGTCTTTTTTACACCTAAGCAACTTTTGATAGGGAGTTCTTGGACAACTTTCAATATTTCAAAACGATATTCTTCAGGAAGAAAGATGATAAGCTACAACCCAGTCCTTAGAAGGTAGCAGGTCTGGTAGTTTCTTTTACCTCATAAAAATTCCATTTTTGAAACAATAACCATCTGATTCATCGTTTGGTAGTTGAAATTTCAATTATGAAGAAGCCTGCGGATCATTTTCTTGCTTGGATAATAGTTTACTTCTAGTCAACGGAACTTGCAAGCCGGATCCTTCATGTTTGCTGTTTTCACTCGCCAAGAAATAGCCATCATGACAACTATCCACAAAACCTCCAATAATTGCAATAAATGTCTGAGACAACTCTGTAATATCGCTCTTGGAATGCATTTTTATCATTTATTTTTGACTTAACTTCGTAGCTTGAGCTCGAATCACACCACACGAAGGAAACACATTTGGATTTCCTTCAAAATTAATATCACCCTTAGATGAAGAGTGATTGTCTCGCTAATCATTTTGAGATTGGCAACAACTTTAGCCCCATCCAAATCATTTCCCAGCAATAATGACACCATACAATTGGTTTAATAGGTATTACCCCAATCAAATTTGATCCTAAAACTAGGTATTATGTTAAATGAATGTCGTACAGAAAAGCATTAACAAAGCCACCCTAAATACTCTCAGCAATAACAGACTCTCTAGTGACAAACCTCGAATTTAAAGGCAATGCAACTTCTAAAAAAAATGAATGAGCCGCTCCTACTAGAGTTTAACGTAAAATATACTCTTCAAAAAAAGAAACGCAAAAGGGATATTTTTGTTATTTTAAAGAGAAATATATGTAATAACGTTACAAGCTCAAAGTATGTGATGTTACACGTGTTAAGGCACTAATTGTCAGACCAAAATGACAATAAAAGTTGTGCACTTTAAAAACGGAGGAAAACATCGGATTTTTCGCCAAAACGCATTCGTGTCTACTAAATTTGTTTGAGAGATCTGCATGTTCTGCAAGTGCAACATGTGCAAAATCCCTATAAAAGAGACGGGTTCTCGGTTTCCATAGCTCAGTGTTAAGCCACCGACACGCAGTACAGTTACACCAAGACTGACAGAAACACAACGCCATTGGTCACTTGGAAGCAGACGAATCTCGATCAGATGTTGCCAGAGCTGTAAATGTCCACCCAAGCACCATCACAAGGCTATGGAATCGTCACCAACAACATGGATCAACTCGTGACCGTCCACGATCTGGCAGACCTTGTGTGACCATGCCCGTACAAGCTCGCTACATCTGGTTACGTCACCTTCGGGATAGGACCATCACTGCAACATCTTCTGTCTCAACCATACTAGGGATGTGTAGGATTTCCGATCAGACCGTATGCAACCGTCGACGAGATTCTTAAACCCCATGTGCAACCCATCATGGTGAACGTCAACGACGTTTTTTAACGTGACAACGCCCGTCCTCACACAGCTCGACTTACCACTGTCTTCTTCAGACACCACAACTTCAAAGTTCTTCCCTGTACCTCCAGATACCAGATTTAAACCCCATCGAACATCTTTGAGACGAGTTAGACCGACGTCTGCGACGGCGACAACCTCAACCGCAGACTCTACCTCAGCTTGCAGCAGCTTTGCAGACTGAGTGGACAGCCATTCCACAGGATGTGATTCGTCATGACATCTCTTCCATGGGCAGGAGATGCCAAGCAGTTATTGATGCTCACGGGGGGCATACTCGTTATTGACGTTAAACTTCATCTTGTGACCGTGGACTTTGCCTTTGCAGACTTTGGATGTTCAGTAGTAAATATGCAAAGTTTCACACATGTCATATAGAACTACCCGGAATAAACTTGTTAATAATGTGTCTCAAACTTTGCCTTTTGCGTTTCATTTTTTTGAAAAGTATATGTATGGGCATGAAATTAACAATGTCATTGATTAAAGACACAGATTCAACTGACCCAGAAGGTCTAACTTCCCTTTAATTATATCAGTCTTTTTATTACTGGCCAAATAAACAACATCGGGTGATCTGGAGAAACTATATCCATATTTGGACAGAAACGCACTGAATGTTGCTTCCTTTTCGTTTTTCAAACACCAATAATCGGACATAATATGAACAGGTTTTTATTACAGAAATGGCTGACAGGTCTTGTCAGACAGATGATTTTGTTGAAGTTTTATCCTGACTGTCAGAAGATTTCAAACTACAAGAACTGGATGTTTCAAATGAATCCTCATCTTTAGTTCACTGAAAGGAAGACTTAAGAAGGTCGAAACGTTGTTCTTTACTTTATTTTAATTAAAGTTTTAATATCCATACCAATTTTCTTGAGAAAACTTTTACATATTTACTTTAAATAAGTTTTTTTTGTCATCACAAGATACAGAATGAGATGGTAGAAATTTGTTTTTGAGAAACGTAGGTTTACGTGTTAAAGTGTAATCATCAGAATGAACAATTGCTTCCTTTTGTGTTTCAACTTCTTTTTCATCCAAATAAGTTTTAAGGTCATTACTTGTACATCATTTAAATTTCTCAGTTAATCATAACTGTCTTAGTTTGTCAAAAACTGTTGTGTTACCAATAGGAATAGAATTACACCATCGATGAAAATAAACCTGTTTTTTGAGCGAATTCCATATAAGTTTGTTTATATTTCTTAAGATAAGTTCAAATGTTTTGGCGATAAGCCTCTCAGCAACTTTCCCAAAATTTTGGTTATATTTATTAACTTTATTTTCATTGAATGGTGGTAATTTAACATATAAATTACGTTTAAAAATGTTATTTTGTCCTGGTTGATTGGAGTTGAGGTTAATTTTTACTTCTTTCAGCCTAATTTAGTTCTCGGTTTCCATACGAGCTTTTTGGCCTCGAGACATTTTGATTCTCTTTTCATCTTTGATACGAGCTTGAACAAGATCAACTTTCACATTATTAGATAAATTCATTTTCCTAAATTTTTGTTTAGATTTTTTTTTATTTTGCGTAAAGCTACACTATGGCTATCTGCACTAGCCGTCCCTAATTTAACGGTGTAAAACTATAGGGAAGGCAGCTAATCATCTCCACCCACCATCAATTCTTGAGCTACTCATTTATCAACGAATAATTGGATAGACCGTCATATTATAACGTCCCCTCAAGGCTGAAAGGGCAAGCATATTTGGTGTAACAAGGATTCCAGCCTGCGACCCTCGATAACTACTCTAAAATGAAAAATAAATATGTTCGTCTTGTCTACTTCCAACTTCACCACCATTTTAATGAATCGCTCATCAAATAAATATGATTTATGTAGCAATGTATTAAGGCAATTTAGGGAATTATAGGCTGCGCACATCAAACTAGAAATGTCTCTAAACATATACGAGGTCTGTTAAAAAATACGCAGACTGACGTCATAAAACACAATGTACTTTATTTAGATGTTACAGGTCTGGGACCCCTTCAAAGTACTCTCCTCCCCAACGCACACACACTTATCCCAACGGTGTTTCCACTTGTTTAAACAGTCCTGGTACGCTTCTTTTGTAATGTCCTCCTCCAGCTCCTTCGTCGCATTTGCCTTAATCTCGGGAATCGTCTCAAATCTTCTTCCTTTCAAGTGTCTTTTGAGTTTGGGAACAAGAAAAATTCGCAAGGAGTAAGGTCAGGTGAATAGGGGGTGGAGGTGGGGAAAAACAGTGATCAAGTGTTTGGCCAAACACTCACGAGTTTTACGTGGCACAAATGTCGCAGCAACGCGGTGCATCTTCAATTTTTCGGTCAAAATCTCGTAACAAGATCCAACTGATACCTCACACTTTTTATCAAGCTCCCTGACAGTCAGACGTCGATTTGCCCGCAGCAGGGTGTTAATTTTGTGAGTCGTAAAATGACGTGGAAGGACGTCAATGGACTGTTGACCATCCTTAAAACGTTCATTTCACTTGAAACATGCCGTACGTTTCGTAGCCACATCACCGTAAGTCGTGTTTAGCATAGCAAAAGTTTTTCAGTTACAGATTTTCCAAGTTTAACACAAAATTTCACAGCAAGTCGTTGCTCCTTGAGGTCATTCATTCTGAAATCCGCCAAACGAAAAAATCGCACTTCACTTAAAACCACGTAGCTAATATACAAATGAAGATATCTGCAATCGCGAAATGGAATTGTAATCAGCTAATCTGTGCAAACCTAGCGACACCAAGCGGATTCCCCTGGAACGAACTGGAGCCGCGCAATTCAAACAGTCCGCGTATTTTTAAACAGACCTCGTATTCTGTAAAAAAATGTGAATAATTACTGAGTTTAGACACATTCATTTAAAAAGTCATAAAAATATTAAAAATGTATTCAAAATCAAATTTTCATATAAATTTTTACTACTTTAATCTTAATAGTACTAACGTAGTCAATGAATGTGTATAGAAATTAATTTATCTCTAAATATGTAAATTACAGACGCTTGTTTGTCTGTTTTAGAAGGTGGAATCTGGGTTTGAAGAAATTTAGTAGAGAAACTAAGTGTTTAATCGAAACATTGGCTAATAAACTTTTTGTTTTACTATGATAGTATGTCGCTTATTTGTCCAGACTTTTAAATCATATTTTCATTTTTTGTCTGTGTTTTCAAAATTTATTACGCGTGTTTAATTTCGCAACAAGGTCATACGACTTTGTAATATTATTATCACTTGTAGCATTTAGAGCAAATTTACCTCTTTCACAAGACTGGAAAAATGTTGAGTTGAGTTTAAGGAAAGAATGATAACACTATAAAACACACCCTTGAAATTCATCTTAGGGATTAAGTAAAAACCAATTAAATTTTTTAATTGTTCATCAAATTCTCTTTTGGGACATTTTTCCAACTTTACAAATATCAACACAGGTATTGCCACCTGTTGACTGGTTTTCAAAACATCATATTTTTAGAATGTGGTAGTTAAAGGCCGTTAAAATGGGTTTAGTGAATCCAAAATTACCTATTTACCTGATAAATTAGTGATTAACAATAACAGTATTGTGAGCATTTCTGGTAAAAGACAAAACATTTCACTTGTTCACAAAAGACGGCCCTAAGCAACTTGTCACATAACTAATCACCAAGAAATACAGAGTCCATTGTAAACTTGCTTGATTTTACCTTCCATCTTATATCTTTTTCATTGTTAAATATCTCGTTAGAGAGCTCTTAAAATACAAATGTTTTCTGTTTAAATATTGCACAGTTATAAAACATGTACTTTGGTCTGTGAACGATAAGATAACAACCCATAAAGATAACCACTTCGAAAAGCTTCTAGTTGGAGACCAGTATTATTCACGTTCAAACACAATATAGTCCTCAAAAAATTAATCCTTTCTTTACTTCTGTGTGAAAATGGGTTTCAAAGAATTTGTTCTTATTGGCTGTAACATCTTGATGTGGGTAAGTTTCCTCCTTTGTTTTGGAAAAACGCATATTGTCTATTGAAAAGCTAAAATATTTGAAGTTCAAAATGGCGAGCACTCGTACAGCTGAATGCAATCTTATGTAACTGATAGACGTCTACTGGTAGTATGCCTCTATATAGACGATAAATTGACTACTTGAAACAAAATCATTAAACCGTTTCAATCCTGCCTACTTACTAATTCAGATTTTTGAAGATATCTAATGTCTTACCTTCAATAATATTTAAAAAAAATTATAAATGTTCGAACATTTCGGCTGTAATGTGATTGAATAACCCACGTAAAATAGGTTAGCACTTGGCACGCTGTATTTTCTCGTCGTGTCTTTCTAAAATAGAATTTTTTTAGAAATTAATTTTAATTATATATATTGTACACTATTGACTAATTTGTTTTTTTAAAAAGCTGTGACAACATATAAAACATTTTCCTAGTGGGTTTCATTTCACACAAAAGCTATGGTGTACCTTACAACTCTATTATCTTTCACTCTCATATTCTCTCTCTTCGATACATGTATTTAAAAGAACAAATGAACATGCCTGCCACTGGAAAAAATAATGTGGTTGTTACCAATGTCTTGCACGGAAAACTGGAAAGTGTTTTAAATCCAAACAAATACAGAATTGTGCCTCAATTTACAGATTTCTTCAAACATGACAATGCTTCGATTCTAAGTCTTTTTAACAACTGCTTCGAATTTTGTATTGTATCTCACAAACAACAAAGAGAGAATGTTACAATTTTACCCAAGAGAACAAAAAATTAAAAATATCAAATTACTATGAACTTTTTTTAATGGAGATACAATGAATATATTAATAAAACCACATATATCAAGTTATTATTGTTATTGCTATTTTAGATGGTAGTAAAGCATTTTCGTGACAGTGGTTGAGCTCTTTGATTCCTTTAAAAGGACAAATAACATAATGCTATTGAACATTGCTGCTAAGTGTAAAGTATAGCGTAAACTATATTTTGAAGTCTAGAAGCTATCCATAGTGCAACAGGCTAGCTCACGAGTAATTTTTGAAGTAAAATGAATTAAAGAACATGACTGATCTTACTTTTCTAGCACAATCACAAGGCGTAAGTATGATTAAGGACCGACTGAATGAGCTTAAACATGCAATATCATTTAGGTCCGCCAGTGGTAATGGTAAATTTAAGAACTTACAGGCCTAGCATAGCCAGGTGGGTTAAGGCATTCGACTCGTAATCCGAGAGTCGCAGGTTTGAATCCCCGTCACACCAAACATACTCGTACTTTCAGCCGTAAGGGCTTAATATTGTTAATTGGGGTCAAAATTTAAGTTCTCCATAGACAATCAATCTTCAGTTGTGTAAGCTAAAATAAAAATATCATCATCTTAACTCAACGATTATTTTAAAATAGTGTCATAAACGTAGAACAACTGAAATTTCGATTTAAACTGTTAACAAATATAATTAGTTTTTGTTTCTTTGAAGTTAAGCATAAAACAACACAATTACTTTTTGTGATCTGCCAACCACGGGTATCAAAACCCGGATTCTAGCATTGTAAGTGTACTGGGAATATATAATTAGTTACCTTAAGTAGTTACGCTTCGATGAGACAATTTTAAGTTATAGTAATGCACATGAACATTTTATCTTAAACAAGCACAACATACCAGTCTATCTAGTAAAGTACAAGATAAAAATTAAGAAATAAAAAAAGAATCACCAGAAAAGTAAACTTTAGAACTACAGTAGGTTTGAAAACAAACAAATATTAAGTGTGTTTCGTGCAGGATAAAGCAGAACCCTCTTGCAGAATAGTTACTAAAAGTATATAACTTTAAAAGAAGTTTTTTCTGTAATAACATACGAAAGGCGTTTATGATATCACATACTCCAAATAAGTTCTTGAACGCGAGTGAAAAATTGCAGTGTAGTCTACTGCAAAAAACATTCATTCAACAATGTCTAAAACCAACTTACTATTCACCATAAAAATACAAAATGGTTCGAGCACCACAGCAGGTCAATCTACCATTTACAATAAAAAAATAACATTTCAACATCAAAGCCTTAGCCTTATAATAATGATTTCAAAAACTTCTTTTAAAACTATACCTTTAGCAATCGCTCTATAAATTAATATTATTTTGTTTTGTTCTCTGCGATGTAATTTTAACAATATTTTTGATATACTTTATTCCACCGCTTGAATGTAGTGGTGTTGGTATTGTGATCAGTTGCACATAATGCTGCTTTGTTTTCGGTCGTTTTCTTATATTCAGATAGTCATACGTTTATTTTATATTAGTGTTTAGAAGCAACAGAATTATGAGACTAAAATTTACATGAGATGTCCATCAGGTAAATGTGTATGATAAACCCTCTGTATTCATCTTACAGCTCTTTCGTTCATGATCCCAGCAATGTTATTGATCTAAGCCTCATATCTCCAGCAAGATAGCTATTATACTGGAAAACTGTATTACCGTGTAGGTATTTGCAATAGGTAAATCGAATAATTGTCAAGTCTGACACAGCAGGTGACCTAAAACGATGTCTATAGGCCCAGCCGCATCTTTTTATACCATAATGTATGAACACCTGGGACCGAACCTGCATTCTAGCATAATTTCTTACTTCTATAGCCTATCTATCCACCAGTTGTGTTTGAAAAGCAGCAGAATCAAAACAAATTGTAAAAACCGATTTTTGCTTACCTGAAACAACATATCGGTTCCTATTTAAAACAACAAAACAGTTTGATAAAACATCCAGTGGTATTCTACAGAAATAGTTAAGAATCAACAAGTAAACCACCATCACATATACCAACTGGAGTAGGCTATTGGGTGAATGAATTTTAATGATGAAAGTAAAAGATCAGGCAAACAAAACTAAGGTAAAATAAGTATTAAAACACTGGACACACGACAAAATAAATAAACGTTATTCTGCAAACGAAGCTTCAGTAGACATAAAATTCATATCAATGCAGACCTGGAAACGACATACTGCATTAAATGTCATGGTCTGTAAACAGCACCCAAGTCCTGTAAAACTATTATACAGGCAAATCAGAGTACACTAAATCATAAATAATTTCATTTAATTATAGCAGTTTCAACTAATTAAGATCCAATAATTACTTAAAAATTCTGCACTCTCACGTAAAATTTGGAAAACAGCCTGAGAGTTCGTCTTCAGGTTACTATAATCTCACAAATCAATGATACTGGAATGGCAATTTAAAAAGGTTGACAAGCTAGACAACCTAAGAAACTGGTTATTGGCTATAGAACTAAAATCCAGAATTTAACCTTTTTATTAACCTGAGAATGACCCAAGAATGTCGATATTCTGTGTTTTATTTTAATTAAAGTTCTAATACCCATGCTAGCCGTCTTGAAAATATAGGAACTAACTCAGCTTGAATATAGCAAAGTCGAAGCTATAAAACGGTTGGTTTGTTATCAAAGAAAGTAATAAAAGTCTCATTTATCACTATAATGCTATAGTGACATCTTCGGGCGAATCCTGGGGGAATCGAACAAATTACTTTTGCCATCTCATAGAGTCTATAATCTGTTCCACTAAATGGCAGTTTAATTCAATATAAAAATATAAAATGAAATTAGGTAAGGTGAATTGTTATTTCAGTCTCGACTTTTGAAGCAAAATTCTGTTTAAAATCTCCTTAGCTGCAACTTGATACGTGGATTTGAAAGATAATAATTCATTTTAATGTTTTGTAAACAAGTATTTATTTTGATACAGGCTTTACACAATAGTAAATCTAAATATCATATGTTTCTAACATTTATCACCAGTTAAATCTGTTTGCATTAAATTACCTTCTTTATTTTTCTATGTTGTTCTGGTATGACATTAGCTGCTTGGTGCAGTGCTACTAGGATTAGGGATATGGATTGTGCTTGATCAAAAACAACTCGAGACAAACAACGATATACCAATTTCACATCTGACAAAAGCAGCCAGTATAATCATCACTGTAGCTGTGTTCCTACTTTTCATCAGTATCCTTGGTTGTGTTGGGTCATCTGGCAAGACATGGGCTCTAAAAATCGTAAGCTACCATGAATTTCTTTTTTTAAAACTTCTAAGTAAAGGGTATTTTGAAATGTATTTCAAAATTGTACATTTAGTGAGCCAAAATGTGGTAATGCAATTATTTCTGACTGTCTTAGTGTTCGTTTTTCAATATGTATTTAAGAAACAATAGGAGTGAAATGTTTAGTTAAAACCTGAAAATATAAGAGAAAAAGAATTTCATATTCACATTTATTTTATAACTTCACCTTGTAAATACTATCAAAATAAAACTAGACAAAAGTTAGGAAAAACAAGAAACATCCAAACATCATATTGGTTCACCACTAACAAAAACTGAACCAAACAAAAAAATACTTATTATATTAAACAAGCTTGTTTATATGCTCTTTTCGCAATGCTCAAGTTAGATATCCTTATGGTACACTACGCATGTTTGATGTTTGCTTGAGTTTATACTGTGTCAGATAAAGAATTGTATTTGGACTTTACTCCTAATAAGCAAATAGGTAACGATCCAGATAAATGTATACCTAGTAATACCTCTACACTTATCACATGAATACGTAACTCTCCTCTGATCATCAAATGCGAAATATATAACTAAAACTAAAAATATTGAGATAACAAATAAGAGTAAATGTAATTTAAGAAGTGATACCTTAGTGTTTAGGGAAAACGATGTTTAAAGTTTTAATCTTTATCAAATATTGCTGAAGCACGTAAATAACTGAAGATAAATAAATTGGACAACTATCGTAGATGTTAATATTTATTACTCAGGAATAATACAATTATTAAAAAAGATTTATGCAAAAACTTTTAAAACTTATTTCTTTGGAAAAAAAGCTGACCATTGTACTAAATGTTGTATTTAAAATAGAAATTATCATTTATACATTACATCATATAAATCATCTTTGCACTTTTAGAATATTAATGTTTTCACTCCTGTGAAATTTAAATTAGATAATTTTTTCAAAAATCATTACGACTTCCAGACATTACGACATTTTGTTAAGGACAAGTCTGCTAAAGTGATTATCTTGTATACTAGACTTTTTCATCCTTTGAAATGCAAACTCTAAATTTTGGTGAAATACTTTTAACAAATTACATGTTGTAAATAAAATATTATTTAAAGTTTGGGACAATTTGTTATTTTTCCATTCAAAAACTTCCTTAACTGACTTTTCTTTTATATATTTACAGTTCTGTGTGGCTATGGTAATTCTTCTAGTTTTGGAACTCACTGTAGCAGGTCTAGTTTGGAAGTTTGGTACCGGTCAAAAGGTGAGAACATTAGTTCTTGAAACTTCATTGCATTCGAAATATTAGATACTGAACATCATCCTGTACATAAGAAAAAGAGTATTTGTTATAACTATACATTTCACTCATCAAGTTTATCCTTCATAAATGCAACTCACTTAAAAGTTTTCTCCTTGTAGTGGGTACAACACAAATAACCTACTATGCAGCTCGAAAGCTAAAATCAAATATACAAATTTTATTCGTTTCAATCTGCGTGTGTGTGTGTGAAAAACATGTAAGTTCAAGAAGTTTCAAAGCTCTAATTGTGGACTACAAAACTCACTAAATCACGTTTTTTCTTCGTTATCAGGAGTGTTTACTACTTTTTGTCGACGTGTGCGGCTACAAATCTTATTCATTAAATTTTTTTAAAAGCATGATTTATTAACTTTAAGCACAAGATCAAGTAATATTTGTATTCGTGTGTCTTATTAGTTAGAAAGTTCGACTGTGTGTTCAAGTTTTCACGATTCGAGTTCCCTTTCAGCAAGGACCTGGCATGCGCTCGTAATTTGAGGGTCGCGGGTTCGCATCCGAGTCGCTCTAAAGATGCTCGCCCTCCCAGCCGTGGGGGCGTTATAATGTTACGGTCAATCCCACTTTTCGTTGGTAAAAGAGTAGTCTAAGAGTTGGCGGTGGGTGGTGATGACTAGCTGCCTTCCCTCTAGTCTTACACTGCTAAATTAGGAACGACTAGAGCAGCTTGCCCTCGAGTAGGTTTGCGCTAAATTCAAAAAACAAACAAACCCTTTCAGCAAAGACATGTTTTGTACCTTAGGCTGTGAATGGATTACAAAAATAATGGTCATATCTGACTAGCTGATTGTAGTTGTTGCTAAATGTGATTGACCAGCTGGCTTCCCACTAGCCTAGCAGTTCAAAATTAGAAATGATTTAGATTGCTTCTTGTATCGTTTTGCGAGAGTTTTTAAGATAATCAATTTTAAGGATAAAAATGTATTTTGTTTATTTAATGAAAGATAAAACTCATAACCACAATCAATTATAACTCACAGTTAATTCAGGAATTTACTTTAAATGCTATGTTCTATCACATGCACTTTGAAAAAAGTCTTTATAATAATAGTAATAGTTTAATTATGGAAAATTAAAAACTATAACGACTTACTTAAATTACGAAAATAATATATTTCCAGCTCAAAGACATTTTTACTCAAGCTCTGGAAGAAGAAATCCCACGTCGCATTGTCAGCGAATCAGCCACTAGAACTATAGACTTGATTCAAATCAAAGTAAGTAATTTAAGTAAAAAAATAATGTTCCAGTCAGTTCGTGCATGTATGCGCACTAGCTCACATGGAAACCCAATATTCTTATTGTACAATGTAAAAGTGAAAGACATTTAACGTGGATTCTTTTTGAAATTCATCGGCCTTTGTGTAATGTTTAATGATAAAAACAACAAGTATTTTTTTACATAATTCTAAAAAGAGTAAAACCTGATGAGACTGAAAAACAGTGTCATATATTCTACATGTTAAGATGTATATTATTGCGTAATCCTCAGAATTATAATGTTTTGGAAAAAATAATACATTTTTTCACCCTTAAAATATCACCAATTTATACATCAAAAACTTTTGCGCGATCTACTGAGAACATTTCCATCAGGCCCATCATCCTAATTTGATCATTTAAATTTACTATTTTATATTAATTGTCTCAAAATGTTCAGGTTGTGCTGATATGACACTCTTATATGGGGGGATGGCAAAGTGGTATATCTGCATACTTACAACGCTAGAAACCGGGTTTTGATACCTGCAGAAGAGCACAGATAGTTCATTGTGTAGTTTTGTGCTCAACTTTAAAACAAACAAACAACTTATATATGAAAAGATTATTTATTTGTTTCTTATTTTTTTCATTATTTAATAAAATAAGCCAGGTATACGTCACAATAACATTTTTTTCACTAAATAGTTTTAACTTACTGTTTTATCGCCACTCCCAGTTTCGTATCAGGATTAAAACCTTTTCCTACTGTTATGTGTTTAATTAATAATAACTCAATTCATTTTCCAATATTCTTTACCAAACATTTTTCGCACAAGAAAATAAATAAAGTTTCAGATGATATACACATGCAACTTAGACCCATATACAGAAAGGAAATTTATAAAAAACAAAGAAACACGCAATTACAATTTATTTTTACAATTACTGACTCTGCGGACTTACACGCTAAAATCCGGGTTTCGATACCCGTGGTTGGCAGAGCACAGATAGCCCATTGTGCAGCTTTGTGCTTAATTCTAAACAACAACAACAACAATTACTGACATCATGATTTTAAAAACTTATAACAACTATAAGTTTCAAATTATATAAATACAGGTACCTAAGCCCTCCAGTGGCTCAGCGGTATGTCTGCGGACTTACAACGCTAAAAACTGGGTTTCGATAGCCGTGATGGGCAGAGCACAGATAACCTATTGTGTAGCTTTGTTCTTAATTCAAAACAACAACAACAACAATAGGTACCTAAAAATGAACACTTAGATCTAAAGTCATTTGTGTTAGTAGACCCGACGCCAATAATTTAGAGGAAAGAAAAATAAAAGTATTGACATCCTTAAGTGAGCAAAAGAAAAAGAAGTGAAATAATGGGCAACAAACGAAGAGAGATGGGGTTTACACATAAAGAAGTGAAACAATGGGCGACAAACGAAGAGAGATGAGGTTTTCACGTAAAGAAATTATTGTCTTAAAAATTCAATCTTTCATAATGTGGCTTAGTAAAAGATGGCGATTGTTCACAAAGACAAATTACTTATACAACAATAAAATCCTTTCAAAATTTGTCTTGTGAAAATGTATACACCTCATACATATCACATTGCACTTCATAATGCCACGTATGTTTAAAAATTTTTAGACTACATACGAATGTGGAAAATCGAGGATTAGGTCCAATCTATA
Source organism: Carcinoscorpius rotundicauda (assembly GCA_011833715.1). Taxonomy (NCBI): domain Eukaryota; kingdom Metazoa; phylum Arthropoda; class Merostomata; order Xiphosura; family Limulidae; genus Carcinoscorpius; species Carcinoscorpius rotundicauda. The sequence continues at coordinate 14,142,985 of CM022395.1, read as the reverse complement.
CATATATATACTTTTTTCATAAACAGTGTTCCGGTACTCAAATAACTTTAGCAGATGCATTGCATGCGAATATGTCATTTGTTTGTTTTGATGTTGTTTTTTTAAGATACAGTTATAACAGTTATAGCTAGTTATTTAATGTAGAAATGACATACTAATGTTACACGCAGTAACAAGTTGTAATGACCCCTTTCACACCAAATATTCTCGCTCTTTTAGCTGTGTGGACGGTATAAAGGGACGGTCAATGTGTTGGTAAAAAGTAAAAATAGTTGGGTTTGGATGGCGATGATCAGCTGCCTGTCCTATAGTCTGTCACTTGCAAATTAAGGACGGCTCGTGCAGATAGCTCTCGCTAAGGTTTACGCGAAATTCAAGAATAAACAAATCAATTTCCATTGCATACGTGTTCTTGTAATAAAATAGTTTGCAGTTGATGAAACTCGTAAGGAATTTTAAGTTGTGGTTAATATTATCCTTTTTGTTTTAAATGTTTTTTTTTTTATAAAACATAGTCTGAAACACCATAGTCCTGAATCATTAACTTTAGATCTATTCCAATCTTAGGTTCTTTCATTTCGTCTTTATTGTTGTTTTTGTGACATTCTTCAGAGGAGAAAAGCTAAAAAAACTACTTTTGAAACTGAACTACACTGCTGGCCAAAATCTTAAGGCCAATGAACATAAGAACAAAATATGCATTTTGTGTAGTTAGACTCAACCACTTATTTAAGTAGAGCTTTCCTTTTTTTATTTTCATCTTTCGAAGAGTGGTTAAGCCTAACAACGCAAATTGAATATTTTGTCTTTATTGTTCATTGGCCTCAAGATTTAGGCCAGCAGAAAATGTAGTAAAACTAAATCTGAACTAAAGTAATGATACAATATCTTTAATTCTTGATTACGAGAAACCCACGAATATAGATACAATATATTTACTACAGAGAACAAGCTGTAAGAACTTTCTACATGCTATGTAATAGCTCACTTTCATTGAAGAATTTCCTGTGCAACAATATAAATATATTTTTGTTTTAGTTACAAGAGAAAAACACCATTAAGGAAAAGAATATATTCTTCACTAAAATTAATGGGGTATTTTGTTTGGATAAAACAAAGTTCTAAAATTTCTTTTGAGTTTACTTACTGATTTGAAATTTTTTCCTTTCTTTAAAAACTGTAACTTGTAACAAAGTTCTTCGGTGGACAGCACTAGGTATACGTTTTCACATTGCTAAAATTAGAGGATTAGTTTTCAGCGGTAAACAGATTCCAGAGAGCTTTGAGCTAAGAATTAAAATTTTAAATCTTTTACTAAGTTTTGACACTTAAATTTGTCGTTAAGTTATTGAAAATTTGCAATATGTTTTGCGTGTACATTAATTTTCACCATATTCAGTTTTTAAAGAATTTTCTTTAAGGAAGGTCTAGCTAAACCTAACCAATATCATTATTCCACCATTACAATTAATCATGTATAAAAATGCTAGTATATTCTCTTCTTGCTCTTAACTGAAAGAATATATTTACTTAAATTAACACTCGTCAGAGACATAAGTATATTTTTTAAGAAAAGATGTAAAGATCTTATATCATTAAATTAATGGAGCGCGAAATTTTGCATCCTCTGTTATTTTACATATTGAATAAGCTGAATTCTTATGGTTTAGTGGATTTTTATATTTCAGTTTGTCTTTATTGCATTAATGTTCTTCTATTCCACATGGTCCAAATGTATTCGTGTTTTTTATTCCAATCTTTTAGTATTTAGTTTTGTTTATTGTTTCGATTGTTGCAGTTGGAATGCTGTGGAGCTACTTCTTCGCAGGATTATGCAGGAAAACTTAGCAACTATATCGAACTGCCAAATTCATGTCTCAATGAAACCACATTGTTACCTCATAAAGAGGTAGGTATCTTATGGTAGTGAAAAAAAGAAAAGAAAAACAATGACTTTTTGGTTTAAACACTTGTAATGTGTGTCTTTTATTAGTTACCTGAAGTTGTATGTTTTAACAATATCCTTTCTTTCATGACTTGCATTTAGGTTATTGATAAAGGAAACTATGAATTTCTACTTTTTATGTTTAAAGTATTAACGTATCTATATTGGATTGGACTATTTTTCTTTTCAATACTACAAACTTTACTAGGTAGTTACCTTAATAGCGGAAACGCTCGTCATATTTCACAAAACCCCCATGTATCAAACAAGCATATCCGCTGAATCTGTTTACTTCTACAACTTCTCAAAAGAGATTTGTACCTTAAAACAAAATCCATTAGAACACCTTACAGTAGTACCGAAGAAGGTGATGGAACAAAGAAGGATTTTTCAATAAATAAGTGAATTATTACAAAAGAAATCAGGTTGTATAAAATACATTTGTGATTGGACATATTCGCATGTTCACAGCTGCTCTTTTAAATTTGGGGCTTTTTTATTGTGTGAGAAAGGTAACGATCATCTGTATGAACAAAATGCCTTATGTTGAAATTTTTCCAGGGTTGCGGTGAAAAGCTATCTAAATATTTATCACAAAAAGCAGCTATTCTTGGAGGGTTTGCAGTTTTCATCGTTATCGTTCAGGTAAGAATAAGTAATCAAATAAGATGCAAGAATTTATACTGTAAGAATAAGGAATGAAATCATTAGTGTTATAAGATAAAAATATTTCTTCTGTAAGAATGATAAATCAAATGATTTGTATCAGAAGGAGCTAAAATATCTTGGATAAGAATATTGAATTGAATCATTAGTATCATAAGAGTGATAAACTATTGGTAGAATAATATTAAATAATCAAAAATGGACGTGTTAATGGTTTGACATCGAATAACGTGTAGCTTTTCGCAATATTTTATATAGCGTTTGTAGGTGTTGTTGATTTGTGTTTAATTGTAGCTTGTTATCAGTTGTGATATGTATTAGGTTTAATAAGCTTACTTTAGATTAATAATGCTATTTTCAGATTCTGGCCTTGGTTCTTTCCATTCTGCTAATACAAGAACGTCGTGAAGAGGTTCCACCTGTACGAGACTATTCACAAAATAAATCTTCGGACAATAAAGTTCCAACCAAAACAGATTACTAATAGATATGAAACAAAAAGAACAAGACATCATCCTTGATTTCACGAGAGTGAATCTCTGTGTTATCATGTGTATTATAATATTTCACATTATCTGGCTTTAGTTTTTTTTTCATTTTGTCTCTTATTTTTACCTAATTGGATTTATATTTGATATTCTAAAACATTTTCATGGTAAAGTTATTATAGTGTAATAGTTTAAAGTTATAATAAACTATATGTACCAATCATTTATTTTTTTAAAACGATTCTTTAATATTCGGAAATCCGAAAATCGAGAAGTAAAATACTAAAAAGCTTTGATGAAAAAAATATGCTTACTTGTATCCTGCTAAGCATGTATTTGTTTTGTTCAAATTATTATGTCAAATTATTAGAAAGTATTATCGTTGTAGTTTTAGTTACATTTGAGTTCCATTTTAAAAACTGAAACTTATACCGTTTAAGAATGTCATGTTCGACCTAAGTAAACTAAATTAAAGTAAGTCACATGAAGGCTTAAATGCATTATTGTATATATACACATATATAGAGGACTCATTTGTTTGAATGCATTATTGATTTATCGTGTAGCAAACAAAATTCGGACTTCAAGTTATTTGTTCTTCACGACCTGAAGATCAGAATTAAAAATGTTAATAATATTATGATAATTAACTGAATCTAGATTTTTTGATGCACTTATATACTCTATAACAATATTCATTGAACACTCTGACTGAGCACTCAAAATAGATTATAAAAATAATCCTCACCAAAAATGTAAAGTGTTCTTTGATGGATTGTTTAGGCAGAGTATTCATGATGAGACTTTGTAGAATGGACGGCAACTGCCTGTTGTGGAGACATAAGTATAAAGGACGACGTTTCGAAAGTCTTCCTCTATACTTGTGTTTCCACAACAGGCAGTTGCAGTCCATTCTACAAAGTTTCATCATTTATGAAGTGATTTATCATAATAATTTAATAACTATTAGTGAAATATTCAGTTTAATTTTTTATGCTTATGCTACATTGTCGTCTAGAAAATCATTTGGATATTTTCCAATCACACCCATTTCATGTTTCAGGAATAAATCCAGGGAATGGGAGTGAAAGCTCAACATTTCCTTTGTAAGATACTCAAATGTTTAGTAGTTAAATGACTATGTTAATTTTAGATAACGCTACTGAAGATAAAAATGGAAATTATACAAATTCTAAGCTTAACTACTGTTGTGGAAATATTTGTTATAGAAGTTTCATTTTGCTCATTTGTAGCTATTTTTCCCATGTAAGTATAATCAAAATACTGTAGCTTTACTTGAATAACGATGGCTTTTGTGTTTGATTTGTTTGGTTTTACTTCAGTTTTGCTTATTCAAGTTATGCATTAAAAATCTCTAAGTATAAGAAAAATATTTTCCAAGTAGAGTAGATACAATGAAGACGGTTTGTTTAAACAAATAGTCTGAGTTTTTCTAAGGGTTGATGTTGTATTCAGAATCTTTTCACAACGTTAAAACTTTTAACAAATATGGGGATAAGAATACTGACATGATAGCCGGTCGCGAGACAAAATGACTACTTAAATACACATACTGAATTCAGTCTGTCCTTTCATTTTCAACTAAGGAGAAAACTCGTGTTTCGCGTATAAAACAATTTTTGTTGTGTTATTTTGCATTTTAATGCACAGATTTCATAAAATATAAAATTGGTGCCGTGTATTTATCATAATTAAACTTAAGACTAATCAAGTTTGAGAGGTGTACCTGTTGCTGCAAGGTTAAATCGAAGTGGGTTAAGTCTGTTTCACAACATGTAAAATCTATCAAACACCACTGAGTGCAAAAGATGCTTTCACCGGAATTATCGACTAAAAATGACAAAATGACGAATCTAGTAAGAGATATTAGATCTTATGGCACTTTCAAAACATGGGTATCGGAGACAAGTATTAAAATTTTGTGATGTTGTTCCTTGGTCCCGATTAAAAGACATGGTGATACAGTGCTTTAATTGTCTATAAATAAATAAAACTGCTGACTGCGATAGGGCTCTGAAGGATGGCAGGTCCTTTCTACAGATATTTTTTTTTCCTTTGGAATGTATAATATTATCTACACCCACCTCTCCCTTACGCAGTACTTCTACACATCTGATTTCATTTCTGTATAAATAAATAAAACGTAGAAATTTCCCTGTATACATATGTTGACGTTGTTTCTAATTTTCTATGTTTAGTTTCTTTCCTGCTTACTTTCACGAAATTTGAAAATATTTTCACGTACACATACACGTTGCTCCTTCAGTCATACTGAAACTTAAAGATAAAATAAATGCTTGAAACGTTTAGTTATTTAGATATAAATGCTAATTCTAATGAAACGATTTACTTTAATTGATCTAACATCAACAAGCTAGTAAAAATAAACTTCGTAGATGAAATAATATTTTATAAAACATCCCGATCAAATGAGCACAGAGGTTAGTTTGATATTTGCTTTACTAAAACCGATATTTATTTCTTAATAAAAACAGTTGTATTGCCAATTAGGCTAGAAAAAAAACATCTCTTGGCTTAGTGGTAAGTCAGTGAATATATAATAATAAAAACTATGTTTTATTACCTATGATCGGCAGAACGTAAATAGTTCTTTCTATAGTTTGTGTTTTAAAACATATAAACCAGAAATCCAAAAACAAAAATTTAATTTTCCAGAGTTGAACTATCTAATTTAAATCAATTTTCATAGATAAATCTATCTAAAGCTTACATGACAACTATTTTATAGCAATATGTAGAAGTTATTTTTAAAGTTTGTAACCATTATGAGAACAGTACTTTTAAAAATAACTGCAATTTCCATTTTACATTCGCTATGTATTTCAGCAAATTTGAAAACAAAATTAAGAATGAAATATTTCCTTAGCCTTTTGTTCTTGTAGGACAGGACAGCAGTATGTTTGCAGGATTACAACGCTAAACTTAGGGTTTTGTTTCACGTAACCAGACACAACAGCAGTTAAGGTCTAAAGCCGGAAGTAATCAAACATGGCCTTGATCCAATTTCAACGAGCTCATATAAATGTAATAACGTGCTATCAGTGATGTCGAGAAAACCCACTTGTAGAGAAATATATATGTAAAAACGGCTCGTTTGTGTTGAGAAAATGTTTTACGTAAATGAATGAACAACGTTTCGACCTTCTTCGGTAAACCTGATGATGACCGAAGAAGATCGAAACGTTGTTCACTCATCTACGTAAAGAATTTTCTCAACCCAAACGAGCCGTTTTCGCATATATAATAATGTGCTACGGCCATTAACCTAATCTTGTGTCATTTATATTAAATATCGTCAAAACTAAGGGTGCTTTACTATGTGCACGTTGCTCGTTGGTATAACAGGAACACGTTGCTAAATGACATCACAAGAGATGTGTTCTTAACCTTGATCTATTTCATTAGGTTATATTTTTTTACTTTTTTAATTAATTATCATTGAAACTTTCTGAAACACTTTTTCAGAATAATGTGCATATATTCTACCTTTGAAGATTTTAAAGAACAAACAAAATAACTGTAAAAAAAAAAATGACAAAATATTTCATTGTGTTGCTTTTTAGAATAAAATACAAAAAAACAGATGTCTGTTCTTCTATATTTCATGAAAAGACAAGATAATACATATATTTTATTTTATATTTTATAAATTCATTATGTTTACTGACTGTCATTACAGAATCTAATATATAATTACACAGTTAAATTATGCTATAAAAGCCTTTGAAAATATTTTTATATCACAAAAACTATTATAAAAATAAAAAATAAAAATATTTCAATATATTGTTTCTTATGATAAAAGATAATAAAACTAATATATTTTATTTTATGTTTTATAAATTCAACGTGTTTGTTATATATATGACTACAAGATTTACTTTACAACCAAAACAAGGTGTTTCTTTACTGTATTTTAACTAATATTTAATTTTTTTCTGAGTAAGTATTGTGTTACGTCAAAAATTAATTAAACCATTTTGTTTTCAATATACACTATATTATAATATGTGTTATAATTTCAGTTTTTATGTTACCTAAGCTATAACAATTTTATTTAAAAAATACTTAAACCACAGTTTTCATATCACCTGACTCGTGTGCTATTGGAAATTTTGACTTCAGCACTGAGTCAACATTAGCTGCACAAGCTGGTAAGCTACATCTGAATGTATACATAAAGTATATATGTTTAACCTACTTGACACTATATTTTCAAATGTATCTCAAACTTTCTTGGTTTACAATGCCCCCTTAATGTCAAGCAGTAGTTTTACGGTGCCCCTAAACAAAAAGAAAAAAAAAACTTTCCGTTTACTGAGTAGTAAGGTCCAAACAACTTAATGCTTAATAAGTATTTATGTCCTAACAACTTAGTAGCCATTTGAAATAATAATACACTTAAGTTGAAAGTAAAAACAATATTTGTATTCCACTTTTAAATAACCACAATTATTAATGGGATGTGTTCGCCTGTTGGGCACTGCACAGCTTCTCAAACTTTTTGAATCAAATTGGATACTGCCATCCTCATTTCCTGTTCCACATTGAATTCGGGTGGTTTGTTTATTATTACAGCACCGTCCAACACCCAGTTTTACAGAGATATGATGTCGCAAATGGAATTACGATTCTCTGAGTTTTAGCATTTGCAGTTCATATTAATCTTTTACTGATATCCAAAACTCAGTTAATTCCATGCTGGCGAATTTTGTTTTAAAAGTCTTGTCACAAGACAGCTCAATAAGATTTTCTTCTTCTGCAGAGGTAAATTTATATGGGGTCTTATCCTTAAACGGGTCTTGAATCCATGCAAACTTCTCCATATCTTCTGGAAAGTAATTTTCAAGCCAGTCACTGAGTTGTGTTAGGTGCTCCTCAAAAACAGATTTTAGTTTATGGGTCAAATAAACTTCATTAGATGTAACAAACTGCTGGAACAGAGGAAAACAGTCTTTGCTACCATCTTCATTCATTTTTCTTCTCCATAGTAGTGACTTTTCTGAAGGCTGAAACATTCCCTGCGAGTTTCGGAATGTGTGTATTGCTTTTCCTCAGAGAGAGATTAAACGCATTCAGTTTGTCGAATAGATCACACATGTTTGTTAATTTTGATAGTAAATCAGTATCAAAGAAGTTTTTAGTATATTTATGTTCTTCTTCTTCGATAAGTAATGGTAGAGTTCCAGTCGTAATTCGAACACACGGGAGAGTATACTCCCATTGGAGAGCCATTGCGAGCTACAGTAGTACAACAAATAAAGATGTATGCCCAGATCTCATATTCTTACAGGTTTTCAAAATCCTCGCGTTCTGTGACCGAGTTTTTATAAAGTTCACCACTTTCAACACATTTTCCACGTCTAGGTCAATGGAGGACATGGGTGCCTTTAAAGCAAGAGTTTCCTTGTGGATTATCCAGTGGGTCCATAATCAAGAGCTTTGCTTCGTATGAGTGCCTGCAATCCTCCATAACAGTCGGACATAGAACGACCACTATCGGTATTGATGCCAAACTACTTAGTCCAGTTTAAATTGTTTTCACGTATAAAAGTGCCAAGGATTTCAAACAAGTCCTAAGCCTTTTTACCTGCAGTGATACTTTAAAAAAAAGAGGCCTTTCACTATTTTATCGCCATTCACGACCGTGAAATCATTTGAGCATTCTTGTTACTATCTGTCGCCTCATCTCGCTGTAACCCTAATTCCTTCCCTTTTCCATTGTTGAGGTCTTTGGTCATGTGTTAAATTATACTACTGGTAGTAGTGATGGATAAAGGTACTTTTATAATTAGTCTTCTCGCAGCCGGTAAAATCAGTTCTTTTGCAATGGTGTGAAGCTTTTTACATTTCGCGATTCTATATGCCACCTTATAGAATGCTAATAAAGCATTGGTTGGTACTGATGCTTGTTTCAGAAATGTACCTATTTGTTGTTTTTTTAATTATTTTAACTTTCTAGTAAAATAAGCACGGGATTTACTAGCCATAATAAAATGATTGGTCTTTAAGGGACGTTTTAGTTTGCTTGGAAGCATGTACCCTGAAGCCAAAACTTTTAAGACATAATACATATTGTGGACACTCTTCATGATTCTCATCTACTGAAGTAAAACCAAAAACTTAGATAACTATCGTCATATTTCCGATATTTCCGTTTCTTCACAGCTTTTCTGCTAGTCTGTGGTTCGCCATCCTTTTCTTCTCTCCCACATTTTTTATTAATGTTAAAAAATCTTTCCACTTTTATGCACAAGGGCTAAAAATCAACAAAATAATTCATTAAATTTCGCTAGATCCAGTAGACATTTGTTCACAACACCCTTCAGTTATGTCGATTGTTGACGGACCCAGAGGGTCAGCAGGTATTTATATACAAAATCTAAGAAACGAGAAAGTTCAAGAAGTTGCTGGCGTAGCCGAAAGAACTACTAAAACAAAAACATGTCAAACCATGGCCGAGCGCGTTAAGGCGTGCGCTCGTAATCCGAGGGTCGCGGGTTCGCGCCCACGTCGCGCTAAACATGCTCGCCCTCCCAGCCGTGGGGGTGTATAATGTGACGGTCAATCCCACTATTCGTTGGTAAAAGAGTAGCCCAAGAGTTGGCGGTGGGTGGTGATGACTAGCTGCCTTCCCTCTAGTCTTACACTGCAAAATTAGGGACGGCTAGCACAGATAGCCCTCGAGTAGCTTTGTGCGAAATTCCAAAAAAACAAAACAAAACAAAAACATGTCAAACATTCGAGAACGTCATCGAAAGTAATGTAGCGCGATCTAATGTTAAAACTGTGAACTACCTCGAGTTAGTGGTTCGCGCGGTGTCAGGCAAATATCGATATCGTTTTGCTTTCTTCTTTGTAGGTATTTGGGTACGTTGGTTTGATACCCAGGAGGATCAGGTCCAAAAGACCTGTTACTTCTTCCATCTCTAACTTTTATTTCAGCTTCTACTAGGGCAATGTTTATATATTGTCTTGAGTTCTCTTTTTATTTATTTCATTATTATTTTTTTTAAATCTATTTATGTAAACATATTTAGAAATTATCAATATTATACTCATTTTAAACGTCTAGTGCATGGTGGCTAGCTTGATTTATATTTCTTAAATATATATTTATTACATAGAGATACTAAGAACTATGCTCATCACTATGTAATATCTGTTGAGATCTCACAATAATTTTTATGCTAATTTTTATTTATATATTTATTTAGTGCATTATGTAAGAGTCTTTCGATAGTGTTTCTAAATTTGCCGACTTGTGCACAAATGTACATGAAGTACTGCGGGGCACTTCATAAGCTGAGGTTATGATTGAATTTTGTAATTTTTGTAGTTTGTGTAGTTGTTTTTGGGGTCTAATGTATGTTTTGTAGAATTTTATTATATTATAAGGAAATGTGCCTTGATTTTTACCAGATAAGCTTCTTGCATAATTTGCTATTTTCCAGATTCTAGTCAGGATATGGTTAGTATACGTTAATTTGGTATCTAAGTTTTTTAAATATTTAAATATACCTAAATATTTAGTTAAGGTAGCAGTCTGTAAAATGGATCCGTGAAACTCTGGTGAATCTTGTTCTTAGTTTATTTAATCTTTTGAACAGAACTACTTGATTTTTCGGAATATTTATTTTTATTCTATATTTCTGGCAGTATTCTTCTAAGTTATTTAGGACTGATTGGAGGTTTGTTACATCGTCAGTGAATTGTATGCAAAACCTAAGTTTAGGTCCGACAGTGGCATATTACTCACATACATGATAAATGAGATAAGGCTAATTGTGAGACTCTTTTCTCAGGTAAAAAAGACTCTGAGTAGGCCCCACTCACATCTACTTTACACGTTCTATTGTCCAAAATGTTACACTGCGCATAGTACCCTTACGTAATGTATCGTAATCCGTGATGCTAGACCATGTCGAATGTTTTCTCAATGTCGAGAAAGCAAGCTACAGTGCAATAGTTTTTGTTTAAACTGCGAAAATTATTTCTGTTAACCTGATTAGGTCGTCTGTAGTTTCACTATATTTCCTAAATCTCAATCAGTGATGTCGAGAAACCCACTTGTTGAGAACTTTTATATGCAAAAACGGCTGTTCTGGGCCCAGAAAACACTTCAAATAGAAGAGCGAACAACGTTTCGACCTTCTTCGGTCATCGTCAGGTTCACAAAGAAAGGGTTACTGGTCGGAAGCTGACCACATGTTTGGGAGGGGTTGTATAATTGAGTGTTGCAATGTAGAGGGCGCGGTTTGAATATATAATTTTGTCTATAATATTAATATAGGTATAATGGTGTTCCTTTATATTGGTTTATTTTGGGTTTGAGTTGTTGTATAAGTAAGGCTTCTTTAATTTGTTTATGTTTGTTTCTTTATTTAGTATTTTAGTGTTTTCTATGGTTATGTTGTGTCCATTTGACTTGCAGTGTTCGAAAACGTGTGAAGGTGACTTTTTATGTTCTTTGAATCTGGTTTCCATTTTTCTACTTGTTTCTCCTATATAGAAGTCGTGGCAGTTATCACCCCAAAATAAACCAATATAAAGGAACACCATTATACCTATATTAATATTATAGATAAAATTATATATTCAAACATCAAACCGCGCCCTCTACATTGCGACACTCAGTTATACAACCCCTTCCAAACATGTGGTCAGCTTCCGGCCAGTAACCCTTTCTTTGTGAACCTGACGATGACCGAAGAAGGTCGAAACGTTGTTCGCTCTTCTATTTGAAGTGTTTTCTGGGCCCAGAACAGCCGTTTTTGCATATAAAAGTTCTCAACAAGTGGGTTTCTCGACATCACTGATTGAGATTTAGGAAATATAGTGAAACTACAGACGACCTAATCACCCATACTGGACTATACATTCCTTGGGACTCAGCACATAAAACAAAACAAAAACTCAACATACTAAGAAACCAGATAAACACAGCCATAAAACTATGCTCACCAGATAAAATTAACGATGAATTAGATAAAATAAAACAACACTTCATCAACATTAATAAGTTTCCTCCACAAACCGTAGAAAACATTATACGCACACACCTAGACAGAAAGCAAAATCAACCAACAAAAGTAAATATATCTCACGAATCAAAAAATCACGAAACCATATACTGCTGTATACCATATATTCCTGACATCAGCAAACAAATAACCAACATTTGGCAAAAACTAGTAACAAAATATAACATTCCAGTTAACACTAAATTTATTCAAAAACCAGGCACAAAACTAAGGTCTATACTATGTAAGAACTACACTGACAAACACCACACCAACATTATTTATAAAATACAATGTGATAACTGCCACGACTTCTATATAGGAGAAACAAGTAGAAAAATGGAAACCAGATTCAAAGAACATAAAAAGTCACCTTCACACGTTTTAGAACACTGCAAGTCAAATGGACACAACATAACCATAGAAAACACTAAAATACTAAATAAAGAAACAAACATAAACAAATTAAAGAAGCCTTACTTATACAACAACTCAAACCCAAAATAAACCAATATAAAGGAACACCATTATACCTATATTAATATTATAGACAAAATTATATATTCAAACCGCGCCCTCTACATTGCAACACTCAATTATACAACCCCTCCCAAACATGTGGTCAGCTTCCGACCAGTAACCCTTTCTTTGTGAACCTGACGATGACCGAAGAAGGTCGAAACGTTGTTCGCTCTTCTATTTGAAGTGTTTTCTGGGCCCAGAACAGCCGTTTTTGCATATAAAATTTCCTAAATCTGTTTTCAATTTTGGGTAATTTTGAGTTTGCTTCTAAATATATTGATAGCAGGTTACTAATTCTTCTTTCTAATATTTTTCCTATGCAGTTGGTTAGACGAATCGGGCGGTAATTGTTTGGTTTATTTGTTGGCTTTCCTTCTTTCTGGAACATTAAACTTCCTACCAAGAAACAGGAATATATCCACCTGAAAATGATAAGTTAAATAGAGCTGTTAGGTGTTCATATATTTTCTGAGTGCCATTTTTTTAGGAGGATGGCTTGTATTCCATCTTCTCCAAGTGCTTTATTTTTTGTGTTTTTCATGGCTATTGTTACTTCTGTTGCTGTTATTTCTTTTATTAGTTGATGAATGCTCTAATCTATTGTTTTATGTGGTTTTATTGGTGTGTGTTTATTGTGTTTACTGGGAATTTTGGTATGTATATGGTTTTGTTGTGTTTAACAAAGTTATTGACTTTATTATAGAAGTATCTGTTCATGTTTGGTTCATGGTGTGTTTTGAACGTGTTTTTCAGATAGTCTTTAAATATCTCTGCTTTTTCTGTCAGTGTAAGCTGTTTTGCCACATGATTAAAGTGGTGGGTATAGTTTGTTTGTTTGCCCCCCAGTGGCTCAGCGGTATGTCTGCGGACTTACACGCTAAAATCCGGGTTTCCATACCCGTGGTGGGCAGAGCACAGATAGCCCATTGTGTAGCTTTGTGTTTAATTCAAAACAACAACAACAACAGTTCTTTGTTTGTTTCTTCTGTGTTGGTATATCTTTTCAACTGTGTGTCTAGAATTATTTTGGATCTGTTTTATTATTTAACTACGAACAGAAGTTGTTCCAACTGTCTTGTTTTTATGGCCGGATTTGATTTCTTATTTTCTTTCTTATTGTATTTATTTGTATTTTTAGTGTCGGATTTCGATTTTGTATGTACTGTCTGCGTAGTTTTCTTCTTTCTTTTATTAGGTGTATTATTTTTTGATGTGATTCCCATATGTGTGTTATTGTAGAGTGTTTTTGTTTCGGTATTGAACTGTTGGCTGCATGTTTTAAACACTCAGAAATTATATGACTATATGCACCTACATCTGATGCGTCCGCGACAAAGTTAAGTACTTCCGTCGGTACAATTTTCTCTATGATTGATTGAAATTGTGGCCAGTTAGCTTTCCTATAACTTAATTTATCTTTTACTTTAATTTTATTTAAGTGTGGGGGGGTGAGATTGAAGATGCACTAGACTGAAAGGTGGTCGCTATCTATATCGTGACCAACTGAGAAGTTTACGAATTTGCGACACATATTATACGAGTACAGTCATAAGTCCAATACTTCAATGGAGTCATGTGCGTACGATATATGTGTCGATGCTGCATCATTTAACAGAATCATATTAGTTTCGGTTAGAAATTTATAATAAAGTACAACCATTAAAATTTGTACATGAACAGTTGAAGGTGTATGTTTACTATTTAAATCTCCTATAATTATTACATTAGTGTTGTGATTATATACTTTGCTGAGCAAGCAGTAAATGCCCGCTACTGTAACTTCAGTGTTATTTTGATTCCTTATGTCTGTTACTACTGAGGCCTGGCATGGCCGAGCGCGTTAAGGCGTGCACTCGTAATCCGAGGGTCGCGGGTTCGCGCCCGAGTCGCGCTAAACATGCTCGCCCTCCCAGCCGTGGGGGTGTATAATGTCACGGTCAATCCCACTATTCGTTTGTAAAAGAGTAGCCCAAGAGTTGGCGGTGGGTGGTGATGACTAGCTGCCTTCCCTCTAGTCTTACACTGCTAAATTAGGGACGGCTAGCACAGATAGCCCTCGAGTAGCTTTGTGCGAAATTCCAAAAACAAACAAACTGTTACTACTGATTCATTTGAGGAAGGTATTTTTACTTCATAAACTATAAGTTCAGTTTTGTACGATAACATTCCTCTGTTTGAATCTGTCTTATCTTTTCTATCCTGTCTGATAACATAATGTCCTTTTATTTTAAATCTATGATGATTATAGAAGCCTGTTTCACTAATTACAAAGACTTCTGGTTCCATGGTGTTGGTTATATCTTCAATCTCATGTTTCTTGGAATCACTAGCACCTTGGATATTAATGTGTAGTACTGTGAATCTATCTGTAATTGATAGAGTTCATAATATACATTAAGATCTGTGGTAGTTATTTTTGAATGTTTTTTGTAAGCATTTTATTGACTATGTTTAAAAACTGTTTACATTACTAGGTTTACTGTATTCGACCATTATCTCAGAGAAAGTAAGTGTAATAGCATAAGTAAATGTATTTTCAATAGTCATTGGTGTGGTTTTGTGTATGTCTTCAGCAATTTTAGATAAATCTTTACTACTTGGTGGTTTTTCCTGACTCTGTAATGTTTCTTTTACTGTTGCAGCATATGAGTTTATTTGTGTGTTTGTGGTGCAGGTTAAATTTTCAGGTTTATGAGTGGTAGTTGGTTATGGTTGTTTTTGGATTGTGTGTGTCGTTCACATGTGTATTTTAATTTTTAATTTCGTATATACGTGTTTAAATTTATTTATATTTTGGCAGTCTTTATAACTTGCCGCTTGTTCTTCCTCACAGTTGCAGCATTTTGGTTTGGAGTTTTGTTCGGTTCATTGAGATATATAGTGGTTTTTCTCCACAACGTGCGGTTGTTTGGCATACTGCTGCGACATGCTCAAACCTCTGGATAACACGGTGTTACTACTACTGAGGGTGTTTTGATTTGTTCCACTCTGTATCTTTGTTACTACTACTGAGGGTGTTTTGGTTTGTTCCACTGTGTTATTACTACTGAGGGTGTTTTGGTTTGTTCCACTGTGTATCTTTGTTACTACTACTGAGGGTGTTTTGGTTTGTTCCACTGTGTATCTTTGTTACTACTACTGAGGGTGTTTCAGTTTGTTCCACTGTGTATCTTTGTTACTACTACTGAGGGTGTTTCAGTTTGTTCCACTGTGTATCTTTGTTACTACTACTGAGGGTGTTTCAGTTTGTTCCACTGTGTATCTTTGTTACTACTACTGAGGGTGTTTTGGTTTGTTCCACTGTGTATCTTTGTTACTACTACTGAGGGTGTTTTGGTTTGTTCCACTGTGTATCTTTGTTACTACTACTGAGGGTGTTTTGGTTTATTCCACTGTGTTATTACTACTGAGGGTGTTTTGGTTTGTTCCACTGTGTATCTTTGTTACTACTACTGAGGGTGTTTCAGTTTGTTCCACTGTGTATCTTTGTTACTACTACTGAGGGTGTTTCAGTTTGTTCCACTGTGTATCTTTGTTACTACTACTGAGGGTGTTTCAGTTTGTTCCACTGTGTATCTTTGTTACTACTACTGAGGGTGTTTCAGTTTGTTCCACTGTGTATCTTTGTTACTACTACTGAGGGTGTTTTGGTTTGTTCCACTGTGTATCTTTGTTACTACTACTGAGGGTGTTTTGCTTTGTTCCACTGTGTATCTTTAATACCACGTAGTGATACCATTATTGATCAGCTTTGCAATGTCCTGAGTGTTGTCTGTAACTACTTTAATTAATTTTGTGTGTTTTTTATTATGTTTGAAATTATGAGTTCAACTGAAATAAAATTTATAATTTGTTGTGCTTATTTTACGTCTTTTGTGTCTGTTAAGTAGTGCAACCTCCGGATTACAAATGATCTGGGTGTTGACCTTGCTCCGGGCAGGTGTGTGGTGATGTGACCTGTTTTGAAAGCGTCTGAAGGCCATTCTTTTAACAATCTATTTAAGTCGGCGAGTTCTTGTCCTTGAACCAGAGCACCTCCTCTGGGTAGACGCTTAATGTTTGTAATGTTAGTATTTGGTTTACATTTGTAAATTTCCTTAGCTAGTTGAGGCTGGTTGTATGTTCCTGGAATGCCGTGTATGATAATGACACGTTTCGGTACTTTTGTTTCAGTTTTTGAATATTATTCTGTATTAGTGTTTGTTTGTGCTTATTTTTCATGTTTTTTCTGACTTCTAGTCTTCACAACTGTGAATCCTTCATCGTCAGAACTTGCTTTCTCTCGGTCTGAGTGTGTGTTTGTTTTAGTTTCAATATCCAGGGTGGGTTTCTGATTATTTAAGCCATTACTCGTTTTATTTTTAGTTACACTGTCGATCGATGTCACCTTAGCTTCACTCTTCACAGTAGTTATATTCACGTTTTCTTTACTTATTTTACAGTTGTTTTTTTTCACTGTCGATCGATGTCGCCTCAGCTTTACTCTTCACAGTAATTGTATTTACATTTTTTTACTTATTTTACAGTTTTTCTTCTTTTTTCCTTACTTTGCTACTATTATCTTTAACGGGAGTTAATATTAATTTTAAATTTTCTTTTGCTAACTGCATTAGAATTTTCAATTGAAAATTCTCATTTAGGTTTAGGCCATCTACACTAGACTTATTTTGCTCTTTACTTCTGTAGCCGACATGTCGTCTGCTTCAAGTAGCCTTGTACAGTAGCCCTACCGTTCTCCTTTCTTGGTTTCTCTGTCTAATCGGGTTTTATTTTCTATGTGTTTTTCTCTATCTGCCCGTATTTCGAGAAACAGAGTCACTCTACTTCTCAGTCCTTGTTTTACCTACCAATACACTATATCGCTTTCTGAGTTTGTTCAACAGCGTCTGTTATCAATCACACCTCGCAATAAGTTTCAATTCTTAGGAGCTTTGAAAATCGCTGCCTTTCTTGTCTCTCGGCAATACTAAGCTTAGTATGTTGATATCGCCGTGTTTCACTCAAAAATTTGAAATATCCCGCGGCGCACAGTTTAGTAACCACTGCAATAGTTATTTCCAAACAAGTAATGGTTATACATGTAACCTATATATTTTGCTGGACATCACCTACTAACTGGAAAAGCTGTTTGTGACACTCTTTGAGCCAGCAATTTTTCGACTACGAAACCAAACTAGCTTGCTTTCATACACATTACCAAACTTGTTGGATGTGATCTATGATGACTGAACTAGCTATTGTGCTGCACGATCTTCCATAACATAATACACAATTTTAACATATCCATATTTGGGTATCCCATGACTGTTTAATCTCGTTAGTTCTTGAGCCAAATCGCGTGTATGAGTTATATTCCAAAAACATCATCCTTCTAGTTTTCTACATAAAAACATACTAGAAAAACCCATTGCAGATTTGTTGAAGGAAATTTTACAAAGAAAATTACATGGGTGATCAGAAATGAAGAGTACACAACTCACTTTCACTCATTGACTTCTCGACTAATTGACCATCTTAGGGGGCTTGTATAAAGAAAAAAAACTGCACTGGTTGTGGAAAAACAACTCCCGTTACGTTTCATGGTGATTTTCACTCGGAAGATAAAAGAGGCATTTAGAAAGCAAGAAGACAAAACCCTCCTTTTATTCACTGCTTACTCAACAAAATTATTATCTATCTATTAGTCAGCAGGGGACACTATTGGCATCTTAGCTTATTACTAACTAAGATGAAATACGTACAAAACTTTGCAGATATGGTATCAGACATTTTACCACCTCTCGGCTCATCACAGACAATGCCCTGCCACGAAATCTGAACAACGTGAAACTGTCTTTCAACAGTTTTCCTTTCAATTTGTAGCAGTAGGGGCTGGATAGTTTAATTCAATAGGGAAGTAGATGAGATCATAAGTTTAACGACACCTGGAGTTTTAACTATTTTACTCCCTCACTCTAGATCAGTGGTGCACAAAGTCCGGCCCGTGACGAGTTGCCAAGTGGCCCGTGATGTCCAATGGGAAAGTTAAACATAGAGAGTTTGCGCCTGCGCAAAGATTAAGCGCTATAGAAGAATATGCATTAGATTAGCTACAGGATGGTTCCATATTTGAGTCGAGCAATAAAGAAAATTTAATAAGCAAATCTAGTTAATGCATAAGCATTTAATCATTGGCGCAATGACGTAATATTTCCGTAATTACGAAATCTCACGCGTTCAAATTGGTCTTCGAGATTTACTTACGAGCCTTATTTTGATATTATTTTGTACCAAGAATGGCAACTAATCGTAAAAGAAAAGTTGACGACGAAAACCAGTGGTTTTATGAAAATTGGAGAGCGCAATACTATTTTGTTTAACAACAGAAGAGCGTGATTGGTCTACTGAGTCATTCAACAGTAGTAGTAGCGAAGGTATCCAATATAAAGTTCATTATGAGTCGAAGGATAAAGATTTCCACAACGTTGTCGGTGATGAACGAATATCTCGAATTGAACCTCTGAGGCGGTCGCTGAATCACCAGCAGAACGTTTTCTCAAAGCAGTCAACAGATTTAGGTACAACATGTGAGGTCAATTACGATATTTTGTTGATAATATCAAAATCTGGTCGACCGTTTAGTGATGGTGATTTTATCAAGCAATGTATGATTACTGCATCGGAAAAGTTGTGTCCAGAAGCAGTTCGCAAGCTACAGAGGGTGGCTTTGAATCATATGACAGTTCAACGAAGAATTTCACACCTTAGCAGATGTGACAAGTTTGCGTGTTTCAACGTCAATCATCAAGCCGGTCATTTCTAAGCTCGTAGATGACATGTAGAACCATCCATCGCACTGACTTTGTGACAGTTGACGTATCATAACGTTTCTCAGAATAATGTGCAAACACTTTGATGTAATCGTCATTTGTGTGTTCTTAAATATGATGTCCATCTTGTGTAAAACAACTGTGGGACGTTTTTGTGGCTCCAACGGACGAGAAATCTGTTTGTGACCCCTGACTGAGTGTGATAGCACTCATGTTCAATTTTTAGAACAACTCCATATACTTGCAGTGAAGATAGAATTGCATTGTGGGGTAGTTCATAAGGCGCGAAACGTAAAGTCAACCACTTAACGGTAAAGTCTTCTCTGATCAATAGTTTTTGAGCAACAGCAGGAAAAAACGGTGACACTACATAGCGTCTACCTCCAAAGTGTTCTAAACATTCGAGGACATTACATCCAAGTTGACCACGCATAGCGTCAATAATCGTGTGGAATACAAAACAAATTGACTGCAGCCATGCCAACCGACTTGGAATATAATTCAAAACAACAAGAAGAATACCAGGGATGGCATTTACAACATTTTATTATGCAACTTTAGATTAATAGTGTTCTTGTGATTGAAGAAAACATAATTGGCGAAATTGTCACATTTATTTGGAAATATGTTACTTTCCAGAATCCAGAAAGTAAAAAAAGAAAAAGAAAAAAATCTGGAAATCTTGTATTAGAAAAGTTTCTGGACGTGATTTTCCAAGATGTGAAAGGGGAAAATTGTTTCTCAAAGTGTTGTTGAATCAGTAATTAGAAAAAAAAAGCGCTGATAGCCTAATAACGCTTATGCGGTCTCTAACACAAAGATATGATAAATGACTACAACCCCTCAGTGTTGTCAGAATGGGAAGGAAATACAGATCTGCAATTTATAGGCTATAATTAGGCGGTTCTAATTTGATACATTACAAAGTACACAACTAAAACTGATGAATTTTTTGCAGTTCTGCATTTTCTGAACTGGCCTTTGCCAAACCAATGGTTTGCAGTTCTAAAGTAAAAAAGCACCACATCAAAACTGGGTTGCAGGAAGAGCTGGTGTAACACTATTGGATTAATACCCAATAGACCACCTAAGCTTGAAAATATAAATCAGTATGAATTTATAGCCTTTTTATAACATTTTGAACAAACAGCCCAGTAATGCTGTTATATTCCAAATTAGGTTTAACTGCTTTTTTTTTAAAAAAAAAAGGATGTAATTATACATTTTCAACAATTACAGACATAACCCACAATAAAAATGGGAGAAATACTTCTATTTTGTGTTGTTGTTAAGATCTGCAAAGAATAAGATTGCCTAATAAGAGACTGCTTCAACTACATCAAGATTTAGATCTGCTTGTAAAGATATAATTACAACAGAAAGTGTTCGTACCCCTGAGTCCCGAGTAGCTTTTTGCTCATAACTTAAAAAGTATCCCAATTAGGCTAATAGACGTATCGTATATTATATATATTGTACTAACACACATTTACATAAATCTTTATATAAATTAAATGACAAATAGACTGTTTATAAACAAATAACCAAAAATAAGAGGAGCAGAAATGTTCGTACAGTTCAAAACGTGTGATGAACTGATATTCCCGTAAAAGTTTTCTGTAGTTTGGCCAATAAACTACATTATATCATTCCAGAACTAGAGACTAGGTTCATAATTATTGGAATTTAGCCAGCAAAATATGTACTTCCGGAAATTTAGCGCCGTCTCCGTCATTATCTGCTTGGTCATCATGGCGAACAGGAAACAACTGTCCAGTGATTTAAAAAACTGAATTATTGTAAAATACAAGTTTTGTGAGTCTCTTTTCGGTATTTCTACACAATAACGTACCAAAATCTACTGTCAAAGCATTATTGCCAAGTTTAAGTTTACAGGATCAACTGTTAATCTCCCTCGTTCCGGACACCCCACCAAAATTCCAGAGAGAACCAAAAAGAAAGTTCTCAAAGAAATTAGTAGGAACCCTTGTTTAACATGTAATGACCTACAAAAACTGGTAAGGGAAACTGGGGTTGAAGTAAGCACCTTTACAGTTACGAACATGTTACGCTCTTCTGGGTTCAAAGCATGCCGTCCTTGTTGAACTCCATATTTAAAGTCTGTTTATTTAGAAGCACGATTGAGGTATGCAAGAAAGCACGTCGATAAACCCCATTCCTACTGGAAGAGTATTCTTTGGTCAGACGAAACTAAAATCGAGCTTTTCGGCCACAATGATGTTCGCTATATTTTTCGTAAGAAGGAGGAACGAAATCTTCCAAAGAACACCGACTCTACAGTTAAACACGAAGGTAGCTCGATCATGTTATGAGGTTTCTTCAGCTCTTCTGGTGTAGGCAGTCTTCACCGCATCAACGGAATCATGATAAAAGAAGAGTACATTGATATATTAGGCATTTATATCAAGAATGATCCTCGGAACTTGCGGCTTGGGCGTCGTTGGATTTTCCAGCATGACAATGACCCTAAGAACACGTCGAAATATATGCAATCCTGGTTGCAGAGGAACCATATAAGCGTTCTTGAGTAGTAATCGCAGTCACCCGATCTCAACCCAATTGCAAACGTTTGGCATGAGTTGATGACCAGGAATCATCAGCGTCATCCGAAAAACTTGCAAGAGTTGGAGGCCTTCTGTAAAGAAGAATGGAAGAAAATACCAATGGAGCACTATCCAACGATTATGGAGGGCTATGAGGAGAGACTGCGTCAAGTAATTCACCTGAAATGCAACAGAACTGACCATTAAAGTAGACACACGAACGCTTTCTGCTCCTCCTCTGTTTGGTTATTTGTTTACAAAAAATTTATTTGTCGTTTAATTTACATAAACTGTAGGCTGTTCGATGATATGAAATACCATGAACAACTGTATTGTTTGAAGGAAGTTAGACAGAGATGGAAGCTGTGGAACAGCAATATAGTGGTCCTCCTGCAGGAGTTCCTTTTCACTATGTTGCAACTGAAATAAAAGATGCTGTGATAAAATTTAAATATGTCATTCTGCATGATGAACAAGTAGATGTGAATAAAGACGTTTAATGAAAATCAACTGAGGAGTGTGTTCAACGAGAGAAAAGCTAACGTAAGGGCCCAAGCAAATAACGATCCAGGTTGCAATAACAAAATAGCTACGTTTTTTGTCTGTCATCACTGTCAGATTTTTTTAAATAAAAACTATTAAAACAGGATTTCAATCAGCAACTCTTAAATGTTTTGCAATTGCAGCACCCACGGAATTTTTCTGTATTTGATATCAATGAGTTAACTATTCACCGACACAATATTAATATCCAGGTGTGCACTCAACTTGGTAGTGTTGAGCAGTTAATTCTATTTAAACTTTATTATTACACACAATAGTAGTAGCAAGATGAGATGAAAAACTACTATCAATTCTATGTCAAGTAGCTCAATTAAGTAAGGTAATCGTCTGTTTTAGTTGAAATCAAGTGTGCATCACAGGAGAATAAAAGAGCTGGTGCTGGTTATATAAGTGTCAAGTGAAAATGGGTTCACTGTAATGATCAAGCTTTAATGAGTACATCTTGACCCAAGGGGACGAAATAATTGTACTTGATTTTTCGTGAGATCATTTCTAGCATTGGTATATCCTTGTATATGAATTGTAATGGTAAGTTAAAAGTAGCCGAGTCTACTGCCTGATACTTACAAAGACTATAAAATGATTACCAATAACTGAATTGCCTGATTATAGGTATTAGGTAGTTGATGAAGAAATAAAAAGAAAAGCTTGTAATTTACTAGGCGTGAGGTTTATGTGTCCATTTCAACTTGTATCAGGCGAATTAATTGTCATTCTAACTTCATCAGATGCTCCACCTTTAAAATACATTAAAGATGACGGAAATTTCTTTTTTTTAGCCGTGTTTTATGTACTGACTGGCTCTGAAGACCAACATTTTGAAGTTAGAGGTGTAAATAGTTGCTAATTGACAACTTAAATTGGTACAACGGTAACTACAACAGCGTTGATCAATAGCTTGGGCAGAATCATGTGTCTGCTGATGGGATATGGGACACTGATTTTGAGATATGCTTTTACTCATCGTTTGAATAGGGTGGTGTAGTTTTACAACCGTAGATAATACTTAATTGCAAATTTCCTTTATGGAATTGACAGGACTCTACCAAGAAATGTAAATGCAAGTCAGTGTACATGTATTATACAGGTATGCACTTTGATATAGTTATCAGGGTAAATGCAGAATCAAAGTGTAGTTTACCACGCTTGCATTGCAATCACTTACCTATTCTGTTTTGTCTTGCTTTTCATCTTTCTAGTCATGTTTTTAGTGTATATGTTTACAGGTGAAAACAAATTTCATTTTTTTTCATACTGGTTGTTTGCTTCTTATTGTTTGCATTGTTTCTTGGATTACCTACAATGCAGTGTTTCATTTTGTTTATAAGTTATCACCTAGAAGATGTTCGAGATGTATTGTGGGCCTGTTGTCTCTTTGCTCTCGTTATTTAAGAAATGTTGGGTAGACGGTTAATAGTTAACTCTATTTAATGTATAGTATGAAATAAATCGTGGTTTTCCACATACAGATATGTTAGCCACATCGAAAACATCTTACTTGTAAAAAACATGTCCTAGAAAAAGTTCTTTGTTATACAAAGAGCGGCTAAAAATATATATTGATATTAGAATATGTTCAAAGCAATAGCTGTTATTGGATACATAGTTCAGATTTGCTTGTTAAAGAAAGTAAACTATAATTGATTTAAAATTATTTTGTTATCATATGTGACACTTTTATTAATGAGAATTAATACTTGCACCATATATTCGGATAGATAAAGTTGACCTAGATTTCCTTTGTAAGACGTTGCGAGTTATTCACACGAGCGAAAAGCTGTTGGAAGGAGGTGATAAACTTACTTTGAGCTTGAAGAAACAGGATTTATAAGTGTGAGTTGCAACCATTGGCCTAGTTCCTTCAGTCGCAGAGTAGATAGCTCTTCGTTTATATCAAGCTTTGTTTGTTAGTTGCTTATATAATTTTACAATCATTCTGTTTCAATGATATAGAATATTATATTTCAGAATTGTTATTCAAACTTCTCAAAAGAAGCATCAAGAACACTGTGTGTTTATCATGCTGGTAGGTTGGTCGAGCAGGTAGCCAGTTTGGACTTTTCTAAACGTATGTGCGTTAAGTGACCCTAAATGGCACCTTACAACTTTACAACAACCAAAATGGCATGGACTGATTTGGTATTAATTAGCACCTCAATCCTACTAATAGGTAAGAACAACCTCATTACACAAATTCTTGTTCGTACATGACAACATGTACAACAGCCAGATTTGCAGTGTATGGAATTTTTTGTCATAAGTAATTTGTGTTAGTGAAAAAAATAGTTTTAAGCTTGTCGACAAAAAAATCAATACTCGGTTGATTTTTTTCCTGTAGGAACATAGAAACGACTCAGTCCAGGTTTAAGGAATCATACATTTTCTCATAATTGCGAATTTTTCTATAAAGATATCATCTATTAATTATCAGTATTCGTTACGTTATGTATGGAGTTAATCTCAATCTAGTGGTAGTTCCCTCGACTTTATATCTTTGTTACTGCAACTCACTGTACACGTGGGTAGAATGATATTTATAACATTATCTCTAACTTAATTTATCACTGTATTATTTTCATTACCTTAATTATTTAGATTTTTTTAATTCATAAAAATGTTGGACGAAAATATGCTGTAATTTTAAAGTGTTAAAGAATAAAATATATAGTTTTCACAGGTCATAATAAAACAAAACATATTTGTGTGTGAAGCCACAACACATCAAATTGTTTTAAAACCAGGACTCCACGTTATTGAGCAGTTCCTTCTGTCGTTAGCAAGATTATTGAAATAACTGTTGTAATTCAATATAACAATAATTAAAATAAAACTTTATTTTTAAAATTTCGAGAAATACACTAAAATATTTACTGTTTACTGTACTTAACATGTAAAGTTTGATTTCAACATGTTGAACACATTTCTTTCATTCTTCTCTCGATGTTAATGAATCACATTATAATTTTTCCTTACACATGTTGTTCAGCTTCTTACAAATGCACTGAAGAAATAATATTTATTTTACTTCTGCGTTCTCACCACTTTCGTAACACTCTGATAGTTAAAATAGCTTATTACAAGCAAATAATTAATCATTGTGTTTTTACATCTTATTTATTCTTACACCATATACACAAGACTGAAGAGTGTATTTATTCACAAGCTACATTCAGTCTAATCGTTCCTCTCATGTACGTGTGTTGCAATGATAGAGAGATACAGAAGGCGAAAGAACAGTAGATACAAAAATGGATACTCTTTGTGAGAGGTGGAGATTATCCTTGTGCATATCCAGTTTTTCTCTGATTTCAGGCAGCTCCGAGACATGGCCTACTTAGAAGCAAGGTCTTTGAAAGCCATTGGATAGGTTTTGAAGTTAAAAATGTAGTATAACATCAGAGATACTTTTGTATATATTTGTCACTGACAGTTTTAAAAGTAACTGACTGACTGAAATTTATGTTTAATCAAAACAGAAAAAAAAACGAAAACATTTAATGTATTCTAAAATATCCAACTTAAGCAAGAAAAAAACTAGTGATCTAAATTAAATTACGCTAAATAAATTCTGATTAAGATTCCGAAACCGATGTTATGTAAACTTGTTAAAAAAAGTATTTTAATAATACCTGATAAACTTTAGATTTTTAACTTTTTTCTGGACCAAATCGAAGTATACAAGCTTTTAGTATGATAATTATTTTAGATAATGTATTTATTTATTTTTCTCTCTGCCCAGCAAGACCAGGTGGTTAAGACATTCGACTCCTAATTTGAGAGTCACGGGTTCGAATCCCTGTCACACCCTTGCTTGCCCTATCTGTCGTGGGAATGTTATAATGTGACATTCAATTCCAGTATTCATTACTGGTGATGACTAACTGTCTTCTCTCTAGTCTTACTCTGCTAAATTAGAGACAGCCTCGTGTAGCTTTGCGCAAAATTCAAAACAAACTTTTCTCTATTGTGTTTTGTTTATCATAGGTCCTACTATGGAAAGGTAGATTTTATGTCTTTTAGAATAATGATGAATTAACACTTTTTAAAAATGTCTTTAGATTTGGACAGTATATTGTGGTTTTGGTACGGCCCTTTTAATATTTTACCGCGGCACCTGTCTATGGGTTGCACTATCCAATTTTGATAACTCAAATCTTAATTTTCATTTTGAATGCGACGCCAAAAGTACGAGTCAGTTGAAATTTAAAATCATTACGCCATTTACTCTAAGATGTTAAACCCTCGTTAAAAATTATCAAAAGCTCTACTTAATCATTTATTACTTTAAACAATCGGACATTTCTTTCTTTTCTTTAATTAAAATTATATTTACATTAAAAGCTCACTTAATTTACTCTAAGCTTACTTTTCAAAATATGTGGAGTATGTAGTAGAATGAAAAAAATAAGATTCCTTCTTCCTTTTTTCATTTCTTATTAAAAAATGGAAACTTTATAACCAGAATTACTAGAATTGCATTTAGATGTCCAATAAAATTCAATGATGCTCTGGACATCAAAATGTGGTTTGAATTACACATCTTGCCTCGAAACACATGGCACCTCGAAATCCCTTTCGGCTACAAAAAGTTCGGTAATACGAGATGAAACGCTGAAGTAGAAAATAAGTGTACTATTTTTTTTTCTTTTCGTATACCTTGCAGAAAACCAGTTGTATGGCCAAATTTTGTTACAACAACTTGAGACATCTAGATAAGATACATACAATGAATTTTTGTCATAACTAATTTCAGGGAACCAGCTGTAATGATTTATTATAGGTGACGTAAATAGTAGTACGTTGGATACTATTATACAATATATAGTAAATGTGTGGAAATGAGATGAAAAAGTGCGCAATGAATGGTGACATGTTTTGAAATGAGGATGATTGAAATAAAAATTATCACTACTGGAACGCGATCTGCTTTAAAAATACTGACGATTTCAGTTTTTATCTACAGAGAAAGCATTCCAACCTCCTTCAACCACTGCTTGTTTCGTTGTTTTGGATGCTACACTACAGCAACGTTTTCAACCGAATTTCAAATGAAAGTTGAATCTACACTGATATTATTTGTTCTTGAACTCTTCCCGGTAAAGTTTTATATTCTAATAAAACGAAAATAATAATGCATCATGCCATCATTTAACTGCAGCATTGTTATATTTAGCTGTTATTTCTTGGAAAATTCATTAGCTTGTTTTCTATAATTTTTCTACAATTTGCTGTCAGATTTAAGATGTTTTTATGAAAAAAACAAAACATTATATTTATTTTATCGTTACTTATGGTCTATTGCCTTTTGTAACAGAATAAAGCGCTAACCCACTGTACAACATGTGTATTTGTTTTATTATAGTAAAGCCATATTGGCTACCTGCTGTGTCTACCACAGGGAATCGAACCCTTGATTTTAGCGTTGTAAATCCGAAAACTTACCGCTGTTTCATCAAGGGGACCTGTCCAACATATTCACATATAACATCGATATTAGATACATATTATAGTTGATGAGTTTGATCTTTGGTATCTAATGTTCTACACATGTTCTTAGTTATTTATATTACAAAAATTATATCTTTACGAGTTTAAGCTTTTAATAAAAGTATAGATCTGCTTAGATTACAACTAACATATATGTATACATAAATCGATAAATATAATATACACACAATATTGCTTACTACGATTAAAATGAATTGTTTAGTCATTTTGGTACGATGGTTGTTTTCAGCTTTTTCGGCCATATTTAAATAATTTCTCACGAGGTTGGGTTAGCCAAGGAGACTTAAGTTAGTTTAAAATCCATATAGAAATTTAACAATACAAACTAGTCATCATGTTAAAAATAAACGGAAAGTATAAATAAATAAAACAAGATATAATAAATATTACAACCAATGTTGTGTGTACTTCTGTACTAAAGATTGTATTTGTTTAGATTGATCCCGAATTATGAGCTACCATGACTTGATGAAACGTGCACGTGACTCTCTACCAGCTTAGTAGACTTAAGTTACTTATAAATCCATAAACTAGTTCAACAATGTGCAATAATCCTTAAAACAACAAAAATAAAATAGTAGCAATAGAAATTATAATAAATATAATATACAATACTGTTATTATAATTTTATACGAAAAAACAACAACAATGCTTACTTCTAATGAAAGTTTATAAAAAGGTGTAATAAACATATATTTGATGCGTACTATCAGGAAAGATGTATAGGTGTATACACCAGTAACAAGCATAAGTCGATATAAATGTGCGCCTATCAAATTAATAAATTAGTCATTTTCCTCATTATAAATCTAAAACTTCGGATTCCTTTTGATGTTCCATATCAACAAATATTTGTAAAGTAATATCGATGAGACACAATAAGAGTGAATGTTTAACAATTAAGCTCTATAGTGTGTCTAAGAATTGTCCTTGTTCTAATTACTCTTTCGGCATGCAGCAGTTAAACCTGCTGCAGGCAACATCTGTTCTGTGTCTCCCTTAAAACAAACACACGATGGTTTCTTTCGTCAGATAATGCAAAAATAATAATTAATAGCATGATATAAGGTGATATTAAGTTCAATTTAGACAGAAACACTACTTTACAACGGTTTTAGCCATGTTACAATGTTTGAGAGAAACGAATAATTCACCAGCTTGGCATAAAAATAAAAAAGTTTTATTACATCTTATTTTAATTTCATGCGTTTAATTTCAACGCCTCAGAATATAAACTTAAATTTTTTTACATCAAATTATTATATCGTTTAGCACAATTAATATGTTTATTATTATGTTTGTTAACAAAAATAAAAACAAATTGAAGATAAGAGTTTAATTTGTTTTGAATTAAGCACAAACCTACACAATGTGCCACCTGTGCTCTGCCCAAAAGAGTATCGAAACCCGGATTTTTGCAGTTTGATATACTGCTGTGCCACTGAGGGGGAGGGCGAAGAAAAGAGAAGAGCATTAATGTCAATGAATATGGATCCTCACTCTTCCAGATATTTTTTGTGTAAAATTCACTAAGTGTTGTGGGGCCGGCGTGGCCAGGTGATTAAAGCATTGGACTCATAAGCTGAGTGTCGCGAGTTTGAATCCTTGTCGCACCAAACATGCTTGCCTTTTCAGCGGTAGGAGAATTATAAGTGACGGTCAATCCCATTAATCGTTAGTAAAAGTAGCCCAAGAGTTAGCGATGGGTTGTGATGACTAACTGTCTTCACTCTATTCTTACATTGCTAAATTATGGACGACTATCGTGACGCTTTGCATGGAATTTCAAAGCAAAGAAATCTGTATTTTATGTATTGAGTCTGGGGCGTCTCGTTTCAATAGCATTAATCAGTCATCATGCTAATATTTCATATTCACTGATACCTCCTCACCATTTTCCTGATGTCGTTGATGAAACCTAGTGTGAAAATTTGTAATTCACCAGACGTTTCAGGTTGAAAACATTTCCTTTCATCATTTCTATTAACATCAGAATCAGATGAAACTGTATCAGTAGTATCCAGTATAGTGGGTATGTATCAGTAGTATCCAGTATAGTCGGTATGTATCAGTAGTATCCAGTATAGTAGGTATGTATCAGTAGTATCCAGTATAGTAGGTATGTATCAGTAGTATCCAGTATAGTAGGTATGTATCAGTAGTATCCAGTATAGTAGGTATGTATCAGTAGTATCCAGTATAGTAGGTATGTATCAGTAGTATCCAGTATAGTGGGTATGTATCAGTAGTATCCAGTATAGTAGGTATGTATCAGTAGTATCCAGTATAGTGGGTATGTATCAGTAGTATCCAGTATAGGAGGTATGTATCGGTAGTATCCAGTATAGCGGGTATGTATCAGTAGTATCCAGTATAGTAGGTATGTATCAGTAGTATCCAGTATAGTAGGTATGTATCAGTAGTATCCAGTATAGTAGGTATGTATCGGTAGTATCCAGTATAGCGCGTATGTATCAGTAGTATCCAGTATAGTAGGTATGTATCGGTAGTATCCAGTATAGCGCGTATGTATCAGTAGTATCCAGTATAGTAGGTATGTATCAGTAGTATCCAGTATAGTAGGTATGTATCAGTAGTATCCAGTATAGTAGGTATGTATCAGTAGTATCCAGTATAGGAGGTATGTATCAGTAGTATCCAGTATAGTAGGTATGTATCGGTAGTATCCAGTATAGCGCGTATGTATCAGTAGTATCCAGTATAGTAGGTATGTATCAGTAGTATCCAGTATAGTAGGTATGTATCGGTAGTATCCAGTATAGCGGGTATGTATCAGTAGTATCCAGTATAGTAGGTATGTATCAGTTGTATCCAGTATAGTAGGTATGTATCGGTAGTATCCAGTATAGTAGGTATGTATCAGTAGTATCCAGTATAGTAGGTATGTATCAGTAGTATCCAGTATAGTAGGTATGTATCGGTAGTATCCAGTATAGCGGGTATGTATCAGTAGTATCCAGTATAGTAGGTATGTATCGGTAGTATCCAGTATAGTGGGTATGTATCAGTAGTATCCAGTATAGTAGGTATGTATCAGTAGTATCCAGTATAGTAGGTATGTATCAGTAGTATCCAGTATAGTAGGTATGTATCGGTAGTATCCAGTATAGCGCGTATGTATCAGTAGTATCCAGTATAGTAGGTATGTATCGGTAGTATCCAGTATAGCGCGTATGTATCAGTAGTATCCAGTATAGTAGGTATGTATCAGTAGTATCCAGTATAGTAGGGACAGGTACATCAGGTCCATGAACAACAGGTCTTGTAGTAGACTGGTGTTTTGTATAAGAAATTTCCTTTTTATTTTTAGTGTTGTAGCCTTGATTATTACATGAACAAAAACAGGAATCATCTCGGTGGTTTTTAGGCTCACGCCAAACCATTGAAATTCCAAAAGGTTAATACTTTTTCCTTACCTTTGGTCCATTATTTTAACTTTTCGTCAGAAATGGTGCAAACGTTGTGCAGAGTCCGTGACGTGTCTTGGTCTCCAAGTTTTATTTTAAAATACGCGTAACATGTTTTTTCAAGAATTCTGTTTCGCCTTAACAAAAATATGACAGTATATATTTGGATCATAGCGACGAATACATGATAATGAAAAGGAAAAAAAAAGCAATGTTAGAGTGCACACACAAAAAAATACTATCTAAAAATCACACATCATGTGATATCTTAACTAATGGTGTGTTTATGTGAGTTTTGGAACGATCAGTCGTACTCTCACGTTGCGATAGGTCTAAAGAACTCTTTAGGCAATGATTGTCAAAATTTTAAGCTTAACAAAATGTGACCCAATTCCAAAGAAAATGATTATATTATGTAAAAGTATGTATACCTTTTTGTAAAACATATGTAAGTGATGAAGAAAAATGGATATTTACGGATTTTATGCACAGGAAATATCGTAAAACATGTGAAAATTTCAAGGCAATAAAACAATTCCAGGCCTGTGTATTTGTTTGATTATCATGTAAATAGTAGTGGTTACTTTAATTGTTAATTTATTTTTTTCTGTCCAAAATATTATTATGGATAATTGTATGATCGATACAAAATTAATTTTAAGAAAACAGTTGTAAAAAAAATATATGTTGTTAGGTGACGAATGTATGTAAACACATCCGCACACACAAAATAGTATATTAATATTATCAAATTTAGTTTCAATCTGTTTCAGATTCTGTATGTATTTGTGAAAAACAAATATTTTATACAATACGAACAACAAATAAGAAGGAGGATATTAAAATAACAATTTCATGAACTAAATGTTTATTAATAACTGTCTGTAAAAATAAAATATCATACAACGTAATATCTACTAGGTTCTCTTATTTCGAGAGCGTATTTACCATTATTCATTAAAGACTTAACACGTACATGAATAGATATGGTTAAACTTATCATTATACCAAGTAATTTTTTGTTTACGCTGCACTTGATTCAAAATTGAAATAATTTTGAGCTAGAACACTTTATTCATTCTTCTACAACATACTTTAACTCCAAGATTGTTTTTTTTAATCCATTTAACTCTCACGAGTTAAACATAAAAAGTATCTTTCCAAAGTGGTACGACACACTAAGATTATTTATTAAATTATGCAGTGTCATAATGTTGATTCCAATCGAGGTAATGAATTTTGACAATTACACCAAAACGTTAACTGATGAGAAACTTTTATTTTAGTATCCTGCCACATTTCAAGGTTTATCTTCTTCAGTGTTATGTGTTGCATCTCGTGGTTATATCAGAGGCAGAAAGACAAAAAGGAGATATACTTAATGTCACAATCTATAGTCTTTACTATGGTTTTATATCATTGTAGTTATTTCTACAAATTTATCATTTCTTAGAAATGAGTAAAATATGAAGCATTCTCCGCTACAAGTTTCAACTACGTTGCTATAAATTAAATAGAAACTCTAGCTTGTACACTTTAAATTATCTCTATTATAATATTAATAATATATTTACAGCCAAATGCTATAACTTATATGACCAAATTTTAAGCAGACGCTCGAATTTACTATTTTCCAGCTCATAAATAAAAGCGTTACATTGTACTTGATGCTAATCTACTTTATAACTTCTTATGAAAACTTTGAGAAAGCTTTATTATCATCGTACTGAATTAAGAGCTTATGGCTTCAGATAACCCGTTTTTTCTCTAAAAAAGCTTAAGAATAATTATGTTACAAGTTACAGCTTTTACCGTATGAAAGAATATTTTGAAACAGGTGCGATATTTTTATCACTGATACAAGAATGATCGCATCAATGATAAAAATATCATACCTATTTTAGAAATACATTTTTCCTTTCTGTAAAACCAAAAACTGTAGTAAAATATTTTTTTTATTCTTAGTAAGTAAACTAAAACACAACCAAATATACCTTTAAAATATTCACGTGTTCTTAAAACAACGCAGAATCACATCTTAAGACGGGTCATTTTAGCGTAAAATTGTTGTATCGGCCTACCTTAATACGTTATTTACACATCAAAGCTAAGTTGTTACAGAGAGAACTAAGATTTCTCATCAGCGAAAAGACGTTTTTACAAAGCAAGCATCCATGGATTAAATAAAGCGATTTGCAACATGTGAAAACTTAGTAGTACATTCTTAGACAACTTGTTATTATTTGTTTTTTGTTCTAGACGTCCATGTAGTCTAGTTTCGGGTTTATATTGGACAGTACTTGATATAGTAAAGAATGTTGTTAAATGAATCTCACTTGACTTATTACACGATTAATTATCATCATTTGGGTTAACTTTAGATGATTTATTGACTATCAATTGGTTGACACTAATTCCTTTGAAACTTATATTTTAATATACATCACATTTATAATACATAGTAACAAATGTATTTGATCAACTGTAATTGGGCCTGACAAGGCCAAGCGCATTAAGGCGTGCGACTCGTAATCTGAGAGTTGTGGGTTCGCATCCCTGTCGCGCCAAACATGCTCGCTCTTTTAGCCGTGGGGGTGTTATAATGTCACGGTCAATCCCACTATTCGTTGGTAAAAGAGTAGCCCAGGAGTTGCCTTCCCTCTAGTCTTACACTGCTAAATTAGGGACGGCTAGCACAGATAGCCCTCGAGTAGCTTTGTGCGAAATTCAAAAACAAACAAACAATCAACTGTAATTGCAAAAAACTGTAAAATTTTATTACAAAAATGAGTTTAGTAAGTTTGCTTATAAAAGAGAAAATAACAAATCTGTCAAAAGCATTAAGATGACCTAAGAAAGTCGAAACGTTGTTCTCTGCTTTATTTTGGTAAACATGCTGATACCCATACTAGCTGTCCTGTGATACATTTTTACTTCAAATGGGTTTCTCGTCATCACGAATTACTTCACGTAAAATATTGTTTGTTAATAATTATTGAATCAGAAATTGTTTAATTATTTTGTTTTGAGCTTCCAATTTTAATATATAATGAATTCTTCTTGTTATTTTTTATCCACTCGTATTATCTTTACGACAGACAAATTACCCAAAATCTTCCAATGACAAATTAATACTGGGAGGCATTATCCTTTGGTAAATTAAGTTACCTGAATACGAGGTCTGTTCAAAAAATACGCGGACTGTTTGAATTGCGTGGCTCCAGTTGGTTCCAGGGGAATCCACTTGGTGTCGCTAGGTTCGCACAGATCAGCTGATTACGACGCCATTTCGCGATTGCATTTTTTTGTTTGTTTGTTTAGAAGTAAGCACAAAGCTACTCAATGGGCTATCTGTGCTCTGCCCACCACAGGTATTGAAACCCGGATTTTAGTGTGTAAGTCCGCAGACATACCACTGTGCCACTGGGGGGCAAAAGATATGTGTCCCGCGCCGGGCAGGGAGAGCACTTTGAAGAGGTCCCAGACCTGTAACATCTAAATAAAGTACATTGTGTTTTCTGACGTCAGTCCGCGTATTTTTTTAACAGCCCTCGTACATTATTAAGAGTATCGTATTACACCGAAACAAAAGGGCAGGAATTTCGGCGCTGGTTAAATATTTTAGAATTAGTTTAATAACGATAAATATTAAAACAACATCTTTATTTTCATTTGCAAAATGGGAAATCGCAGCTTTATTTTAAATCTTGAACGTATAAACGATAAGAAATTATGTGTTTGTTTCAAGTAGTAGCTACAGAGTCACACAAGTCATTTTTGAGGTAAGATATTTGACATATAACTTATCACTAATTGTGAGCAATAGACACGCCCTTGTAAACGAGTAAGTGTTTGAAGAAACTCACCTAAGAAAATTAATTGTTTTTGAAATATACTTTACATTGTTCTATATGCCAATTTTTAGCGTTGAACATGAGCTAAACAGGTTTAATAGTTTTTTTAGTTTTTAAATGAAACTTACCTGTATGGTCAACTAAGTACGTATCACCAGAAAAACAAAAGTTTATTGTTTCATGTGAAAGTTGTCTTGTTTAATTTGAAGAAACAGGAAACGTAGTTTATAAAACGTGTTTATATGTATTAGTTAGTATTGGAGGTAACTATGGAAGCTTACCTGATATTATTGTTCATTACTTAGATTTTCACTCTTTTTTTACAAAACCAACTTAACTAGGTTATAGAGTTTCATTTCCTATTACGTTAGCTCACATTACAAATGCTAAACTCTAAGCAGTCAGTACCTATCGTATTAACTGTATTACCTTAATACATCGTTGTTGTTGTTGTTTTGAATTAAGCACAAAGCTACACAATGGGCTATCTGTGCTCTGCCCACCACGGTATCGAAACCCGGATTTTAGCGTGTAAGTCCGCAGACATACCGCTGAGCCACTGGGGGGCTCTTAATACATCACAAAACTATATGGTGTGCTTATTTAATATACTGTCTCTACAAATATATCGATAAAAAACTCTATTAGCCTGGCCTCGTGCCTAGGGTGCTCGTTTTGCAATATTTATACATATGTATTTGACATGTTTTGTATTTTTCACCGTTAAGCGTTTTTTTTTTTAATTTCGTGCAAAGCTACACAAGGGCTATCTGCACTCCCCATTAAACATAGATAAGGCTGTTTCTATAATCAGTAATAACTCCATAATGCTATATATGAATAAGAATCACGAAATTATTAATATTAATTATTGAATCCTAAATGACTTAACAGGGAAATAACACATTCTAATCATAAGCTGGTCCAATTCCAATAACTGTTTTGTAAATACCACGGGGAATTGTTTCTTGTAGTATATAAACAGTCAACAACCAGATAGATTCCTATCTGGGTGAAGAAGTACAACGTGTATTTAACCGCCAAGGAAGATAAACAGACAGAGGTCGCCAAGAAGTTACAAGAAAAGGTATCGTCAGACCTTCCAAGAAAAACGGTTATAGTGTGCTGTCGTGATGGTAATAGTGTTTGGAACATTTCAACCTACCTATCTATACTAAAATAGAGTGTGTTAAAGAAACTGAGAGTTCTATATCAATGTGAAATATCGGCCTTGCTGTGCAAAGTAAATCATGTCACAGTCCATGCAAAATTTGAAATATACTTTGGAATAAAACTGTATATCTAACAGTAAATGTAGTTAAAGGTTTAGGCCTGCAAATCAGCACATCCATAATACTGCTTTGAAAAACGTTCCATGGACCTCTCTACTGTAGATGGCCGTTGGCTTCCCAAAGCATATAAAAATAAATTAAATGCCCAGATGTCTACAGGTGTGTGTCACGTGATTTCGCAGTTATGTCGACAGAGAAAGGAATAGCACAATTACCAGTTTTATTAAATTGTTGTTGTTACATGACGCTTTATTTTGATGTAAATCTGCCCTCTTGGTGCCTTACCCATACAGTATCCTACTTGGCTTTGCATAGTATACGTCCATGTGATCTCCTAATGGCAAATGTAGTTCACTTTCTCTTCAGCATATATACTTTATGAAGGCTAAATTTTCCGTCATTCAAGAAACGGCTAGGAACTATAGAGCTCGAAAAATATCTTCTTTTCTTTTTTTGTGTAGAGTGTTTGTCGTCTTGTTGTCACTATCAAATTTTTCTTTCATATTCACAGTCGTTCGAGTACACGTAGTTAATATTTTTCAATAATGCAAATAAAAATTCATAACTCTTATTAACATATTATTCTTTTCCTTTAAATAATGTGTCTTTGTGAGCTATCTCATATACTAGTACATTGTGTTTCTTTACGAGGTTTAGAAGTTAGTGAATTATTTTACATACTAGTAGTCTGTGATTCCTTACTAGGGCAGGACCTTAGTTCATTATTTTATATATTAAAAGTCTGCGATTTTTTACAGTGTCAAGACCTTGGCGAACTATTTTATATTCTAGTTTTTGTGATTCCTTACAAGGACAAGATCTTGATGGATTATTTTATATACTAATAGTCTGTGAACCCTTACAAGTACAACACCTTAGTTCATTATTTTATATATTTGTAGTTTGTGATTCCTTAGAGTGACAATACTTTGTTAATTATTTTATATACTTGTCGTTTTTAATTCCTTACAAGGACAAAACCTTGGTGAGTTATCTTGTGTGTAGCTGACTTGGATATGGATAGCAGTCACTTTATGAATGAAGGAGGAGTCATAATTTAAACAAGCTGAGAACTTTGATAATATTAGTGGCAATCGGAGTACCTTGTGCTCAATTGTTTACATAACATTTCATTCTCATATAATGTTTCTGTTTGTCCCTTGCCGACGTTTTAATATATTTTCTTGACAATTGTTGAACAATTCGAAATCGAATCTTATGTTTTACCGACTCCATTCTAGAATAGACGTGATTTTAGTATAGTTTTTAATGTATTTAACTATTCGCAATGCATTAGGTTGGCTTAACGTAAAATATATTTATATGATTCTTGTGTTTCAAGGACTTGCATTTGGATGATTAAGTGTTTTCTTTTGGATCATACAGTGATCTATTTTAATATTCAAATCCAATTCGTAATTATTTTAACACTGATATTTGAAACACGCCTTGAAACGATGTATTATATTAAGCCATGAAAGATATATTACAGTACACAGTAAACTTTGTATTCTAAAGGTGGGTGGTTGGGTATTAAAATTTTGGTTAAAGTGGATCTCAAAATAACGTTTCAACCTTCAAAGGTCATCTTCAGGTCAGCAAAGACAGTTTGTTAATTTTATTCAAATATTCAGGTTTCATTTATTAATGAAAATTTTCTGTTATGATAAGAATCATTAAAAGAAAGGTAGGAAAGAAATTACAATCCCCAAATGATTATTCTAATTTATAGTAAACCCATTTTTCTCAAATTCATCTTACCTAAGTCAACTGTGACTTCCACCACACTCTCCCTTGGGAAAAATAGAGCAGTTATAACATTTACAATATGATCTAGTTACTGGAACAATAAATTATAAATATTGTGTATGTGTGTGTTTTATAGCAAAGCCACACCGGGCTATGTGCGGAGCCCACGGAGGGGAATCGAACCGCTGATTTAAGCTTTGTAAATTTGTAGACATACCGTTGTACTAACGGGGGCAAATCTGTTATGTAAAAATGAATCTATTATGCTATATATTTCAGTTGAGACAACAGAGTTTATTTATTTCAACCATTGTTTGAAATGGTAAAAAGAAAAAATATTATTTCAAACATGCTACATCAGAAAATCTGGAAAAAATTAATTGAACTAAAACATAAAACACCATTTCGTGGCTCAGCTTACGAAGCATTACACATTTTCCAGTTTCAGGGCTGCCAGTTGGTCTCAATATTCGAGAAGAACTGGTATCGACAGTAATTGTAACACATATTCTTTCATGAACAAAATAAAGAAACGAATTCGCAAAACTGCACTGTTACAGCTAAAAGAACTACAATTTTATAAATAACTTGTATAAATAGCCTTTGGACCTGTTACAATGATATTCCTACTATATAAAATATTAGAAAGCTGTAAACCTAGAAACTTATACTTCATCTTCCGTTATTCTGTTTCTTATTAAAAAGACCGAATTATCAAGCAATATAGCAACTGTAACAAAATCGATAATTGTTAAATAATTTTAGAATTACATTTTTGTAATAATTTATGTTTATTAGCCAGAATGTCTTCACCAAGCCCAACGTGTTTTTCATGATAAGTTAAGACATGACCACGTACAAATCAACCTTTACTATCTATAAATAAAACCTCGAGCACGAAGTACCGTTTAAATTACTCTACTTCCATTTATAACATTTATACACCTGAGATAAATCAAACATTTACTTTGTAAAATATCCTGGTAGATAATATAATCGATCTGGTTAGTTATTCGACTCACAATAAGAAACATAGGTTTCCATGCCGTCTGATTTGCGTTGCGCCGTATTAAACTTTCATACAATAGTCTCTTATTTATTTATTTCGGTATTCAGCTTCAATGAGGAGATATATCACTGATACATCTTTAGTGTAAACGCGTACTATTTTCTCTAAATTTGTTAAGAAATGGTTTTGAAATTCACATAGGCTGAACTCTCGTTCCTTTCCTTTGAGAGCGAGGAGCACTCTCTTCGCAGTGGAGCTTTTGCTGACTATTCTTAGCGATTTTAAACCGAACATACGATTCTTTGGAATTGATAATATGAATTTTTAGACCAATAAGGGTACGTCACAGTTAAATTTGAGAGCACGTCTCATGCCAGCGTGCCCCTTGGGGCCGACTCTGAATTCATATAATATAAAAAGATTAAATCGTATAGAATCAATACGGCATTAAAAATTAGGTGAGTTAGGCAAATGTCAGAACCTAAGATTTTACTTATCAACGTACAACAATGATTCAAAACTTTTTAGACAGCCATTAGTATATTGTTACTTTGAAGGGAAATGGTTTTAAATATTTAATCGTACAAAGTAAAATTTACAAATTTTTGTAGGCGCTAGAACTATCCTTCTGAATAAATACAATAAGATACACTTCTGAGCTTTTAAGAACAGCAATACCCAAAATTTCATTTGCCCAGACTCTTTTAGCTGAAGTTCAGTATTTTTAAAACGTTTTATGCAAGAATTTGTGATTGATTGCGACAGTTGTAATGATTTAATTAATCCATCTATATCAGGCTCCCGAGAAAAATCAAACCCCCTTATTTAAGCTTTGTAATTCCAAAACCGACTTCTCCTTCACCGAGGGATTTACAAAAATTATGAACAAAAAATAAAAGATACTGCTTAGAAATACATGTGTTATAAAGATAGAAGGAAACAAGGTACATATGTGGACGACTAAATTAGATCAGAAATTATTTGCATTGTCTAGGTATGAATGAAAGACAAAAACACATAACTTCAATAAATCTAAGCACTTGAACGATAGATAATGAACACACATAGAAGCTCCAGCGGGTATTGGACTGAGACGTTGACTTCTCACTGTTTTCTGTATTCTTGCTATTGTATTCATCCTTGCACTTACATAAAATGAAATTATTTGTACTTTTTCTTTTTAAGGTTATCATTTACGTAATATTATTCGCAGTTTATTTGTTTGAAGTGTTTCATTTTGCGTCATTTAAGACCCTGTTCATTGACCCAAGTGTGTGTAGTGACATGTGCTCAAGTGTTTTTACTCAATATTGTTACTTTATACCCATTAATATATTTGGATGTATTAGCTCTTGGGGCAATTATTCTAACTAATTGCCCCATTGGCAGAGCGTAATACAACACTATAAAGCAGATTTCAATGCCTGTGACAGATAGCTCATTCTATAGTTGTTGTTTTTTCAAAATAACATGAACAGGATTAATGTATTTCTCGGCAATTTATTTTGCTTTACAAATTCTTCATTTTTTAGTTATTTAACCATAGCTGCCCCATTACTAGATCATAAAAATTGATAATGAGCTGAAACACACTCTTAACTAAGGTATTAGAAGTTTGTAGTTGAACGAATTTTAATTTTGTTTATTTTTTCGTTGAAATTCACGCAAATATATTCGAAAGCTCTCTGCACTAGCCATTACAACTTCAAAAGGAATAGGTTATATAGAAGGTGGATTGTCAAAATTACCACTATCAACTACATAACGCCTCCACTACTCGAAGGAGAGGGTTTTTAGCCTCGGAGTTCAATTCTGCAACCCGCAGAATGCGAATAGAAGCCTAAAGCACTTGATTACGTCAACCCACAGGAATCTAATATAAAAGTTCAACAACTTTTGGCCTAACATGGATAAAATTATTGTAAAAATCTGGAATGAATTCAGGAAGAAAGATGTGGTTACAATTACCCTCTTATCATGATGTATAACCAATCATTCTTTACTTATTCAAGCGGTAGAAACAATAATTATTTGAGGTCTTATTTATTTGTAGTCGAAACAATATACGTCCCCCGCGGCTACAGCGGTAAGTTTTAGGATTTACAACGCAAAAATCAGGGGTTCGATTCCTCTCGGTGGACTCGGCAGATAGCCCGATGTACCTTTGCTATCAGAAAAGCACACAAATACGCACGAAACAATAGACATTGTTTTTTTCTTGTGAAACACGGATTAAATGACTGCGTCAGAGACTTTTACGGTTCAAGTAAATCATACTTTAATTTTAATCGTTCATTCAGGAAAAATACAACTAATCACTACCATCTACAGGCACAAGAAATTTGTCCGGCTCTGAATCTAATAACGGGGTTGAATGTCAATCTTATAAAGGAAAAGCACTATGTATGTTTAGCCAAAACGAACCACAACTCTTGGATATTTCGGGCAACCCTTTGCTTGCCTTTTTTTTAAAAATCACTTTTCTGTTATGAAATTTTACATGTTTGAAAGTACAGCAAACTAAGTAAAGCTGATTTAAAATATGCGAGCTTACACCAAGCTATTTAAAAGTAAAACGTTTAGATATTCAATTAAAAATGTAAAGAAAATTATACTATTTCAGTAACAATGCGTTGTTAAAGTTTCGATGGCCCATAATTCAACATGATTCAGCGATTCCAATCAACGTCAAGACAGGAATCTAAACTTCATTCACTACAAGATTGTTTAATTTCTTCTTCTTGATATGGAGACGAATGCAAGCAAATTCATTTCAGTTTGCATGCTGAAAATAAATGGAAAACTCGCTTTTTATCTAAATGTATACAGTAGATAATTTACAAAGTGTTGATTTATAGCTATAATTATCGGCTTTGTAAAATAATACAAGTTTTTTATCAACTGTTATACACAAATTTAACATCAGACTTATAAAATAGCATAAATACATCAGAACAAGACCTTTTTAAGACTAAATATTTATTTGAATCTAAGTGTTTCAATAACTAAAGAACTTTATCAAAATTGTATAATATCTTGATTAATTGGGATCTTAGTATTTGATATAATTTATTCTTGTTCAAGAATAACGCATAATACCATCAAACTTTAAAGAAAATATTTACAAAATTTAGTATGTTGTTAGAGGAATAAATAAATTTCAACACCACTAAACTAATACTCCTTCGTTTTTATACAAATACTATTAACCTATAATCTATTCGCGTTATCCTGAATTTAAAGTCACTGTTAGATAATTTTACTAAAACTGATGTTTGTTTTCCTTTGTTTATTTTCCTCGGAGTGAAGTATTTCTTATTAGTCTTCGTCATGGTTTAAATATATCTTGCTTTATGATTCTACAAATGCTAAATTTCGCTCAAATAATTGTAATATATGAAGATTTCTAAATGATGAGTCATGATTATCCTTGTGGGTAATGTGCTGCATGGTAAATTGTAGTGTTCAAGGCTAATTCTCTGATTCTGAAGTTGTGCTCCAGATTTTGGGACCGAAAGAGTGTTGTAAAAGTGACGGTGAAAATCATGTCTTTAAACTGCTTAACCTCAAAACTGATGGCCAATGAATGCTATTGTTTAACTAGCTGCTTTCTCTCTAGCTAGGACCTAGCATGACCAGGTGGTTAGGGTGCTTGACTCGCCATCTGCAGGTCACAGTACCGAAATCCGTCACCGAATACTCACCCTTTCAGCTATACAATCAATCTGTGTATTCACTGGCAAAGAGCTGCTCAAATGAAAACAGTGAGTACTGTTTACTAGATCTATTCCCTCTAGTCTAACAATTCAAGGCCTGGCATGGCCGAGCGCGTTAAAGCGTGCACTCGTAATTCGAGGGACGCGGGTTCGCGCCCGCGTCGCGCTAAACATGCTCGCCCTCCCAGCCGTGGGGGTGTATAATGTGACGGTCAATCCCACTATTCGTTGGTAAAAGAGTAGCCCAAGAGTTGGCGGTGGGTGGTGATGACTAGCTGCCTTCCCTCTAGTCTTACACTGCTAAATTAGGGACGGCTAGCACAGATAGCCCTCGAGTAGCTTTGTGCGAAATTCCAAAACAAACAAACAAACAAACTAACTAACAATTCAAAAATAAAAGCATCTAGCGCACGTAGCCAGGCCAGCATGGACAGGTGGTTAAGGCGCGTAATCTGAGGGTCGCTGTTTCGAATCCACGTCACACCAAACATGCTTGCCCTTCCAGCGGTGAGGGCGTTATAATGGGACGGTCCATTCCACTATTCGTTGGTAAAAGAGTAGCCCAAGAGTTGGCGATGGGTGGTGATGAGTAGCTGCCTTCCCTCCAGTCTTAAATTACTAAATTAGGAACGGCTAGCACAGATAGCCCTCGTGTAGCTTTGCGCGAAATTCAGAAACAAACAAACAAACTTTCAACACGTTGAAATTTACGGCACTGTTCTAAATTACACTGATTTTTTTTCCTCTTTTTAAGATATTGTTTTATGAAAAGAGTGAAAATTCTTTAAAAAATAGCGTTCATTTAGTGTTCCAAATATTTTTTTCGAACATCAGTATCTGTTAGTTTTAAAAGAAGCTATCAATAGCATGACAAACAAATATGATAATTTTTGTCAGAAAATTCCCAAACGTCAAGCTATCCAAACAATGAACTTAAATAGTTTGGATGTTTGAGACAAGTAAAGAAAAACAGGTA
The DNA here is from genome assembly GCA_011833715.1 of Carcinoscorpius rotundicauda. Lineage (NCBI taxonomy): Eukaryota > Metazoa > Arthropoda > Merostomata > Xiphosura > Limulidae > Carcinoscorpius > Carcinoscorpius rotundicauda. The sequence goes on along the minus strand of CM022395.1, from coordinate 14,098,829 downwards.
ATAAAGTTTTCAAGAAATCGACACATAAAACCGATCAATCTATAATGTAATTCAAAAATACTTCATAATATTGGAAACTTATTTTTAACCTCATAAAGTAAAGAAATTCGTCTCTGTTGAGTTTATAACGTTCCGCATTCTTGTTTTAAAAGCTCGCTCGTGAGTATCTTATAAGGACTTATAGTGATAAAGACTACTTCCTTCTTTATATTATACTCACGTACCTTTTTTTTTTTTTTTTTTGGAATTTCGCACAAAGCTACTCGAGGGCTATCTGTGCTAGCCGTCCCTAATTTTGCAGTGTAAGACTAGAGGGAAGGCAGCTAGTCATCACCACCCACCGCCAACTCTTGGGCTACTCTTTTACCAACGAATAGTGGGATTGACCGTCACATTATACACCCCCACGGCTGGGAGGGCGAGCATGTTTAGCGCGACGCGGCGCGAACCCGCGACCCTCGGATTACGAGTGCACGCCTTAACGCGCTCGGCCATGCCAGGCCTACTCACGTACCTTACGTATTTTTTGTAGTTCTAGGTCATTGAATAAATTATAGTTGTATTTGCTGAGCGTTCACGTTTTATAGTTGCCTATGCTAAAACTTTACCTGCAACTTTTGGATTCAAACAGCCTTTATTTCTCTCTATTAATTTCAACATATCAAATGAAAAAAATCGATTTTTGAAACTACAGATATAATAAAAGTGATTATATCTTAGTTAGCATTAATGGGTCACAGAACATTTTAAAATTGTTTGTGTATATTTTAAAGACATCAAGAGCTTTTGATGTAACGACTCAACAAAAATAAATGTTGCCGTCCTTCAACCTGTACCTTGAAAGTACTCATTTTATATTCTATTAATGTTTTAATAACGTGACACCTTTGTTTCAATGTTATACTACATATGTATTTTAATACATCCCATAACGTGACTCATTTGTTTCAATGTTATACTAAATATGTATTTTAATACATCCCATAACGTGACACATTTGTTTCAATGTTATACTACATATGTATTTTAATACATCCCATAACGTGACACATTTGTTTCAATGTTATACTACATATGTATTTTAATACATCCCATAACGTAACACATTTGTTTCAATGTCATACTACATATGTATTTTAGTATATCCCTATAATGTGACACATTTGTTTAAATAATGTCCTACACATTTATTTTAATATATTCTCATACTTGGTTAAATATTTTTGTACACATTAACTTTGATTTACAAAGTACAAAGTAATATTGTTCAAAATAACTATAAGCAATTTCAATATTTCAGATAATACACAAATCTTACAAAATCAGGATATGTACACCTATAAAAGAAAGTATCACCATAGTGCTTTTATAAACAAAATGTAAATAAATTAAATGTATACAAATATAATGTATTAAATTGACACAATAAATAAGATAATATGTTTCTTGTTATGATTTTTAGCCATTATAACATTTTTCTCTCTAATTTAAAACTGAAGTTAGTGTTAACGTACTTTGCAATAAGTTTATACTAATTTCATAAAGTGGTATACAATGTTTGGTCATATTGAGTACTCTGCAGTACTCGTAAATATCTTACTTTACTCTAAGTTAAACGTTTTTATGGCTCATTATAATAGTTATACAAAACACATAATGATATGAAAAATAAACAGAGTATATTAGAAAATGCAATTTTGTTACCCCTTGATGAAGTAACGGATCACTGATACTAAATTAGATTCCATGAAATATAATAACACATTCCGTTCCTATAATAATGCATCTGTGTTTCTTCAACATTTAATAAATAAAGTTCGAAACACTGTTCTGTATTTTATTTTAATTAAAGTTTTAATACCTAAACCAGCCTTCTTGAGAATACGTTTAAACAAAGAGTTCTTTGCTAATTGTTTCATTAATAATGAATAACCTGTCCAAAGTTACTTTTACAAAACAGCTTAACTTTTATACTTGTTTAAAGTTTTAAGTTTGTTTGCTTGTAGTTAAGCACAAAACTACACAATGTGATATATGTGCTACACTCACCTTCAGTATCGAAACCAGAGTTTTAGCGTTACAAGTCAACAGGCCGCTGTGCGACCATAGGGCAAATGTTTTAAAATCTACAAGTTAGTATAAAAATTAATGAAATCATAACATCATTTTTTCCGATATTATATTGCACGAAATAAAAGCCTATGTTTTCCGAGTGAAATAAAGTTTATTTCAAATCTTGGGACACGATTTACCTTAAACACTATTTTACATATTGATGTAATGTTCAAGGGTCCAAAGTAATTCTAGTTTCTTGTGAAGTTTACCTCAACTGATAGCTAGTAAATATGAGATATGATCAAAATCTCTTACCAGAAAATAAATCTATTAGCACACAGATTTTCAGGGTTTGTTTGAAGTTATGGATTAAACTACACAGTGGCTATACAACGGTAAGTCTACGGATTTACAACGCCAAAATCAGGGGTTCGATTTCCCTCGATAGCCCGATGTGGCTTTGCTATAAAAAAACAAACAAACACACTGATATATTTGTGTTCTTCCTACCACAGGTATCGAAACCTCGTTTCTACCGTTATAAGTCAACAGACATCGCTGTGCCAGTGAGAAGGACACAAAATGCAGGCATGTAAGAAACGTCTACATGTGTATTGAGGCTTAACGATAATTTGTGTTTCAGATACATGTAACTTAATTTGTTTGTATACTTCAAACTCTAAGAAGCCGGGTTTGAATCCCTGTTCCATCAAAAATGTTCGCCCTTTTAGGAACACTTATATTACGATAACTCAAGAGTTGGTGGTGGCTGGTGATTTGCATTCCCTCTCGTCCTTCTATACCGAGATCCAAAGTGTAACTTCTAACTTGCCAATTACATATAATATAATAATGGGTAATAAGCACATGAAATGTAAATGTAACAGTTACTGGGTGTGTTGCAATTATTTTTTCAAACACATAGTTTCAAATTAAGAAAACAATATCTCTGTTTTTAATGCTGATTAGATATATCACCTTTCACAAATTGTATAAATAACATTTTCATGAATGTTATGATTTTAGAAAACTTCCGTATTTAATTTTTCATATTATATACAAACTAACCATGTAAAGGGTAGAGTTCGCTTTTTTTTCAGCAGCAGGCCACCTATATTTTCTGTCACTTCAGCAGAACAAAAAAAAAAACACCCTCAAACCATCACATTGCTTCCCCATGATTCGTGATAGGTAATACGCATCTAGTTAAGCATCTTTCTCCTTTCTTCTAATGGATGTGCAACCCACGCTTTGGAAATCGAAGTGAAGGTTTTTAACTGCTACACGACATTTCATTCTTAGTGAATCTTATTGATACTGTAGATCTGGACACTTTTCTGTCATGAGATACATGTTTATCTCATGCTTGAGATCAGTGGCAGCCTCCCTTCTGTCCCTAAGGCTGGTTAAACGAAGATAATTAACATCAGTATCATTGAGTTTAGGTGTTCTGTCTCTTCCTTTGGTATTTTCAAATTTACTTGTCTCAGTTTCATGACCTAGCCTTTGTACTTGACAGTATTTGGGGGAGCATTTCAAGTCTGTAACAATTTATCAAAGAGTCCAACCAACATCTTATAAAGCTTTCATACGATCTCTCTGCTCTACTGACAATTATCAACACTTTTTAGGCCGTGGATGACAACAAAACTTAACATATAGGGTTAACCACTGTTTTAATAAAGGTTTATTTATGAAGGGCAATTAAATTGATTAATTCCAATATATATCGGTATCATATGCAGCTAGCTCCTTGCTAGCTTATTAATATACACATATAGTTACGACTCTGCATGGAGTAAAATGACAGTTATTACAAACCCTCAGTTTGATCAGTATGTTCCTTTAAGCAGAACTCTTACAATATGTTCTTGGTACGAGTATATGGGAATTCTAAATAATGATAAGTATTTGCATACTGACTCATTCAGTTTTCAACAGGAGTTAGTGAAGCATGACCATGGTGTTGAAATTTATATTCTGTAATGACATGAAAGAATTAGCCTCAAAAATGAAAAGAATGACAAAATATTCTCTTGTCCTACACGTTTGCACAGTACTGTATACCTTGAAGTTTCTTATTACAACCACGAAGACGAGACAGATTAAATGCCTACAAGAAATGAGATAAATATCTGCCCTGTACTTGCTACTTAATATAATTTTTATTTAGAGCTAGAAAATATAGAATTTAAAACAAAGATGATAAAAGTAATTCTTACTACACAGTTTAGATACCAACTGAAACAAATGTATTGAATAAATTCGCAGCTTATTTTATAGAACCAAATGATTCTACAAAAGAAGTAGGACAAGCATTTGTCTCACGGTTGAGACATTTTTTCGCTGCGGCTAAGCAGTTTATAAAATGGTTCTAAGTGTGTTTTTTCAAGCAAAAACTTGTAGCTCAGAGCTCCCTCATCTCTTGGCCGATATGAGATCTAATTACACTTTTGGACTTAGGAGGTAAAATTTTTTTCGAATGGTGTATTTGACCACGCTCAAGGTCTCATAGATTAATTTAATCCTGTTTAAAATAATTTCAAGTTGAGGGTAAATTGGTAGAGAACGCGATGAGTAATAAAATCGAATCGGATTTACACAAGCCAAGAACTTGGTATTTCTGGATCACAAAAAAAGCATATTTAATAAAAAAAAGAAATTCACTCTAAACCTGCCTGAAAGAAGTTCAAGTGTCGTGACTATTCAAGATTCACTCATGTTTTCCTTCTGATTTTATCACGTATGAGAGCTTACAAAATCACTAAAAAAGAAAAAGTAACTAACATAAAAAGAAACATTTACATACAGGTATGAATAAATAATAATAATGTATATTCTATGTTGTTGTTTTTTCAAGATTCATACTCATAAACACATTATTTTGGTCAACTGAGGTCATATGTGACTTAGTTTATTTTAGTTTTCTTTCTCAGTGATTAAGGATTTGTTATCTTTATCTGTATAAACCAATAACAACTGGTCTATGAAAGTTCTACCTCACTGAGGCAGGTTTTTAACCTCCGTAAGACGTGAGAAAGTTACATAAAAAACAGTCTAAAGCGATATAAATGATCTATTTTACGTTCCTATATTCTAATTACAGAGGTAATTATCCTTAATATCACATGAACGAAAGTTAATGATATTTGCATTAAATGCTAGTTAAGGCAAACAATGTTTTTCGTTTTTTCTTTTCTTTTCTTAGGACTAGATAATGATATGAAACATCATTTAACTTTATCAAAACAATACACACTGTAAAAAAAACTGCTTATACGTCATTGTTTGGATTTATCACTGTAGTTGCAGTAATCATAATACTAAATATCAAACTTATTAAATTCATATTTTGGGAGCATGCTAAATTCTCATGTAAGCTTTATTTTTCATGGGTGAAATTTGGATCCTCACAACTTTATTGTATTCAAATAAATTGCTGTAATTTGAAAGTTAAAAATGAAGAAAATTATTACCTTTAAGTTTTGTTTCGCCACACTCAAGATAATGAAGCATGTTTTTATTGTAATGCATGTGGCTCGTTGTTTTTAGAAATGTTGACGGCTTTAACAAAGGTAAGCCAGTGTCTAAAAATAGCTGTTTCGTAAGCTTGTTTTAATGTTCTCATACTGATCGGCCGACATGGCCAGGTGGGTTAAAGCGTTCAATTCCTAATCTGAGGGTCACAAGTTTGAATCCCCGTCACACCAAATATACTCGCCCATTCAGCCGTGGAAGCATTATAATGTGACGATCAATCTCACTATTCGTTGGTAAAAGAGTAGTCCAAGAGTTGGCGGTGGATGGTGATGACTAGCTGCCTTCTATCTAGTCTTACACTGTTAAATTAGGGACGGCTAGCACAGATAGTTCTCGAGTAGATTTGCGCGAAATTAAAAAAACAAACTCAATCTAATAGTGATGATCTTGAAAACGTTAAAAAACGCTCTCAAAAGTTCACCATTTATAAAATCTTTGGCTTACAATTTGGAACGTATTTCTTTTCTTTCTTTTTTTTAATTAATAGTGTTAAGAGCTGAAGGAGAAGACGCTCCTGCTGCTGAAGCGGAGGACCTGGCAATCATTGGATCGCTACCAACTGTAACTGTGCGTGGTTTTTTGAATTTCCGAACTACGGTTGACAACACTGTTATTGTGTTCACGCCTGCTAAATCTGACAAAACAGATAACTTGCCGTTTTCTTCTCGAACTATTTCTTCATCATCTCTGACAACTACGGTAAATGGTATTACAGGAAACTCAGAAATACAGGACTTGGCATACACTCAAACATCGAGAATATTCATACCAGATCAAGACCTTGAAAACGCAGTAAAAGACTCGTATAGCATTAAACTTGGACATGACCTTGTTCCTTCGTTAGATGACGCATACACTGGGCTCAGTCACAGATATACTCTTGAGTACTCTAAGAACGTGCATCCTTCCAGTACACAAGTCACGTCTACTCTTGCACAGCACAGTATTCTTTCTTTACCACAGTATCCTACTGGGTTGGTAACAGTGCTAACAGAAAAACGTATACTAAGTGAGATTACTTGTTTTTACAAGACTAGTGTCATCGGGACTTTTATTGATGGAAAGTACGCCCAAATTCTTAAGAGTATTTTCCAGACAGGTTCTTCATCATCAAGTAGCTCTAAACATTCGACAACAGTAAATAATGTTAAACCTTCCCCATCTAAAGTCCTTATAACCAGCAGCACCTCGTTAGTGGTGAACAATATCACACCTCAGCTTACAAGTTCGAAACCAACTTCTACAACGGAATCGCATCAGCTAGTTGAGCATACAGAAAAAAGACAGAATAATTTTGACGATAAAAGAGGTTATGATGATGTTAGTAATACCGCTATTCAGTCTTCCTTCAGGCCATTGGACACTAAAGCTGAAGAGTCGAGAAGTCCCACTCAGATGCTGCAGGCTGGTCGTCCAAGTACCTCTAGTACGCATAAACTTCGTTTTCGCCTAACCTCAACCAAAAACATAAGCGAGAAAAATACTCTCCTGAGTTTACGAAATTTAAGAAGATCAACAGAGAGGTTTCGTTATGTACCACGACAAAGAACTACACATACAGTAAGTTAATTGATCAACACAATTAATTTTATATACTCTTCAAAAAAAACGCAAAAAAGATATTTTTTTATTTTAAAGAAAAATATATATATTAACGTTACAAGCTCAAAGCATCTGATGTTACACGTGTTAAGGCACTGGTTGTCAGACCAAAATGACAATAAAAGTTGTGCACTTTGAAAATGGAGGAAAATATCGGATTTTTCGCCAAAACGCATTCGTGTCCAATAAATTTGTTTGAGAGATCTGCATGTTCTGCACGTGCAACATGTGCAAAATCCCTATAAAAGTTACGGGTTCTCGGTTTCCATAGATCAGAGTTAAGCCACCGACACGCAATACAGAGACGCCAAGACTGACAAAAGCACAACGCAACAACTCGCTTAGAAGCAGACGAATCTCGATCAGATGTTACCAGAGCTGTGAATGTCCACCCAAGCACCATCACAAGGCTATGGAATCGTCACCAACAACATGGATCAACTCGTGACCGTCCACGATCTGGCAGACCTCGTGTGATAACGCCCGCACACGATCGCTATATCAGGTTACGTCACCTTCGGGATAGAACCACCACTACGACGTCTACTGCCTCAACCATACCAGGGATGTGTAGGATTTCCGATCAGACCGTACACAACCGTGGACGAGATTCACCCATCATGGTGAACGTCAACGATGTTTTTCAACATGATAACGCCCGTCCTTACACAGCCAAACTCACCACTATCTTCTTGAGACACAACAACATCAACGTTCTTTCCTGGCCCTCCAGATTACCAGATTAAAACCCCATCGAACATCTTTGGGACGAGTTGGACCGACGTCTGCGACGACGATAACCTCAACCGCGGACTCAACCTCAGCTTGCAGCAGCTTTGCAGGCTGAGTGGACAGCCATTCCACAGGATGTGATTCGTTATCTTAACGCTTCCATGGGCAGGAGATGCCAAGCAGATATTGATGCTCACGGGAGGTATACTCGTTATTGACGTTGAAAATATCTTAGACTTCAATTAGTGAGCGTGGACTTCGCCTTTGCAGACTTTGGATGTTCAGCAGTAAATGTGCAAAGTTTCACACATGTCATACAGAACTACCCGGAATAAACTTGTTAACAATTTGTCTCAAATTTTGCCTTTTGCGTTTTTGTTTTTTTTGAAGAGTATATATAAGTATTTCTTTCTTTTCATATATTTATAAATAGAAGACATGTTAAGTTATGTACGTATAAAAGTTAAGTAAAAATCTTGTTAAAAATAAAAAATTATGAAATGATTACTTTCACTGCTCTGTGTTTTCGTTGTTCTAAGCTGTTTTCGGAAAAAAAGTTAATCTTAAAATTTTGGTTTTAGGTTCAGTTAAATCGATTCAGAGTGAAGCTGACTACTCATCCTGATGAGGATAATTTAGCAACAAACGAAGAGGAAAAGAAAGAAAAAAATAAAAATGGTGCTAATAATGGTACTTTGTTTTCTGTTGACCCAGCACGTGTCGTTTATGAATTAGCAACTATTACCAGTGAGGTTACATTACACGTAGGTCATCGCAAGTCTGTGCGAACCTTGACTATCACGACTTTTCAACAACGTACACTAAAACCTTCTGAGCTAGCATCCTATGAGTTATATGCTACAGAAGTGGCTGATAGAAATAACACATTGCTGTCTACAGACGGCTCCTCATACTACGTGATTTCACGCACCTACTCCATCACTGAGCACACCTTACGATCTTCATTAGTTCCAGCTTTGAATGTAGAATATACTACTGTACATACAGTCACAGAGAGCTTCTTCATCCGGAAGATCATCACAGCATATCGCACCTTACCGGCAAAACACATATTTTTACTAAATGATACTTTAGGATCAGACGTTGGACATTCTTTCGACTCCAGTGTAGAAGACAATTTTCATGATTTTACTCTTCCCCTTCAGTCAGTTTCCCAACAACAAATGCTTCAGACACCACTTCCAAATTCCCTACTTCTTCAGACATCTAATTCAGATTCATCAATGCTTTCTCTTTTAAGTTCAAGAAGCTTGCCCTTACAAATTGCCAAACCATTGCTCTCTTTAGAAGCTGCATTAAATCAGAATCCGCTTGCAGCTGTGTATCTTGGTTTGCAACAGCTGAATCGTCAAGTAACCCTGTATTCCACAGTTGCAAAAACAACGTCTTATGTAACTACTGATACTGTGTTTAGCACGAAGATTGTTCAATTTTATGACGGTCGAGTTACTCATTCAAGGACCTTGTATGAACCTCTCTCCACTAAAATTCGCACAATTACAACGTTAACCACAACTGTTCAGCCTGTTATCAACACTCAAGTAGCTCGACAACAAAAGCAGTTGCAGAAACTGATTGGTACTAAACTCCAATATAGCATAGCTACGTTGTCATATACGACTATTACTACAGTCACAAGCACTAGTACTCGGATATACACCTTAATTTATAATGCTTTTAGCACCAAATATCGTACTGTAACTAGCACCAGCCCTTATGAGACAACTATTACTACTTATAGTACCTCTGAAATACCAGTTTCTGCCACTACTCCACCTAGTGGTGGATTTTAATATAATAGGTAGTTTCACTGATGGTATGTGTCTCAGGTGTTCAAATTATCATGGAATCACATATAGCGATTGAAGATATTTGTATATAAGTTTTCGTGAGCATTTATTTCAAATGCGCCTCATTTTTACTTAGTTGTGTGTACAATTAAATTTTAGAAAATTTATAATGCTTAAAGGTGAAACATGTACATTCAGAGTGTGATATAAAACGTATGGCAACTTTTCAAAGATACTTGTTTTAAACTTGTTTGTGTGCTAACCGTTATGTTTTTATAATATTATTATGTTTTAACTAATACTAATTATTTGACAATTACCTAAACTGGTTGAGATATCACAATTTATCCAATGCACCAATGCACGATTTAATATAATATTACATTAAAGGACCTTTAGGTCTATTTAGGTTCTCCTGTCCATTAAATTAACTTAAACAAAAACGACACCTTAAAGGTATCCCTTATCATTCAAATAATTATCGATTCTTCTCTTATGGTCTCTTTAGTTAAATGCGTCCACCAAATCTGAAGGCATCTGCTTCAGAGACCAACCACCCGGCTAGAAAAAATATAGTTGTCTTAACTGGAGATGATTTCTTTCCTGCAAAAATGTATATTGTATATCTGCTTCCTCTAGTCTTACTATTATTACCATTAAATATGAAAAAATACAACGAATCAGCGTTATAAATTCCTTTAAAATTCATAAATATATCAACCAGTTCTTCTCCAACTCTTACTGTTTTTCAAGATGAAACAAGTTCAATTATCTTAATCTTTCCTCACATGATGGAATTTCTCTTCTCTGAACGCGTTCTAATATTTCATTGTCCTTTCTGAGAGATAAGGTGCCTAGGAATGAACAGAACACAAACTTCTTGAAATCTAGCCTAACAATTGGCCAGTACAATATCTTTAAATTTGTATTTAATGTTTTAATAGACACAAATCCTATTTGCCCCACCGATAGCAACAATGATTAATCAAAACACCAATATCATTTGTTTTCCATAACACTATTTAGGTTACCCCATCATTTATTTCCTAATTTACGTTTAACTAACTCTTTTTAATCTTTTATCTTCCTCTGAATCTCTCATCATGCAGTGAATGGGAACTTCTTATATTTATAACGTGTTTCTTTAATTTTATCCTGTGTGAAAAAAACCCGGTTGTTACTTGCAGTCATTGGTTTTTGTCTGTAAGAAAAAGATGCTTATTTTGAATATTTTAGAAATTATTTGTCATGAAAATGTACATACGAAATATATGAGAAATAAAGGTTTGCTGATAACAAATCATTATTTATTTTAAAATAAAGTTGTTGTTTTTTCCCATTCCAAAATAATTAGAAATTCATAATTAATAATAAGTTCACTATTTTTGGCATATAAAATTTATTGTTTTCTTTTCGGAAAATGTATTTCTATTTTTCTCCAAAACAGAATTTAAAGCTGCACTTTAAAAGTAAGCCATATGTGAGGTTTTATTTTTCTTTAACATTAGGTGAAAAAAATTTGATTGGCAAACCAACACAAACTTCACCAAGATATATGTATATCTTCAACACTGAAAACGCGTATCTGCTAACAAAACCATCCTTCAGCTGCTTTCAGGCGATTTCAGTAAGTCGCTTGAGATTTTCAGTACACTAAGGAGTGGTTATGAAACCACAAATCATTAGATCCACTGACATGTACTTTCTTACGCCGTAATTATTGTAACTTCTTTTGATATAGGCTTACATCTTAAGATTTAAGTCTTAATGTATGCTAACGTTATTGTTATTATATTCTGATTCCTCCCATAGTTGCACTTTTAAGAGATAAGGAATAGCTTTCAAGGATCGATTACTGTGGTGTGAACGCCTTTTCTAAGATGGCGAAGCATGATTATAATTCGTTATAGTTTTCATAAAACATCATTATCATGCCTGTTGTATTTGTAACATTACATTTATCTGCTTAGAAAAGACATTTACTGCAAGAGAACTGTTCTTGTAACAAATAGTGTTCCGATGACGAATGAGGGAGGGAATCTAATGGTAGACACATTTTTGCACATGACCATTTGTTACAACAGCGTAACATGATTGAAATAGTATTATAGAACCTTTTTGAAAACATAAATTACTGAACTAATAATATATATAGCGTTTAAAATATAATAAACCTAATAGCCATGTATTGTGAGGGGTATGATTAAATAACAATTATTTTTGTTTAACTGCCACAGAATATACACAACGTTTCTAAAACCTTTTTCACTGAGCGTAACACCACAATTTTAAAAATATATTATCAGAAATTTAAAGCATTTTTGAAAGTATATTCCTTCAATTTTGTTTATTTGTTTGTTTTGAAATTTCGCACAAAGCTACTCAAGGGCCATCCGTGCTAGCCGTCCCTAATTTAGCAGTGTAAGACTAGAGGGAAGGCAGCTAGTCATCACCACCCACCGCAAACTCTTGGGCTACTCTTTTACCAACGAAAAGTGGCTGGGAGGGCGAGCATGTTTGGCGCGACTCGGATGTGATCCCGCCAAATTCCTTCGGTAAAATAGTTTTACTGTGTATATTGGTTCACACAAATTAAGAACAATAATCCTTTTGAAGTTTTACAATGAAACATGTAGTTTGGTGTCCTAGTGATACTTTTGGTTCTTTTTTCTCGGCTATATTTAGTTTTACGGTGTTATTTGCATTTTCTTTTTGTTTGTATGGAATTAAGCGTTTTCTATGTTTATTGAAAACTTTCTTAGTTTTAGGAATTTCAGGTTGTTACACATTTTTTTGCCATTTTCGACTTAATTTCATGTTTTTCTTGTTGCTTCATATTTTTCTCTATGTTACTCTTTTTTTTACCATATTATGTGCATCTTCTTTCTGTTTGTATCGAAGTTCGTGTTTTCTACGTGTTTGTGTTATATATTAAGTTTTTTTCTGCTTGTTACTCATTGTTTTGCTGTTGTCTCTGTTATTTGACGTTTTTCTTTTAATTTAGTTTTTTATCTGTGTAACTTTTAGTTTTATTGTGTTATTTACATTTCTTTCTGTTTGTAAATTTACTATAGTTTTAGGTTTTTCTATGAGTGACCCAAGGTTCTGTTGTTTTTTCAAAAAAGTAACAGAGAGAATAAACCAAAACTATAAGAAAGATGCTAAATCACGTGGAAAACGGCAAATATTACGTAACAACCGGAACATTCCGTTAGAGTAATTTGATACAAACAGAAAGAAAGTGCAAATAATACCGTCAAAGAAAAAGTAACAGAGATAAAATACCAAAACTATCACATCGGAAATGGCAAAACAAAGAGAACACAGAGAAAATCTTAAAACTACAGTAGCCTAAGAGAAAAACATTTAAATATAAGATTCAAACACCAAGATAACCTAGACACAAACAGAAAAAAAATGCAAATGTCACCTTAAAACTAAAAGTAACTGGGAGAAAAAACAACAACTAAAGTAAACACTTCAAATTATGTCAAAAACAGCAGAACAACAGATAACAGCCACAAAAACCTAAACTTACAGGAACTATTCCACAAATAGTAGAAAACGCGTAATTTGATCCAAATACAAAGAACATCAAATTAACACCGTAAAACAAAAAGTAACAGAGATAAAAGAATAAAACAACAAGAAAGCCTACAAATAACGTCGAAAATAGTAAAACAATGCATAAAACAACCTTTAAAAAAATACTAAAAATGTAATAAGTTTCCAAAAAACGAAAAAAAGTTTAATTCAATACAAATATAATGGGCCTGGCATGGCCGAGCGCGTTAAGGCGTGCGCTCGTAATCCGAGGGTCGCGGATTCGCGCCCGCGTCGCGCTAAACATGCTCGCCCTCCCAGCCGTGGGGGTGTATAATGTGACGGTCAATCCCACTATTCGTTGGTAAAAGAGTAGCCCAAGAGTAGGCGGTGGGTGGTGATGACTAGCTGCCTTCCCTCTAGTCTTACACTGCTAAATTAGGGACGGCTAGCACAGATAGCCCTCGAGTAGCTTTGTGCGAAATTCCAAAACAAACAAACATACAAATATAATGAAAATGCAAATAACACAGTAAAACAAAATAAAGCAGAAATAAAAGACTAAAACTACAATAAAGAAGCCAAATCACGTGTAAGAAAGCAAAAAATTGCATAAGAGCCAGAAAACCTAAAACTATAGTAAGTTTCCAAAACACGTAGAAAAAGCGTAATTTGAAACAAAAATGAAAGAAAAGGCAAAAAAATACGACAAAAAAAAAAGAAATAGAGAAAATAAAAGTATAAGAAAAGCATCAACTGCAAAATATTGGGTAATAACAAGAAGACCCTGAAACTAAAATAGGTTTCCAAAAAACGTAAAAAGCACGTACTTTGACATAAACATAAAGAAAATTCAAGTAATACCAAAAAACTAAAAGTAAGAGAGAGAAAAACAAACATATAAGAAATACCCCAAATCACGTGAAAAACAATGCATATAAAACGCAAAACCAAAACTATAATAAGTTCCCAAAAACTTAGGAAACGAATACTTCGATACAAACAGAAAGAAAATGCAAATAACACGGGAAAGGAAAAGTAATAACACAAAAACTAAAAGAAAATCGCCAAATCACGTCAAAAAAAACGTCAAAGCAATGTGTAATAACGTCAAACAATGTGTAACAACGTCAAAAAAACGAAAAGTTTCTTAAAAACGATCAAAACGCGAAATTAAATATGAACAATAAAATGAAAATAATACAATAAAACGAAAAGTAAGAGTGATAAAACATCCAAAATACAAGAACTAAGCTAAACCACGTCGCAAAAAAACACAATGCGTAACAACCAGAAAATCCTAAAACTATAATAGCATTCTATAAAAAACGTAGAAAATGTTTAATTCCATACAAAAGGATTTGTTTGAATTTCTCGCAAACCTACACGAGGGCTATATGCGCTAGCCGTCCCTAATTTAGCAGTGTAAGACTAGAGGGAAGGCAGCTATTCATCACCACCCACCGCCAACTCTTGGGCTACTCTTTTACCAACGAATAGTGGGATTGACCGTCACATTATAACGCCCCACGGCTGAAATCGCAAGCATATTTGGCACGACGGGGATGCGAACCCGCGACCCTTGGATTACAAGTTGCACGCTTTAACGTGCTTGGCCATGACGGGCCAAACTAAAAGTTAAAGTTTGTTTGTTCAGAATTAAGCACAATGGGCTATCTGTGCTCTGCCCACCACTCGTATCGAAACTTAGTGTGTAAGTTCGCAGACATACCACTGTGCCACTGGGGGGCAAAAGTAAAAGAGATTAAAAAAACTGTTGGAAAGACGCCAAATCACGTGAAATGCAACGCGTAATAACCAAAATAACCAAATACTTTAATAAGTTTTGAAAAACAAACAAAACACTTAATTTGATAACAACACAAAAATATAAATAAAACTGTAAAAATAAGAGTAAGAGTGAAAAAAAATTAAATGCACAAGAAGACACCAAATCACCTCAAATACAATTCGTAATAACTAAAATAATTAAGTACTTTACTGAGTTTCGATACAATGAGTAAAATACGTACTTTGATACAAACACAAAAAATGCAAATGAAACCGTAGAACTAAAAGTACAAGATAGAAAAAATCAAACGTGCAAGAAAGACGCCATATCACGTGAAAAACGTGTTATAACGAGAAAACCAAACAATATAGTAAGTTTTGTAAAAACAATGAAAACACGGTAAACTCGAAACAAACAGAAATATAATAGAAATAAAATCGTAAAACAAAAAGTAACAGAGAGAAAAATGAAACGTACAAGAAAGATACCAAATCACGTGAGAAAACTGTGTAAACAATAGAAAAATGAAAAGCTATATTAAGTTTAAAAATAATAATAATTCGATACTAACAGAAAGAGAATGTAAATAAGACCACAAAACAAAAAGTGACACAGAGAAAAAGCCAAAGTCATAAGAAAGAGACAATATGACGTGAAAAGCAATATGTAAATAGTAGAATAATGAATCACTATAGTAAATTTCAAGAAAACAAAGAAAACGCAAAATTCGATGCAATATGTTACAGATCGACAAATAATATTGGTCATATTAGTTACAATGAGATTAAAACTATATTTATTAATGAAGCTATTATATTATGGGTAATAATAATTTTAGTCGTTGTTGTTGTTTTGAATTAAGCACAAAGCTACACAATAGGCTATCTGTGCTCTGCCCACCACGGGTATCGAAACCCGAATTTTAGCGTGTAAGTCCGCAGACATACCGCTGAGCCACTGTGGGGCATAATTTTAGTCATAAAATATATTGAAAAATGCTGGAGTCAACCTGTGAGAGGAAAATGTTTTCGGAATCATTTTGAAAGGACTTTCTTTTGGTTGACAGCTTTGAAAAAAAAAAATCTTACATTGGAAAAATGCAACAAGAATCATCTGTTGTGAACTGGTCAGATAAGTTATGTGGTTACACTGATCAGATGTGAAATTTTTTTTCAATGATCAAGGTAAACATTCCTTATAGGATGAAAGGATAGATACAAGTGCAAAACCAGTTTGGTTCACAAAAAGTTCAAGAGGTAAAACTAAGAAGTGTTTGTGTGTTTTTCTCATAGAAAAGCCAAACGGGCTATTTGCTGTGTCCACCAAGAGGAATCCAATCCCTATATTTAGCGTTTTAAATCTGAAAACTTATCGCTGCCAGCAGGGCACAAAATTAAAGCAAAGTATCATAACGTTAAGATATTTAAATTGATTGGTATGACAAGAGACTTATAGAAAATCTGGTGAAATAGGAAATTAAAGTATCAAATAAGGAGGTATGTGAAAAAAATGGCTGCAAATATAGAAATCTCAACAGTTAGGAATGCGATAAGTATCTTAAGGGTAAACAAAATGTTAGAATTGGGATAGGCCCCTTTGAGAGTGATAAAGAACGTCCAGTATTTGATTATTATGAGATGGCTGAGTTACTAAATTTTGCTTTTTTTCTTCGATTTTTGTTAACAAACACTTGAGCAGTATGACACACCCCGAACAGTTGATAAATGAAACGAGACTGATAAACTTACTGCATTAATTTTGAACTGCTAAGTACAATTTGGAAGATTTTTTAAAAAAATAATGATTACTCTCCTTAGCCAAATAATATTTCTGTAATGGTTTTGAAGACAGTTAAAGATTGAATATGTGAGCCACTTACTACTACTTTTGTTAATTCTTAAATAGATCGCAGAAACCAGAGGATTGAAAGTTAGCTGTGGTGAGACATAATAAAAATTGTCCCAGTAAATCTGGACCCTTTAGTCTTACATTAGTTGTGGGAAAATATTTCTACGTTCTATTAAAAGATTCTTTGCAAAGCCATTAAACAAAGTTTAAAATTTTATTTGACATCACTATCTTTCACTAAAGAACGTCTTGCTTTACAAATCTTTTGAGATTCTTTGTCAAATGTTTTCTGGAAAATAGAGATACACCAAATCTACACCATAACCCTCATAAAATATAAGCAATAACGTTTTCAAAGGCCACATACGAGGATTGTAAAAAAAGTTATCTCTATACGTGTGGGGAATAACTTTACTACTTGGATAGAAGAGCTGCTTGATGGAAAAGAGCAAAAGATTGTTACAAAGGTCAAGCTGGATTAAAGTTGTAAGTTGAGTACCTCAAAGCTCAGTTTTAGGACCACTACTCTTTTTGGATTTACATTAATAACATGTAGAAATGATCAATAAATTACTTAAATTTGCTTATCATACAATGTTATTGGCTGTGAAAAGAATGCTGCTTCTTTACAAAAGTATTTAGGTCATTTAGTGAATTGTGCAACTAAATACAGTTGGGTTTTAACTGTGATAAATGCAAGATGTTCTATGTGGATTTTATCATTTGAATTATAAGTAGAATTTGGATGGGAATATTCTTAACAGTGTAATGAAAAGAAATATTGGTTTAATGGTTGATCAGTCTCTGAAACCATCTAAGTAATGTGCTATTGCTATTGGTATGGCAAATACCAATTCTAAGTTGTATATACAAAAATACTGAATACAACTTTAAAGATGTTATAATTTTACTAAACATTATATATCAGTGGTTAGGTTAGATTTAAAATATTATGTTCAGTCTTAGGCTCCTTACCTTAATAAAAGCATTCACTTGTTGAAAACGGTTCAACAATTTGATTGAGGTGTTGTTATAGTAGGAGAGGCTGAAATTTCTTTATTTTTTTCTTGATAAAATAAGTTTTAGGGGATCTTTGAAAGGTGTTTAAGGTTTTAAATGCAGTTGATACTGTTGATGCATCACAATCTTTTAGAATATGTAACAGTGAGAATAATAGAACTAGGGACTTAAATATAACTTTTGGAAGAGTTGGAATCTTCTTCAGATAACAAAGTTTCTATTTTATAATAGGGCGATTGGTAATTGAAATGGGATGCTTTCAGATGTTGCAGAAGTGGTAAATTTAAGTGTGTTTAAGTAAAAAGCTGGATAAGTGTATGAATAATAACGGCTAGTTTTATTTTTTTATATACTATTTTAATTTTGTTTAGAGGATGGGACAGCCAAGATGAACCAATAGCTTATATATTGTTCCAAAATTTTATGGTTTCATTTTGAGTGGGTCATATTACAAAATACATTGTTGTTCTCCTCGTATTTGTTAGGAGAAAACTGATAAATTTTTGAAAAGAAATATGTTCAGATTATTTTATTATAATCAAGCTACCCTAAATCATCGATCACTTAATTAACAATAAAAAATTCAAAAGTAAGTTTTATTTATTATATCATCCCCTTTCAAGATGATTTAACTAAACGGTGAGGGAATATAATTAGATTATACAAGATTGGTTTAAACTGAGTGTTATATTGATTATATGGATGTTAAACAAATTGTGCTGGCTCGACTTTATGAAGTTCTGACGTTGTTGTTACTAGTTGTAGCGGTCTGTAACGCAGCTCTGATCGCTTCTTCTGGAACCATGACACCACTTCGGTCTAAGAACGTGTACTCTAGTGAGAGTTTGTGGAACTGTGATGTCTTCGTCTTTGGTGACATCCCTTTTTTTACCAGTCTTAGCTCCCCGCTAGTACAGCGATAAGTCTACGAATTTACAATGCTAAAATCAGAGGTTCGATTCTACTCGGTGGGCTCGGTTTGGCTTTGCTAGAATAAGAAAACACATTTTTATCAATCTGACTTTCTTGTAGCGCCATCTAACGGCATGTTGCACAAGAGCTGGATACAAGTAAAGCCAGCTATGTTTGTTTTGTATAACTGTTACACATTGTTAAAAGTTGCATGGCGAAAAGTTAAGAAACAGTGTTAAAGTCACGTCGTGAAAAAATATATTTAATAAAGAATGGTAACATAGAATTTATAATTTGAACTACAAATTTCTTTATTCGATGTTCTAAAAAACTTAATTTTCTGGATAATGACGAAATTTACATGTAGGTAAAATCTCTTTCTTATAATCTGTTTAACCTTTGTTGTTGTTGTTTATTTATTTTCAACAGTTATTTGTATTTAAAATTGTTTTTTTTATTATTATTATTTTGCGCAAAGCTGACCGAGGGCTGTCTGCACTTGTATTTAAAACACGGCCAACTATGAAAGGTGTGGTGCAAATACTATCCAATCAAAAACCTATCCCTCTGGCCGCAACGCGCATGTCTTTGCCGTGAATGAAACTTAAATATTTAAATCTCTAAACTAAAAACATAAACCTACAAAAATTCTAATGATGCGAGAATTCTTTCGTTTGCTTCCTTCAGGTAGATGGCCAACTCGATAAAGTAGTTCGTTTTCGTTCTGCTGCATTTAATATCAAGAACGAAAACAGAGAATAAAAGGACATAAAATTTGGCACATTATGGTGTCAGACAGGAAACGACGTAACGGTACAGTGACATCTGAATCAGTTACCTAAGCAGAGTTGGATTTTTTAATCAAATTGGACGTAGGGACTGTAGAAAATATTTAGACTCATTAAAGCTATATAACATAATTTATAACTCTTTTAATTTTTCTAAAGCTATTCTGCCTAGAATACAAAATGGTGTGTTCCCGTTTATTTACTGATAATATTCAACACAAAATTTTGTAAAATACAATTTTCTCAAATTTTGAATATTAATTTTCACGATTTCACATATATAAACACATAGCTAATACAATTAACGGTGAAAATGCTATTCGAAATCTCAGTTTTAAATCACCAACAGATAGTATGACAACAATGATCAAAGTACTTTTAATGTGAGTTTTCTAATGTCTTTCCCATTGGAATGTGGTAGGTTTGTCATGTATATGGGCCTGGCATGGCCAAGCGCGTAAGGAGTGCGACTCGTAATCGGAGGGTTGCGGGTTCGCGCCCACGTCGCGCTAAACATACTCACTCTCCCAGCCGTGGAGGCGTATAATGTGATGGTTAATCCCACTATTCGTCGGTAAAAGAGTATCCCAAGATTTGTCGGTGGCTGGTGATGACTAGTTGCATTCCCTCCAGTCTTACACTTCAAAATTAGGGACGGCTAGCACAGATAGCCCTCGAGTAGCTTTGTGCGAAATTCCAAAACAAACAAACAACTGTAATGTATATTTTATTTTTTGTTATTAAGTTGTTTACCGCTGTGATGTTTTTTCTCTGACTTTCATTTCATCAATTTCTAAAATTTCGTCACCTGCATAAAACAATCCAGTAAGCAAAATTAACGCCCAGCATGGCCAGGTGAGTTAAGGCGTTCCACTCGTAATCTGAGGGTCGCAGGTTCGAATCCTGGTCGTACCAAAAATGCTCGCCCTTTCAGCTATGGGGGCGTTATAATGTGACGGTCAATTTCACTGTTCGTCGGTAAAAGAGTTGCCCAAGAGTTCGCAGTGGGTGGCGATGACTAGCTGCCTTCTTTCTAGTCTTACACTGTTAAATTAGGGACGGCTAGCGCAGATAGCCCTCTTGTAGCTTTGTGCAAAATAAAAAAAAACTACAAAAACTTCCACCAAGTTAACAGTTAAAAATTTGGAATACCATTGCGGAAGTAGATCATAGACGGCTCGATTGAAAAACATAATAAAACTTATATCAATGTACCATTCATTGTGTTTTGTATGAGTTTAATCTTATATCTGCGGAATGCCCATAATAGCTATCATAAAAATGTTTTTTTGAAACCGTATCTACTTTAACTTAAAAAGTAAAACTACTAAAGAGAAATTTAAAAACGTTAGGATAAAATATTTTCAGATATGATGCAAAATATTTAATCTTTCAGTGATTAATGATTCAAGTAACTTAAATTTAACATAAAATAAAGCGCTGATTGGTACAGGGATTAAATAGTGTCTAAACTAGCTCTGCCTTGATATCTCGTAAGGATCCTGCTAAATTGAATAATAATGAATTTCAAAATACAGTAACAGTTACTTTTACACTAGTTAAATTCTAACTTTAAATGATTGCATCATTTTGACCTTTGATATGGCATAATCATCAGTTAAAAAATGTTGTTATTGAGTTTTGAAATGAGCCGTTGCCTAATTTTCTTCGAGATTATGCAACAATACTTGCCACGGTAATTTTGCTTTCCCTATAATGAATTAACTAGAAAATAGTAAATTGAATACATAATCCTTTCGTTTTTGGTTAGATTTGAACCTACAAAATATATTAATAAACTAGATGTTTCGTGAAGAGTCCTTTAACGTGATTTGTTTCAAAAGCGGTTAAAAACAAAATGAAGAGTAACAAATATTTTTATTTCTTGCTTTCGAAGTTCATACGTCATGCTGTGTTATATCCTACAGAGTGCGTAATTCTTGTGGTTCATGGCATGTGTACGTTTTGTTCACAGTACAAATTGCAACGTTAAGCACTCCTTATGTGACTTCATTTTAGTGTATATTGACTAAATGACAGAAAGATAATACACTACTCTATAGTGGGGCAAATGGTTAAAACAGGTGATCGAACTAGGCGGTATTGGTACTCCTTTCCCATAATAATAATAAAGAACCACTGTTCTAATACAAAGAAGAAGCTGTTTTCCTTTGTTGTTTCCGATGCTTTCTTGAGCTATTAAAAAAAAATGACTTGTGGTAGGTTTTCTCTGTTCCACTACCGTAAAGCATCCCAGTGAAACTGAACCAGCCGACCTCATATATAAGTTGAGAATTTGTATTAGTATCCTCCGACAAAAAGTGACAGGAGTGAGGTTTGACACGTCACATGGGGCAAAAACAATTGTAGTTAATGTACCGATTGTTGTTTATCGTTTATATTAACATGGATTAAAACGTTAAGGTGTCATGCCACACAGATAATAGTTACAAACATAAAAAAGTACAACACGATTATTAAAAGAAGTTGTGTCTCTTATTGTCTAAAATTCGAGCCACGATGCAAATAATTCTAATCAGAGATTTATTTAAAATTAGGAAATATAAACTGATTCTGATTTGCCATTTAGCCCTCTTGAGCACAGGATGTCCATCAATTGCAAATACTGGCATTAAACTGCTAAGAGTCTTTCTACAATGGTACAGAAAATTATGAACTCTCAGTCTCTCACATATTTGTGTTTAAATGTACGATAGTTTGAAACGAAAAACACCTACTAAATATTCATTCGCACATAAAATCTCATTATATGTACTAACTTGGCCACTAACAAATTATCGTCATTCCACAAGGTAAAATACATCTAAATAGTCAGTGCGACTTCCAGTAGTATCAGAAAAATACACAAAAGGCGAACAACGTTTCCTGCAAAGCCACTTGACCCCAAAGTTTTAGTGTTTAACCTTCGTCTAAACAGAAAAATTATGAAAAAATGTTTATATGGGTGTATGTAGTCAGAAATGTAGGTTTTTAGAGGGCCATAAAAAGGCCAGTAAGACCAGGGTCTGACCACTTTTAATAGCTACAATTTATGAACTAAAACTTACCTCTTGCAATGGAAAACATTACATTGCTTGTATGCGGTACGAAAATTCGGTATTCTACTTAAATCATAAAAACCTTACAAATCGTAACACAAGAATTTTCATAAAATAATTTGATCGCCTGGGTCTGCAAGAATGTTGCCGTTTCTTCTTTTCATGGGTTCGTTAGACGTGTTTCTGGCTGAAAATATTTTGTGTGGCAGATCTTGTGAAGCTCCGGATCCGTTCTTGAAAGACTTTATCGATGACGTCACCGAAATAGAAACAATAATCACAAGTACTAAATTTGTTATGGTACATTTACACAAAAGTGAATTACATCATAGAAGATCTATATTTATTTATACAAACTGTCTTATATTGATAAGTCCTGGCCTTAGTTTTAGTGGCTGGTAACTTTCATGACGTTGACGAATATCACGATTCACCAACTCAAACTAGTTGAAACCAAAACAGTTAATTTTCAATCAGTTTGACAGTATGAATAGTGTCTCAAAACTACATCTACTGTATACCAGCCAAGCTGAAGATTTCTGGTATTTTCTTCAAATTTATTAAAGATACCAAAGATGTAGAAATAGAATTCATCGATGTAAAGGCAATGAAAAATTAAAATAACACTGTAACATCATTTGGAAAAGATAAAAATTTAAGAATATATCAGAAATCCAAAATAACGTAGTAAAGACGTTAATCGACACTTAGAGAAAGAAAATCAATATGACACAGTAAAACAGTAAGAAACGAAAGTAAAAATATGAAAATGTAGAAACATCGCGTAAAAACAAACAGTTAAATCGATATTAAGAAAAATTAAGCCTAAAAACACAATAAGTAACACAGAAAAAAAATTGAAGCCTCTAATAAAGACGACAACTCACGAGTAAATTGACTCTGAAAAAACGAAATGCAAACAAAACAATGATTTGCAGTGAACTTGTCTTAATATCCTAGACTTATAATATTTGTGTGATGGCTAGGTTCGAATTTCTTTAACACAATGAAAGTTAGCTGAAGATGGAATGGTGATAATCTCAAAGTCGCGGGCTTAAATCCAACACATCCCAAACGGTGATTAACAAATATAATATCTAAGATATATAATAAAAATAGAAATTTTCCAGAAAATATGTAATTCGATGTAAACAAAACTCCAAGAACACATTTAATAAATAATACAAGTTAGAAAATTGTTAAAATTGTAAACATGTTAATCGGTACTTAGAGAACGTAAACCTATTTAATACGGCAAAACAACTAGAAACGAAGAGAAAATATGAGATTGAAGGTAATGTGACGAAATACCATGAAATACATTTAAATAGACACTAAAAGAAAGTGTTTTCTCATAGCAAACTTGCTATCTGCTGAATCCACAGAGGGAATCGACCCTCTGATTTTAGCGTTGTAAATCCGAAGACCTGCCGCTGTGTGTTGAAATTTCATGTGAGAAAAAGTCTGCAGACTCCACGAATCCGCGCACCTTTTTCTCTAGAAGACAAGATATTCCCTTTGATAAATGACCCAGACAATAAGCTAGAGCAAAAAGAAATTGGTGATTTTTATGACAAATGTTCTATTTTATAATTGCATATGCCGAAATAAAGGAATACGTCTAAGAAATTGTTAATGTTAAATTAAGGTCAATACGAACATTTGATATTGCTCAAAATCATAGTAGATTAAATGAAAAGCAATTATTAGCATGTCACTTTCACAAAAAATGTTTATCACAAATCTTAACTAACCAGAGAATATATGCCTTCATATATTATGAAGATAAATTTGAATTTGAATTGTTCGAGGTTTATCGCTTAACTTTATTCGGAATACTTCTCTTTCTTTTCATTTCTTTTCAGTGGATAACACACGATTTTCTTCGTATTATTCTATTGTATGATATTTTTTGATACAGGTGTTGTAGAGAGATCTGTTTCAAAGAGGTGTGACTTTTGTGTTTCTTAATTATAATTTGCTTTGATCTTTTCTTTATACGTCTTCTGCAAATGATGTTTTAATAACGTTTTTGCCCTCAGTCGAGTAATTCATTACTATGTTTCGCATTGACTATGATCTATTGTGTTGTAGCTGACGAAAACAGTTCTTACAATTTGCATACCATTTTGTTGTTCTGGCACAAAGCTTTAATATGAAGAATTCTAGAGTTTATTTCCTTTATGTGGTATTGAGGGTATCCATCACAAAGAATGATTGTACTGATTCTAATAACAATCACCAAAATATTAATATAAGTACTATGTGTATCAACAATAATGGAATAAGGTTATTAGTGTATTTACCTGTGTATCACAGTTCTCCTTTCCTACTATTGTTAAAAAACAAACAAACAAGAACCGAATCAAAATCTTAAGATATGATATTGTTATCACCAATATAATTTCTGCTTTACGTAGATCGTTCAGTACATGTGACTTTCAGAATTGGCTTCTTAGGTTCTTTATTGAACAATTGTTTCCATACACCCTAGAAAAATCAGCCTTAAAATTAATTTGGAATATGAATAACATTTATATATTCATTCATATTAAATTCTAGAATTCAAAGAGGCTTCTTAAAAAGTCAATTACATTTTCTCCTCTTCACAATTCGGTCAAAAACAACGGCCAGAACTAACACGTTTCTTATTTGTAATGTGTATAATGTAAATTGTTAGAATGAGTAGAATGTTTACCAGAAACCTGTTTCTTTACCTTAAGTTACGTAGTATATTATTATATTGAGTTTATCTCTCATTCTAGTAACACAGGGTCTTGCAGCTTTGTTCTTTCACACGTAACCACATACCCATATTAGATTGGTCACATGGTGTATCACATGACTGAAAATAATTAATTT
Organism: Carcinoscorpius rotundicauda; assembly: GCA_011833715.1. Taxonomy (NCBI): domain Eukaryota; kingdom Metazoa; phylum Arthropoda; class Merostomata; order Xiphosura; family Limulidae; genus Carcinoscorpius; species Carcinoscorpius rotundicauda. The sequence goes on along the minus strand of CM022395.1, from coordinate 14,073,265 downwards.
GAAATAATCTAGCAGATGAGGAAAAGGTTTAGATACTGTAGCATTCAAAAGCGGCACTGTACTGAGTACATCTCAAGCATCTACTAAAAGTGTCGTAGCAGCTTTGTGGGTAGGCTGTTCTATGATCTCGTTCACTTGACTTTATCAGCAATGTAAGAAAAAAATAGAATACCTGCTGTGAAAGAGAATTGTGGTCATAAATATGTAATGAATAAATAGAAGAAAATAAGTTGGAGATTATTTTAAAGTCCAACCATTAACAAACAGAACAGGAAATGACAGACATTCATTGCATGGAAATCTACACCATTTTCCAGATGTGCTTTTGAAAGAAACTCATACCAAAATTCACTGTTATAGCAATAGCCAGTTGTATAAAGTCTTGTGCTCGATTTCCAACAAGTATAAATGTCTTCAGTAGTGTTAAAACTATATATATTATATTAGTATAAAGAATAAGAACAAATGACAGATGTAACATTTTGTACAAGGTGTAAACAGCTGATTTTGAAAAATTCCAATTTATAGCTATTGTGTATTTTCAGTTATCCATAACACTAGTAATAAGAACAACGATGTGTTTTTCTTGTATAAGCTGAGCTCATTTCTCCTGTTAGAAGACAGAATGAATATCATAGCTGACATCAACTTCATTTATAATCAACTGTGTCCAAAAGTGTTTCACGTATTCTCAGATGAGGACAAAACTCCCACCAACATTCCTAAACTGTGCATAGGTAGCTTAAGAAACTATTCTCTGTGAACCTTATTGTATAAATTGCGTAAAGTATTAATATATGAATAAGAAAAACACCTTAGGACACCTTTCAGTACTTTTAGATCATAAGCCACGTCGTCTCATGACTGTTATTCTGGCAAAATGTGGCCAAACGTCTTATTGTATATCATTCCTAATACAGTGACCAGGCCCTGTATAGTTCCACTGATTAAAAGCAGTATTAGCCATTATTCTGTTGCAATATATTCTAAGTGAATAGTAGTTCTAAAACGTGCTTTCATATGCTTTTAATCTCTTTTCGAGATGAAACATACTTGTCACACACTGTTGTTTGCAATTACAGATTTACATTGATTAAAAGAGTAGAATCTATAACATACAGCTTTAGTGGGTCAGAAATCAACGCTCATTTTACACCAAAAATGTATCTTAGAAGTGAAATTATATATAATTTAAATAATTCAATAAAATTGTTAAAACCTAAAACAAATTCACATTGATAAATTTTATGTATTGCAATTTACTTGTTTTCAATTGGGACTTAATTTTCGTGCATTCATTCATGTGAAAGATATACAGGTTTCACTGTGTGCTCATATCTTTACCTTATAAAATGTTAGTATTGTCAAAAATTCTTTTACACCCGATGAGGGGAATGATTTTTGCAACCACTTATACGAATTGTTAAAATTGCAAATTGGTAATCTCTGATTACGTGAACCTGAAAGCTATAAACATGCAGTCACAGAGTAATCTTGTTGCCACGATAGTTCAAGGTTTCCATGTAGGTTTGTATTAATGAGATGTTGTGAGCAGTTTTCAAAATGTTAATAGAATAAAGACAAATGTGTCACAAATCAACTGTCATATGAATTTATTCCTGCACACTGCACAGTATAAAAGATGACCAATATACTTGACAAGGTTACTAATAACTTTCATTGCATGAATTACATTTTCAAATATTAATAAAATTAGTGATTACCCTTGATAAGTTTATGTCTATTGCAAAACTATTCATGTTGTTTGAAAATATAATTAAAATGTCTTTGCAAACTCTTAAAAATTACACATCAATACCATGTAGCACATAATTATTCCTACTTTTCATTAAAGTTAGATTCATTTAGTCCTCTTGTCTACATGTTCCTAAACGTAGACCTCCTTTGTGATGATCTGTTTATAAATTCTTTTATAAGCTCTTCTATATTTATCTTGTCGATCTCATCTTTGTATGTGTGACAAACTGCCACATGGTTGAGGCGGCACTGAGACATAGATGACCTTAACCACGTCTTCAACCGTCTTAATGCAGAAAAGCTGCGTTCACATTTGCAGCTGGATCCTGGACATACAAGCAAAATTTTCATGAGAAGAAACACTTCATTAAACATTTGTTGGTTCGTTTCATGCATTTTACAGTAAGCATCCTTCATACCTTCAGAGATACTGCTTTTGTTATTCCTTTGAACATGGACAACTGAAACTCGAGCCGTTGTGCAGAGATTTCTTGATAGAAGTTTATAACCGAGTTATCAATCTTGCCAGATGTTATAATGTTCTCAAGTGCCAGATATTCCCTCAAGTCATTGTTGTCTGCATTAAATCTATTGGTCAGATGCTCTATAACTGTGTCTACAAATTTAAAATATTAGCTTTTGTTCTAATCACTAGCTGTTGCAGAATGGTGTGCTGAGGCATCACCTGTGATTCTTTTGGGGGGTCTGCGAATGCGTGATAGTTCAATATGCACCAGATCTAGGGAAGTTACCTTTTTCTCAGCTTCATCGAATATCTTGTTGTAATTTTCCTCTGTTCGCAATACCCGCAATTGATCAACTGTCATTGCAGATGCTTCAATCATGCCAGATACTGACGCTGATTTTGCTTGGAATGCACGGTTTGGTTCCTATAATGCAACTAATGGATGCTGAACCATCAACAATCCTAAAACTGTCTTTCCTTTGTCAAATCTGTCCAGCAGATCTCGTGCTTTTACTGCTACATCTGATTTTTCATTTGCTAATTCGGACAAAGAATCAACAATGTCACTGTAGTGATCATTAGCACATGTAATTGCAGATAGGCGGCACAACAAGCGTGTTGAACACAGTGGGCGGATGTATTTGACTGGACCATTGTGGCTGTCTGACGATACAATATTTTCAAAGATTGTCTTGTATTTGCCTGACCTCTGAAGCAAGACACCAAGTTCATGTATCCATTAGATAGAATTTCGAACACATTCACAAGCTACAACCTCATGTTGCATCATTAAATTAGTTTTGTGTGCTTCGCAGTGAAAAAACAAAGCTGATCTTTGCTTTTCTTTTATTTTTGCCTGGCATTCAATGTACACACCACTCATGTTAGCGGCTCTGTCATAAGTTTGTGCTCTTAATCCTGACAGTAGTAAATTTAGTCTAGTCAGTACATCAAGTATATTCGAGGATATTGTTTCACTAGTTGTACTGAAAACATTGTACACACCAAGAAATGTCTCGTGGACGTTAAACTTCTCATCTACGTATCGTACACATATTGCTTCCTGTTCGGCACCTGTAACATCTTGAGTGCCATCAACCATTAATGCAAATATTTTACTTTGCTGCACTTCGTGTGCTATGTTCCTCAGCATTTGATGGCTGGACATCTCCATTATTTCATTAATGTGAATGTGGTCTTCTTTTGACAAGTAGGCCATCAACTCAGAATCTTCCTTTTCCAGAAGCTTCATTAACTGCAGGAAATTCTCCTCTGTATCAGTATGTTCACGTAATGCTAAACTTGTTTTTTTGTTTTATTTGTCTGTTTTTGAATTTCGCACAAAGCTATTCGAGGGTAATCTGTGCTAGCCGTCCCTAATTTAGCAGTGTAAGACTAGAGGGAAGGCAGCTAGTCATCACCACCCACCGCCAACTCTTGGGCTACTCTTTTACCGACGAATAGTGGGATAGATCGTCACATTATAACGCCCCCACGGCTGGGAGGGCAAGCATGTTTTGCGCGACTTGGATGCGAACCCGCGATCCTCGAATTATGAGTCACACGCCTTAACGCGTAGTGGCCATGCCGGGCCTAATACTAAACCATTACGCAGTAAGAAACGTAAACTTCTGAATATTTTGCATTCTTCATGCTGCTTTTTTTTCATCATGTAGCTGGACAGTTACTGGAGTTACGTCAAATAAACCGTCTGGAGATATAACGAATCTGTGCTGAGAGGAGGATTGGTGTTCGTTAAATTTCTGTTTTGCCTTTTTCCAGTTGCATAAACCGGTGTATATGAACGCAGAATAAAAGCATATGACGTTTTGAATCTGATTGTCAAAGTGCAGCCATGGTAACTCATCAAACTACTTGCCCTGGAAGTTGATATTTTGAGATTTTGCTTTCTGTCGTGATATTAGTTGTGCGTCTGCATGATATGGCTTTCCAGACTGTATCTATGAAGTGTGAGATTTTTCATTACTGCACAAACTTGTTTCACAACTATCTGGTGCTTTATGATGTGCAATAATTGCACAAGCATTTCCAGACTCGTCCTCTGATGGACATGGTATTTCCTCTGTATGGCAAGTTTCTATTCCTTTGCTTGAGGTTATTGGACTATCTGCATCTGCATTGTCACTTGTAGTACTTGTAATTGGCTTGCAGAACTGTCTAATATCGGAACGTTTCAGACGCTAGCTTGTCATAATTGGAATCTGTTTCCCAGATGACTCAACTGGCTAAAATACAGTCTTTATTGAAAAACTCCAGTGCACAACGAACGAAGACAGAACAGAATGGAAATAAGACTGAACTGTACAATGTATTGAAATCGAACGCGCGAACTTCACAATGACTACCGAACCGACTGACCACCTGGGCATCGCTGGGACAAAAATGTGTGCTAATTACAACATAAGTAATTGGAAGTTTCTCGAAAAATATGTAAACAATCACAAACATATTATATTCCTGTTAAAGCTCATCAAGCTATAAGCACGTCTATTAAATAAAAACACCTAAACAAAAACTAGCAATACAATTCGAGTAGAGGCTTCAGGCCGTTAAAATCGCTCCTTTTGGGTTCTAATTATACAAGAAAATACAATATTTGTACTATCTATGATAAGAGAATATATTATTATTTTGCCATAAAGCATCAGAACTTTATTAGATAGTGGTGATAATTTGAAATTTCATGGATTAATGAGGGCCACAAACACAGATCTAATGAGCCCTGTTGTAAAATCGAGGCTCAGACTAAAGAAAGCGAAAGGGGTGATGTAAGGCGCGTCTGGATCCGAGCGGCCCGAACCTGTCGTTAACTGTACATTTAACGTACACTATGGTCAGCTGCTTTGGCAGCTAAGGAAAGTGAGGTGTTCGACAATAAAACCTTCTAGGTATGCATAAAAACAAATGGCGTAGCTTGTTTTGAATTAAGCACAAAGCTACACAATGGGCTATCTGTGCTCTGCCCACCACGGGTGTCGAAACCCGGATTTTAGCGTGTAAGTCTGCAGACATACCGCTGAGCCACTGGGGGGCAATGGCGTAGTAAAACCTCAGAATATAAACATAAGATTGATGCAGCTACAAGCTACAAATTGCCTGCCAGATCTAGATCACAGAAGTTTACTCTTGGGAGTAATATTTTCGAATTTCATGCTCTGTTCAATCTGTTGTGATGAAAATTTTACTTAATCTTACACTACGTACAAGACGTAGGTAGATTCTGTGATAGTGCTTGCAAGCCATGCATGTATACTTAGGCCTACTGAGTGATACTTACAAACTATCGCTTAGATCGAAAAGCTTAGAAGCATTCCTTATATTAAAGATGTACATTTTGGCTTCTGAAAGAGCCTATATCTAGGCTTAATTATGTAATTCAATTGGTAAGAACACGAGAATCCCCAGGATCTACGCCACTGAGTACTGTTATTAGTGATTCTGCAAAGACCACTGTATACTTGTACTTTCTAATTCGAGAAATGAAGGTAATAAATACTTTGAACTCTCAAGCTTAATACTGTGTAGGCTGTGAATCTCACAGTTGTCCTGGCTGCAGAAACTATGCGTCTTTCACCCTTATGATATTGCACATTTTACTTGACAGGCTTATGAGTAATTTCTCTTCTTACTAAAGTAAATTTGTGCTTCTTACATCCAGTTTTAATTAGCTTTGTTCTTAATTACATATATTACTGCTAATTCTGCTCGATGGATATTAAAGTCTCGTTTCGGGGTTTATCACTCATTTGGTGCCTGACTGTTTATCAAAATCAAGAATAATATTTCTATCTGAAGAAGTGACGTCATTTATTCTGATATATACATGAAACTGCGGAAAATTAATTTAAATCCTATTTAGCAAGATCTGGCATAATCTTTTTATTACCTCTCTTATTTTACAATCTGAGAGTCATGGGTTCCAGTCACATCACATTATAACGCCTCTTTCATGGGAGCATGATTACTTATAATGAATCTCATTATTAGTTGGTAAAGAGTATCTGAAGAATTGGCGATGGATGTTATCTACTTACTCCTTTCACTTTTTATCGCTTCTAGATTAGAAACAGCTACTACATATAACCTGTAAATATAAACAGTAAAATTCAACAAACAAACAAAAAACATTTCTCATTAGCTACAACTGATTAGTAGTTTCAAAAATTTAATCTCACTACTTCATTCATAGTGTGATAAGATCAAAATTAACGACAGATGGCCCAATGAGCAAAATTACTTGAAGCATGGCCTTGTGTAGCCTTACTCGCACATCCTAAACAAACATACAAGTTACATTTGATAATATTGGTTATTTCATACTTTACGTAATATCGTCATCATAAAGCTGATGCATTTTATTATATAAAAGATAAATCAATTCGTTACTATACATATAATATTTTAAAAAAATAATACATTTTTCAAGCCCGGCATGACCGTGTAGTTAGGACGCTCGTCTCGTAATCCCAGGGCGCGGGTTCGAATCTCAGTCACACCAAAAATGTATGCCCTTTCAGCCGTAGAGGCATTATAATGCTTTGGTTAATTCCACTATTTGTTGGTAAAAGAGTAACCCGAGAGCTAGTACGTTGCTATATTAAAAATAGCTATCGCAGATAGACTTTGTGTAGCTTTTCGCGAAATTCAAAAACAAATAGTACAAGTTTAATTTTCTGTTCAGTATATAAATTTACCGAATTGATTGTTATATTTGCAGAAACAAATATACAAAGTATGGTAGCCTGTTGTTTGCGAATTGCAATATAATAAAAAATACCGTATTTACAGTTATGTAAAATGAATGAAAACGTTTTTGTTTTGTAAAATAGGCACTCCTGCTGCAAACTCGGTTTCTTAAGTATTTGTAAATGCGACTACGACACCAATAGTACATTTTTAAACACTCCATTATTTCATTAGTGTAAATTGTATAAATTGAAGTTATATTTTATAAAATATATCGAGTTGTTTCTCTAAATGTGCAACATCATGAATTCAGGGTTTTAAGGTTAAACGAACATGACCTCTGGATATCAAGCACATTCCCAGAAACTGATAAAGTAAAGAGTGTAGGAAATGTGTTGACATGTATCCGTAAGATAACCGTTGGTGTCAGTGTCCTGATGTATTCCCAGCATTCCAAGGTAACTTATAAATAATTTTGTGTATTAAATATTTTTCAAAAGGAAAGGAATATACATACAGTGTAAGTATTTATAATCGTATAGATTTGTATTGGTATAGATACAATATTGTGTTCATTTCCAATTGAGAAGCTAAGAAACAGAGTATTATATCTCTTTTTAATTCCATTTAAAAAATAAAACGTGTCATAATATGTAAAATGTTATATTCTAACTTCTATTAAACCGTTTAATGTTTCACAGAACAAAATGTCCTAATCTCAGTGTTTTGTTCAAAAATGTTTTATTAATATGACTTCGCTTTTAAGCTTGATGCAAATTGCTCAAACTCTCAGAAATAACAACCACTTTGGTTCTTCTCAAGTTCTTGAAAATGAACAATTTAGAAACTATTGATTAGTTTTATTTCATTCACTTTAGTGTAAATACATACTTATTTTCATTTTGCTTTATTTATGAATTGTTATTATTAAGTGTCCCAGTTTCAAGTCACAGCGACAGAATGAAGTTCTTGTTGGTAGTCCTTGGATTTATTGGACTTTTAAAAGGTATGTTTTTTGTGCTATATACGAACTTGCCTTTTTGGCTAAATATTATGTAATCGATCTTGAATAATTTATCTTTCATGTTGAAAAATTTCAGTTAAAAATTGGGCCCAGCATGACCAGGTGGTTAAGGCATTCAACTTTTAATATGTGTGTCGCGGGATCGAATCCCCGTCACACCAAACATGCTTGCCCTTTCAGCCGTGGGAGCGCAATAATGTTTTGGCCAATCCACTTTTCGTTGGTAAAAGAGCAGTGACGGTGGGTGATAATGGGTAGCTGCCTTCCCTCTAGCCTTACTTCTAAATCAGGGACCAGCTAAGGCGGATAGCTTTCATGTAGTTTTGCGCAAAATCAAACCAAACTATATGCAGCAAATTTCAGTCTGCTATAAGGAACCACAACAGCATGCAGTCAAAATATCCGATTTCTTTGAACAGCATACAACAAGTTCTTACGTACAGTTTAGAGAGAGATATTTCAGTTTAATCAAAATGGGTGAATAATATAACGTTACATACATTTTTTCTACGTGTAATTTTCTGTAGGTACCCTTAAAACATTGTCTGCAAAACAGTTTATAAATGCTGCAACGTATTATAATCTATCTTGGACGAGTCTCCGATTTATTGTTATGCACATTAGATATTACGATTCCAAATAGCTGGAAATTTTACTTTGTAATTTGAAATTAATTAAAGGTCAATAGGTAATAAATATATGATATTTTCATTGATACACACTTTTTTGTTAACACAAACAACAGTACAATTTATAATGACAGTTGTTACAAATAATGATTTATATACAAGTTTTACAAACTTAAAAATAATACTGAGTCTTATATCTTTGTTTGTTTTTGAATACCGCGCAGAGCTACATGATGTCTATCTGCGTTAGCCGTCTCTAATTTTTCAATGTAAGACGAGAGGGAAGGCAGTTAGTCATCACCACCCACCGCCAACTCTTGGGCTACTCTTTCACCAACGACTAGTGGGATTGACCATAACATTATAACGCCCTCACAGCTGAAAGGGCGAGATTGTTTGGTGTGACGGGTATTCGAACCCACGACCCTCGGATTACGAGTCGAGTGTTTTAACCAGCTAGCCATGCCGGGCCTTATCGCTATAAACTGAGAGCAGATTAATTATTTGTTGATACACCTGTACACTATTCTTGAAAGCTAGCTGGTTTGAAGCACATTTAAGTTTTCACGGACGACAATATCAAATATTCCTCGCAGAAATACTAACGTCTAAAATTAATTAACTGAAGATAGATGGTTTGTAATGTTCGAAATCTATAAACGTTCCTGTCAAATATCTGTAGTTTTCCGATTAATAAGCGTTTGTCACAACGCTTAGCTTCCGAGGTTTATAGTATAATAACTGTAGCGACAAACAATATTAAAATGTCTCGTGGCTTGACGCGTCGATTTATAAAGTTCTTAAACGTTCAGTTGGCCCAGCAATATTCAAAGTTACCCTAATGTTTTCGTTAAAATATATTGTTGATTTTCACTATCGAGAATCTTGTACAAATTTAAAGAACAGGCAGGACTTGCGTAATACACATTTAACAACATTTCTATTTAGCAGAAAAAAAACCCATAAATATTAAAATAATACTAAATTCGTTATAATGAAGAACGATAAGTCAAATGACACCAACTAAGTCGAAACCATTTTTAATAGTCATTTTAATTACTTAAAGCTTCACTTTTCAGGTTAAATAAAACCTTATGCTCAGTTTCATATGATTTTTAATATGAATTTTAAAAATTTTATTTTCGTACTTTTGTAAACTTTTTCTTCAGATGGAATAACAGTAGGTGGAGAAAGTATGCTTCGTGGAGTATATCAAGACAAGTTTTATCAGGCTTCATATCCTCAGAATATAAATGACAACTGGTTAGCAAGGGCTACACTAATAGGAAAGGGCGGTTGGAGCCATTTTAAATTCCTCTTCCTCAGCCCTGGAGGTGAACTGTACGGTGTTTTAGATGGCAAAATATATAAAGGTACTCCTCCTACCCATGATAATGATAACTGGATGGGCAGAGCGAAGAAAATCGGAAATGGTGGGTGGGATCAATTCCAATTTTTGTTTTTTGATTCAAATGGATATTTGTATGCTGTGTCAAAAGACAAACTTTACAAAGCTTTTCCGCCCCAATCTGAGAGTGATAACTGGATCGCAAGAGCAACAGAAATTGGAAGTGGTGGGTGGAGTGGATTCAAGTTTTTGTTTTTCCACCCTAACGGATATTTGTACGCGGTGCATGGCCAACAGTTCTACAAGGCTTTGCCCCCTGTCTCAAACCAAGATAACTGGCTCGCACGAGCTACTAAAATTGGTCAAGGAGGATGGGATACATTCAAATTTTTGTTCTTCAGTTCTGTAGGAACTCTATTTGGAGTTCAAGGAAGCAAGTTCTATGAAGATTACCCACCCAGTTATGCATATGATAATTGGTTAGCACGTGCAAAACTGATTGGTAATGGCGGATGGGATGATTTTCGTTTCTTGTTTTTTTAAAATCAGAAGAGGATTTTATACCACTTTTATTCATTTTTGATAAAATAATTCAAACGAGTTAATTTCATCAATATTAGTAACTACCTATAATGAACTTCTTGATAGATAAAAAAGGCATTATAAAATACGTTAACTTTTTAATATAATTATAAAATGTAGTTTTATGTTCAATAACTAAATATGAAAGTATTCTCGAAATTGTTTTTGTGTATATGTCATATAATACATTATGCTTTGTATCTGATTTTATAGCTTTCAGAAATTTTCAGTGTTTTATCGTTTATGTATTGAAGTACATTAAAATGCACCTTATAGTGTCATATCCTTCAATGTTGCTTTATTTAGTTATCTTCCATGTATATTTACTAGTCTGTTTAACAAAAAAAGAAAAGAAATGTGTAATATAAAACTGGCCCAGCATGGCCAGGTGGGTTAAGGTGTTCGGCTCGTAATCTGAAAGTCGCGTTTTCGAATCCCGATCGCACCAAACATGCTTACTCTTTCAGCCATGAGAGCGTTATAATGTGATGGTCAATCCCACTATTCGTTGGTAAAAGAGTAGCCCAAAAGTTGGCGGTAGGTGATGATGACTAGCTGCTTTCCCTCTAGTCTTACACTGCTAAATTAGGGACGGCTAGTGCAGATAACCTTCGAGTAGCTTTACGCAAAATTCATAAACAAACAAACATAAACAATGTACAACTTGTTCAATCCATTAAATTAAAGTTTACATATAAATGAAACTAAAGAACACAGAAACATCCATTGACTATAAAAGGTGTTGACATTATTACGGATTTAAATTTTTACGTTATCGGTTAATAATGGTTTAGATCTTATTATTGTGGACTACGAAACATATGGTGCAGAAGTAGAAAATGTAATTCAATTCTACAAATTAAGAAGGAAACTATTTATTGCACGTTATTGTGTGAACTCTACTAGCGTGTAAACCATCAAAAATGAAGATGTAACTGTTACCACCCATTGTATACCGTAACCACAACTTTCATACCTTCCAGAAATATACGTTTTACTAAATCAAGCTCGACAAACAGAGGTAGTAAAATGCAATTGAGGCAGTCAAACATCGATAAAATTCCTTTGTGAGCCAATGAAAATTTTAAAAAATTAAGATAATTCATGAAATGGTTTATTCATAAAAGAATTCTTGGAAAATATCACTTTGCTTAGCAAATTCAAATATATATGAAAACAACCAGTGCATTCCATCACACTACGTTTCAACTTAGTAACAAAACTGCAATAGAATATTGTTGTTATTCTATGTAATGTGAGAATGAAACTGAAAAGGAATTTTTTTATTTCTCAAATTAGAGTATCCGTTGATTAAAGAGGTTTGTTTTTTTTATTTAAAAAGTAGAGAGTATAACAGAAAATAGCTGAATTGGGAAACTTAAAATTAAAATCGAATTGATATTATCACTTTAATGACAAACTTTGACCATTTAGCTCTATCTTAGGTAATCTCACACTACGTATATACTTTAGACGTATTATGCCAACACTCAATACATTTATAAAATTTCACGGCACACCTTTTTATAGCCTACTTGTACCACTGTCACTGAAGCTGAAATAGACAGATAACAATCGACCTATTGTGTCTGGATGAATGCGTTTTTACTTTTATGACTCTCCTATCTCGATAAATCAAGTGTGACGTGACACAATGTCCTTTATAACGGTTATATATATACATATTTGAATTTAAAGCCGTATTCCAGCGTATTCCAAACTTTCTCGGTTCCCGGCGCCCTTAGGCAAAAAGAAAAACCTAACAGTTTCATTCATTAAGTAATTAGGTCCAAACAACTTAATTCTTAATAAGTATTTATTAGCAAGTTAGTAGCCGTTTTAAAGAATGATAAACGCAAATTGAAAGTAACAAATATTTTTATTCCATTTTTAAATAACCACAGTTACCAATGGGACGTGTGCACCTGTTGGGCTCGAACCTTGGAATCAGATTGAACACCGCCACTCTCGTTTCCTCTTCCACATTGATTTTCGCGCGATTCCTGCTTTTTATCATAGCAACCACTTAAACCCAGCTTTGCAGAGATATGACGTGGCAAATGAAATTAGGATTTACTGAGCTTTAGCACTTAGCAGCAGATATTCATTTTTTACTGATATCCAAAACTCAGTTTTTTTCCATACTGCCAAATTTTGTTTTTAAAGTCTTGTAACAAGACAGCTCAATAAGATTTTCTTCTTCCGCAGAGGTTAATTCAGATGAGGCCTTTAACCCTGAATGGATCTTGGATCCATGCAAACTTCTCCGTATCTTCTGGAAAATAATTTTCAAATCAGTCACTGAGCTGTGTTAGGTGTTCCCCAAACATTTTTTTTTCGTGGGTCAAATCAACTTCATTAGATGTAACCAACTGCTGCAACAGTCTTTGCCAACATCTTTATTCATTTTTCTTCTCTATAGTAGTAACCTTTTTCTGAAGGCTGAAATCTTCTCTGCGAGTTTCAGAACGTGCATGTTGATTCCCTGCAGAGAGAGATTTAACGCATTCAGTTTGTCGAAAAAATCACACAGGTATGCTAATTTTGACAACAAACAGTATCCAAGAAGTTTTTAGCACATTCATTTTCTTCTTCTTCGAGATAAGAATGGAATTTTTATTGTAATTGGAACACACGGGACAGCCATCGCTAGCTATAGTAGTTCAACAAAGATGTGTTCTCAGATCCCATATTCTCACACAGTTTTAAAAAACACCTCGCCTTCTGTGGCCAAGTTTCTATAAAGTTCACCATTTTCAACACACTTGCCATGACTAGGTTCGGTGGAGAACTCAGTTGTTTTGACGCAAGGGCTTCCCTGTGGATTATGCAGTGGGTCAACACGGAATCAAGAGCTTTGCTTCGTATGAGTGCCTGCAATTCTCCATAACAGCCCAACATACGAATATGTTGCTCGTAGAGCAACCACCATTGGTACAGACGTCAACGCACTTAGTCCAATCTAAGTTGTTTTCATACATAAGAGTGTCAAGGATCTTAAGCAAGTTTTGAGCCTTTGCACATGCAGTGATACTTTTACAAAAGTTATTTTTGTTAAATTTTACCCATTGTCCTATTGGAAATGTCACGTGCATCACAGGTGCTCGTAATAATAAAACCGAACATCTTCAGAAGACCATTTACAAGTAATTCCAACATATAAATACAAACCAGAATATTTAGTGAATATAAAACGTATCAAGCATGCGCGTTCCTTCGTTCAAAGTCACTTGAGAAAGCATCTGAAAACAATAACAATGTTTTAAGAGCACTTGTATCCAAGTTTTTGACCAAGAGTACGGTTCAATTGTATGACCAAATTTCAGATATTGTAAATTATATATAATTTTTTGCCTGAAGATATTATTAAAGGCAAATTTAATAAATGATAATGGTAGTTATGTACCATTTTTTCATAACTATTTAATTGATAAAAGAACGTGGAGGCTAAATACTTCTTAATTAACAGAAAATATATTTAACTCATCCAAATATTTATTTATATATTTATTCACACACACATAAAGCAATGCTCTTTCATTCAAGATAAGGAAAATCTAACTGTTTTCTTATATACTTACAACTCCTTAAAGTAGTTCTACGGTAGATTTCATATTCAGTTCTAACTTTTAATAAGATACACAAGCATTAGAAAGACTTAAATACAGTTATTCAGCTTCTGAAGAAAAATAGAAAAGTTTCAAATAACATCACTTTTGAGCTTTTTTACAAATTCAGCTAACATATTATTCTCTTAAATGGCATTCAAAATAAAACGGCAGTCGGTAGTCCTATTCAATATGGCCTCTTTTAGACATAGGTAAACTCAATACAAAGAAGGTAATATCAACTCAGTTGATCATACAGTAAAAATTCTGACTATATTATTTATAATACATTTATGACCGTATTACACGAAGAGCGATTTTGTCGCAAGTGGATTGAAATCATAAACACTCATATTTCTAGTGTGGCAGGCTAATAATACCCAGTCTTCATATTTTCGTGTGTGATTACTTTTATAATTTTGTACGGATTATAAGTTGATGGAAATATTGTTAGATTAAAGTTATATCGTTTAAAAAGAGATTTTTGTGTTTCTGTAATTTACTTGGAATAAGAACGGTACCAATAGTTTGTTTTAAAAAAAGAAACTAATTTGTCATTTTTAAAAATATTAAATTAACGACGTAAATACTTCTTCACGGTTTGAGTTATAACAATTAATGTCATAGGTAAATAAGCGACTTCAAAATGTGTGTTTACTTTCGATTGTATAAAACAGACCATTTTTCAACTCGGAACCAAGATATTTGCAGACTAAGAATCCGAGGGTTACTGTTTTACATCTTATTGCCATGAAACTACGTTTTGTACTATTTGTTCAGACAAGAGTAGCTCCATAGGTAGTAGTGAATCATAATAAATATTTATCTTCATTCAGTCAGTTCAAGAACGGGACGGTTAAATGCAGATAGCTTGTGTAGCATTTCGCGAAAAGTCCGAAATATCACTACTCAACTTTCTCACCTTTATTGCTGCCACTTTGTGATAAATCTGGAGGTTAACAATCGGGTAGCAAAACCCGTACGTGGTAAGAGAATAGAAATGGGCCATTGTGTAGCTTTGCGCTTAACAACATCAAATTAAAGTTAAACTCTTCCTAAACCTTAACAAACTTATTTACATGATACATTTTTTTGCATAGATGAGATAAGGAACATAAAGTGAATCAGAAAGGCTATGGTAAGATGGAATACCACTATTTGTAAATACGAGTAACAAAGGATTTCGTCACTTGTGGCTCTAATTGTGCTCCAGAAGAAGTGTTTATTATGTGCTCGATTGTTTCTTCTATACTGATTTTATTACTATATTTATGAAGGATTTATATGATGTCGTGATTAATATGAAACAATGTTAATACTTTCTAGATTTTCATATAAAGCGTTATTTAACTGTAACAAATTTCATTGTCTTATGCACATCGCGAACCATTGTGTCTGACCAAGTCATCAACTGTCTCCTTTTTGAAATGTTAATTTCGTTGCTTGTGAATGAGCTGCAATTTGCAGGAAACTCAAGAGAGATCAGATAGCTTTCAAAACACATAAAATTAACATTTGATTATAACCATCGCATAATTACGTTTGCGTTGATTAAAGAAATATTAAAATGAACTGTAGGCTGTACTTTTTATTCAAGACAAGTGAAAATAACATTTATTTGCTTGTAGCTAGGAACGAAACTAAATAATAGGCTATTTATGTTTTGCAACCGTACCTACCAAAATACATAAGCTCTCAGACTTACCAATGAGCCTCTGGGGAAGTGAAAGTGTTTATTGAAAAAACGACTAGAAAGAATTCACAACAGTATTAATAATTATCGTGCGGTAATGATATATTTCTAGAGTTCGCTGTCTTTTTTTTGCTTTTACTGTTTGTTTGTTTTTTTGCAAAAGTGAAAAATGAAACAAATGAGATTGAAAACTGCATTTATGTTTGTTTTTCAAGTGTTATAATTAAGTTTGTTGTAGTAACATGTAATTAGAAAATTCTTCTTTACAATAAGGATTGTTAATCAGGGCAGAATGATTTGGAGAACTTCCCTAAGCATGATAAACAATAGGCTAAGTTTGAGAGCAAAGATAGAGACTAAGTTTGATAAAACAGAAACATACCGAGTGAGTGAAGAAATACATACCCAATTTGAAAGAATATATTAAAACCTTGTTCAGAAAAACAGAAACAGATCGCTCTTGAGAGAATATACATCGCATACAGACATAACTTGAAAGAACAAATACGGATTTAACATGAGAAAACATAAATAGATTTAGCCTGGAAGAACATACCACCTATCTTAAAAAACAAACAAACTGATTTTGATCTAGCTTAAAAGATTAGATGCATACTGAGTGAGAGAGTAGAGACAGACTAAATTTGAGAGAAAAGATTGTGACTTGTTTTGAAGAACAGGTCATTTTAAGTTATTTGTATTTTCATTTAAATGTGAGTAAAATTGCTTACTTCAAAAAGTGACAAGACATTTTTTCCTAATTCCTGTTTTCGTAGCGAGACTAGTAAAGATGTTAGTGTAAAAAAACCGGGTTTATTTTTTTAATAATACTCCATCAGACTACTATTCGATTCTCAAAATTCAGTGCAAAAACATATAAGAATATTAGAAGAAAGTCAATAATTTCTGCTTTTTAGAGGTATTTTATTACTTTATTTAATTTATTTTTCCTACATAATAAACTTGTATTTTATTTCTCATATTGCAATTTAAATTTATGTTATAAAACCGTTTTGTCGGTCTTCAACTGTATGTCTTATACATTTCCTTTTCAATATTCTTGTTCTAAGTTGATCCATTTAATTTCTGCTTTTAAAGTGCGATTTAAACAATTTGTGTCTCAGATTTTACACACGTTTAAATAACTTTGGTTTTTAGTCATTCTAAAAATATAACAAAACTTAAATATCAGGTTTAACAATTTAGTTTTATTTTTTATATTAAATTTAGAACAATTTAGACTTTAATTATCAAATCGCTTGTGTAACTATTGATACATTCAAACAAGTTAGGTTCTAGATATCAAATGTTTCGAAACAAAATTCAAATTAGGTTGAATTAATACTTGGTTCTGTCATTAGTATATCAATTAATACCATTCTAATACTGTTCTTAAATTAGTTTTCTTAAACTTCTAATGGGTCCTAATTCAGGAAATAAAGTTCGAAATAAAACTAGAAATTTTAATTTTACCTATAATTAAATTTGACAAAAAATAGTACATATATTTTTACAATACTCGTTTTCTTAAGATAACCTCCTGTTAAATACTGTTAGAGTATCTGATAATGAACAATTATGAAATGATGCATTCCCAAATTATGAAAATGTTTGACACAAATGCTTTATAAGTAGAGGAAACAATTTAGTACTTCCATTGGCAATAACGGAAGTGGGTACACTTGATTTTAACGAAAACTGACTGTGTGGGTACCATATAGTGACTTATTCCAAGAAGCTCTGTTAAGTGCTAAATCACAATATACATATTAGTATATTATATGTGCTTTCACTAAGTACTTCTTTAAAATAGCATTCATCGAAAGTGGGTAACTATATTTTCCCTAATATTTGTATCTGTGTCAGTATCTTGATAATTATTACAACCAATATAAACAAATGATAAATAATAACAATTCTAAAGCTATTGTCTGTATTCAAGTATAATACCAACTTCAATGTATTGAAGGTAGGCATTCGATTAAATACTAATTATACCTTTTTTGATGTGTTTTTTTTTAATTTAATAAAAAATAATCTTCTCGTGAAATAATGAACTGTTTTTTGAGTTAGCAGTTCTCCAGATCACACCTACTTGGAAAAACGTAATGACATAGTGTAAGACAATTCCGATACACACTTCTCTCAGGTTTACTTCTTTATAATGTAGCCTTGTTTGTCACATTATAACGCCCCCACGGATGGGAGGGCGAGCATGTTTAGTGCGACTCGGGCGCGAACCCGCGTTTCTCAGATTACCAGTTCATGCCTTAACGCGCTCGGCCATGTCGGGCTATAATGTAAATCTATTTGCCTACAGTGTTAAATACTACAAAAGTATATTACTAAAAATAATGATTTTCAAAGCTACATTTGACAAAGTAATCATGATTTCAATTTAAATCGAATGAATGTTAAATATATTGTTTTTATTTTAAATTTATATATTATTTATGTATTTTTATTTTTAGTTTTAATTGTACAGCGAAGTGTTAAAAGCATAAGTGTATTAGAATTCAATTAAAGATAAAATTATAACCCAAGAGCTTTTGTATTTCTGTGCAGCGAAAGTTATTTCTACGCTTTAATTTTATTCTACTTTTATGTATTAAACACAAACACGTTTCTTATTTTGTCATCAATACGTTGTCAAAAGGCGAAACGTGAAAATGACTGAGTCATTAGATTGTAAAGGTACGATCCTATCTGCTGTCTTTTTCTGAAATAAATTGTGGTCGTCTCCACCAGTTGTTTAAAGTAAAATTTTCTGCGCTGTTTTTTCTTGTATTTTGTGGCTTCGCGGTAATGTCGATAGAGAGCAATTTTCTTCTTACGGCAGTGTTAGTGTTGAATAAATAACTTGAGAGGGAAAAATGTTAATATTTAAAATTTTAACAGTCTATATTTAAGTGCCGTTAAGGATTCTTCTAAAATAAAAAGGTTTCACATAGATTTCTAATACAAATATGTAACGAAATAGCTTTGGAATAGTGTCTCCTTATACCTGTACAAGCACAATTTAAACAGTTTTGGAATTTGAAAATCGTCTTAGAGTAAACATTTTAAGATTAAAGGTGCATTCAAAATATTTTTTTTTTTAAATTTGTGCTATTCAGATGACTTATATGTTGAATATCTTATACAATATGTATCGAAAATATAAATTTATTATATCATTATCGGCAAAACATGTTTGTCTTGTTTCAAAATGTCACTCAAAGCTACACGAGGGCTATCTCCACTAGCCTAATTTAGCAATGTAAGACTAAAGGAAAGGTAGCTAGTCATCACCACCCTTTGTCTGAATCATGTATTAATTTATTTTTGAAGTGCGATATATTAAGTTTTTCTCACGATAAATTCAATATTTGTTTACAAATAATGTAACACAAATAAAAACTATAGATTCTAACTAAAATTGTTATATGACCATAATGTAAGAACGTTGTATGAAATCTAATTCAAAGTTCAATAAACTAAGAAATTTACAGTATATTAATATATCTTAAAATGTTGTTAATAAATGTTTGAGTATGCTTGGCAAGTCTGTTATTTTACATTATTATTGTAAAGTACATTCTATAACAATAAACAATAAATATGTTGGACTTACAACACGTGAAAGAATAATCGTGTGATTTATAAGTAGAGATATCTTTAAAATTAGTATTATCAAATCTTTTTTCGGTGAAAAACATTTGATGTTTTGGCGAATTATTAAGATTAAATATTAATTTGATATGATTTCTCATTTCTGAACAAAAATTTGATATTTACATTTGAATCATTATAAAGTGACATGACTTTAGTTTTGTACATATTACAAACTCGAAATAATGATTGTTATCAAAACATATCTGTTCCTTTGTGTTACAACAAATATCTAACTTCAATATTATTGAGCTATTATTCTACCAGTTTCAAGAGCGAATTGATGTTTTGACAACGTGAAAATCTCTTCTGTCTTTCATGTTTCCTAAAAAAATGATAAACTTATCTAAATCATCTAAGTTCGACTTCGTAGACAGTATTACTGAGAGTTAAAAACTGTACAAAATGATTGTTACAAATGTTTAGGTTTAAGCATAAAGAAAATTCGTTTATAAGTTAAAACTACAGAGTTTTCGGAATCTTTACTGTAAAGAATGTTTTGTGAATTTAGTGAATGGTGGCAATGACCACCTATAGAACCTAATTCATCATAGTTCTGTCCACCTAAAACCTTAGCAACACTGTCTACGTATAGAACGTTAGTAACACTGCTCATCTGTAGATTATTAGTAATGCTGTCCACCAGTTGAGCCTTTGTAACACTGTTCACCTAAACAACCTTAGTAACACTGTTTACCGATAAAACCTCATTCATCATAGTTCTATCCACCGATAGAACTTTAATAACAATGTTCACATATAGAACCTTAGTAAAATTGAAATAGAGACCCGAGCGCTTTCGAAAGGTGGATCTTTCTTCTTCAGGGAAACTGAGAATGGTAGTGTGACCGAACGAGTGATATATGTAACGACATCAAGGGGATCATCCGGTTTCCTGGGAGTTGTTTATTTCTCTGTGTACTGTTGTGAGCGTCTCACTTCCGGTGCAATATAATCTGATGGCAAGAATGTGTGTGAAAAGATATTAGTAATATTTTAATTTTGAAACGTCTAAATGCATACGTATTTTGTAAAAAAATATTCTTAGGTGTTTAAGTAAAATAAAATAAAGAGAGAGTAATTGAAACAGACATGTTCTACTAATCAATTTAAAAAATTAGCTTTGATACTTCATGAAAAAATAATTGAAGAATAAAGTTATTTTTCTTTTTCTGATAGAGATGAAACTGATGACCGGAGATCATTGATTCCTTGATCTAGATTAATTCCAAAATGTTGAACAGTGTTTAGCTTGGCAATCCAATAAACTTCTTTTATTTCTCTGCTTTAGTTTTTAATCCTGTTTTAATACCAGTGAGAGTAACATCATTAATAGAGAGACCGTGTTGGTTAAAGTGTTGATCTACAAGGAGATCTTTTTCGGTGTCATTAGAATATTTATGATTGATAAAATGTTCTCTTAGAGTTGTTTGTGTATGTCCTACATATTGATTGGATTTTTTACAAATAAGACAAATGGTGATTTTTGTTTCACAAGTGATTTCTTTTACATAAAACAATGATACGTAACGTAGTGGTAAACTTGGTCATATAAGCATCAAACTCTATCAAAATATTGAAGGCACAACATTTCAAAAACTCTCATATCAGCTAATAGTTCTCAGCTGACAGTGCTTGTATCTTTAGTACATTAAATGTGACTACATTTGAACACTCGCCGTTTTTGAAATCTCTACAAACTGTTCTCCTTGAATGTAGCTATTTAGAAAGAATTGCAATGAACAAACTGTAGAATCTACAACATTTGATTTGCCTTATTTTATGGCTTCATTTGCTAAAATTCAGGAAATCTGTTCTTATCAAATATTATGGTGATTGGGATAACCTACTCTTACTAGTCATGTTGTTTCTTGTGATTTAGAAAAAAAACTACCTATGTTAATTCCTTAATATTTTTGGAATTGAAAACAATCTACCCAAATTAGTCTCTTTAATCCCTAAAATTTTACTTTTTTTACACAGAATTCAGAAAACATAACTATCAATGATTTTATTTTCTGAGATTCAGAAAACCAATCGAAACTGGCCATTTTATAACGTGAAATTCATGAAGCCTGCCCTATTTACACTAACTGCTTTATTTCATGGGATTCAGAATACTTGCCAGTATTAATTTCTTTATTCTTTGGATTTTAGGAAACCTGCCCATACTAGATTTTTTTTTGCGATTCAGAAAACCCATCCGTACTATTTACTCTACTACATTGGAATCGGAAAAACCTGTCCTCAATTTTCTACGTGAGATTTGGAAAGTGTATCAACTTTAGCCAGTTTATTCTTTGGGATTTAGAAAATATACCAATAAGGGTCATTTTACTCTTTGAGATTCAGAAAACCTATCCACATCAGCCACTTTATTACTTGACACTCGAAAAACATATCTAAACATGACACTTTATAACCATGGGCTCGTTAACCTATCTGCACTAACTCGTTATTCCGTGAGATTCATAAAACCTATTATTATTATCTACCTTATTCTCTGGGAGTTTCGCCCACTGATTCAATATAAAAATGAAAATTTTAAGACCTGTAAAGGTCAATTTTGATAATCAACAAAGGAAGTCTTGTGGCAAAACACAAGGGGCTAAGAAAACGTTAACTTGTTTTTTATTATATATATATATTTAATTTTCAATAAATACTAATCCTACTGCGAGATACATTGCTGTTTACCTGACTGCCTGTTTCAATAGTGTTTTTCGTATGTTTTTTTGTTTCTGTTTCACTTAACGTTTTCTTAAGAAAGAGTAATTTTGTTATTTGCTGTTTACCTCATGTCATGTTCTTACGGTTTGTTTGTTTTTGAATTTCGCGCAAAACTATACAAAGAATATCTACATTAGCTACTTCTAATTTAACAGTGTACGACTAGGGGAAAGGCAGTTAATCATCGCTACCCACCGCCAAATCTTGGGCTATTCTTTCACCAACGAATAGTGGGATCATTGTTCACTTTATAATGCCTCCACTGATGAAAGGGTGCGCATATTTAGTGTCACAATGCTTCGATCCTGCGACACTAAGGCTACGAGTCGAATACCCTAATCACCTTGGCATGTCAGGTCCATGTTCTTACAGAAAGTAATTTCACTAATTATGTTTTACCTCATGATTAACCCAGCGAAACGTTGTCCATATGAAGTTTCTATTTGATTTTATCTGCATTAATTTAACCTCTAAACCGTGATTTTTGTTGTATCAACATAGCTGATATTTCGCTCTGGTATAAAAAATTAATTAATATTCTGGTAAAATAATGGTTCTCCAAGATATTATTAATTAGTACAGCTTGTAAAATAATACTTGTTGAAGATATAACATCAAAAATAGTGTAGCTTCTAAAATTGACGTTTTTGAAGATATAATGCCTTTAATTAGATAAGCTTGCAATACATATTATAATTTATCACGAATGAACTGCCACAAAGGTTTCTTTCTTAGCATAAATATACAAACGACAATACAAGTTATAATAATGGTTATTACAAATAATGATTTATATACAAAAGTTTTACAAACAATAATGAATTTTCTATCCGTCTTGTAATTAAATATTTTATCGATGATTCACGATAAGCGAATGAATTTAGAGTTGATATCGGAACAGTTCACTTAATGGCTAGCTAGGTAACTGCTTCACTCAGCTTCACGTAACTTTTTCACTGCCAAATTATCTAGTGTGCTCGTAGAAATGCTAACATCGAAGTTAATTCTCTGAATTTAATTTTTTTTTTTAATTTCGCCGAAAGCTACACGAGGGCTACCTACGCAAAGCTGACCCTAATTTAGCTTTTAAAAAATAAGTTGTTGTTTTTGAATTAAGCACAAAGTTACACAATGGGCTATCTATGCTCTGCCCACCACGGGTATCGAATCCCGGATTTTAGCGTGCAAGTCCGCAGACATACCGTTGAGCCACTGGGGGGCTCCCTAATTTAGCAGTAGTAGCTAGTTATCACCACCCACCGTCAACTCTCTTGCTACTATTTTACCAACGAATAGTAGAACTTACTAGGTCGTTATAACACCCCCACGGCTGAAAAGGTAAGCATGTTTGGTACGACCAGGATTCGAACCTGCGACCCTCAGAGTACGAGTGGAATGCCTTAACTCACCTGGCCATGCCGGCCATCTGGAGTTAATAAGTTTATGGGTTTATAAAGTTGAAATAAAAAAATATTTCTGGAAAAATAATTGTAGTTTCCTGACTGATAAACGTTCATCACAGTTATAACTACTGAGGTTTATAGCATACAAACTATAACAAATCAATAATATATTCATATCTGTCTTTGGGTGCGTCAATTTAAGGTTCTCGGAAGTTAAGTTGGCAACAATTTTTGAAGACACACAAATGCTTTCGTAAAACATATATTATTGATTTTTACGATCGTGAAACTTTAGCAATTAGATGAGAATTTCACAATGCACATTTAACAGTATAAGTTACATGCATTTCTAAATGTATATTTAACTAAAACAAGCATCGATATTGAAATAAATATAAACTAGTAAATCCGTTACACTTGTATAATAATTCTTATTATGCTCTTTTACGAGCATATATTTAACATCTTTATTTTATATTTTCTGAGCATTTACATGTAAATCATCAGAAAAAAAGACGCTTAACGCCAATTCGTTGGTTCTATAATTAATTACATTTTCTGGCCATTTACATGTAAATTGTACTGAAAAATATATTTATTTAGATATCAAGCAATTATTTAAAATTTACTTATTTGACTTTACGATATCCATACGACATTTGATATTTAGATACATCTATTTTTAGAATGATTTACATATACATACTCAGGAAATGTAAAAGTGTGATTAAATATGTACTCATAAACATAGCCAAAGATAGTCACGCCCTGTGTTTCCACTTCCCGGAACTACGGCGTCATGTCGGCCTAGAAACACATTCTCAGGAAAGAGCTTTCCCTGATTATAACATTGTCTCTACCCATTCCTTATTATCAGAGGCCAACACGCCTGTTGCGCTCTCTGATTGCGTGTCTCACAAGTGAGTTTGTTTGTTTGTTTGTTTTTTAATTTCGCACAAAGCTTGTCGAGGGCTATCTGTGCTAGCCGTCCCTAATTTAGCAGCGTAAGACTAGAGGGAAGACAGCTAGTCATCACCACCAACCGCCAACTCTTGGGCTACTCTTTTGCCAACGTATAGTGGGATTGACCGTCACATTATAACTCCCCCACGACTGAAAGGGCGAGAATGTTTGGCGCGACGGAGATACGAACCCGCAACTCTCAGATTACGAGTCACACGCCTTAACGCGCTTGGCCATGTTTCTAACCTCACTGAAATATATTTTCGGCATATTACCAGAAACTTGTCTAAAACAACATATTAGATTGTTGCTATTTGTTAGTTAACCGCAAAGCTGCACAATGAACTTGTTTGTTTGTTTAGAATTGAGCATACAGCTACATAATGAGCTGCCGGTTCTCTGCCCATCCCTGGTATCGAAAACCGATTTCTAACGTTGTAAGTCCATAGACATATCGTTGTACCATTGTCAGAAGAAAAGTATTCATATTTATGTATGTGTTTATTGAAATGTAATATAGTAATTAAAATACATATTTTTTTTCATTAAACTATCTAAATCGTGATAAGTAATCGCTTCTTTTTTTCAAATGGAATTGAAAAATTCTGCAGTGGTATTTATTTAAATAAGTACATGCGC
This sequence comes from Carcinoscorpius rotundicauda, assembly GCA_011833715.1. Lineage (NCBI taxonomy): Eukaryota > Metazoa > Arthropoda > Merostomata > Xiphosura > Limulidae > Carcinoscorpius > Carcinoscorpius rotundicauda. The sequence continues at coordinate 14,048,064 of CM022395.1, read as the reverse complement.
TATTAAGAAGTAACATTATATACTCTGTTTTTCTAGCAGATTTAGTTAGTAAGGAATTTTAACACGGTACATATTAATATGGTAGTATACGTTTAGGCGCAGATTTTTAAATACTTAGAAGTTTTATTTCTTCAGTTCCATCTTATTTACTTGAGATGTACCAAGTCATCTTTATTTCCAATCAATGCTATTGGAATTTCGTCCATTATTACTACGGGTCACTTGCTTTGAAAGAACTGCGCTTGTTCATTACAGTATAGACAACATAACCGTAAGCGCTAAGGTTTCTTTGACTTTTAAAAGAGATAAAATTTTATTGTTATTTTCGTTTTGCACAAAGCTACACGAGGGTTATCTGTGCTAGCCATCTCTAATTTAGCAGTGTAAGACTAGAGGGAGAACAGCTAGTCATCACCACCCACCGCCAACTCTTGGGCTACTCTTTTAACAACGAATAGTGTTAATATGTATTGAAAAATTATGACTTCCTTATTTTATCTTAGCGCATTTAACTCTAGTTGTCTTGATCAGTGAAATACCTTTCAGTTTGTTGACAAATAAAGTTCTGTTTTGAAGTGTTTTTGAAAAATAAAGAAGATTGACATATGTATCATTCACTCATACATATTCAATGGAAATTTAGTTATCTCACAAAAAGAAGAGACAAACTTTTCTCTTAGTCACTTTATCAATCTCTTTATAACAACTGAGATGGGTCAATTGTTTGTGTTCTTGGATAGTATAGTACCAAGATCGCTTTGGGGCTTGAAAATTCTTTTAAGTTATCTGTAGCAAAGGCTCCTATCTAATACTTTTCAATCATACAGTGTAGTTTTTCTCTGTGGTTTAGTAAATTATATGTTTGGTAAGATAACTAAAAAAACAAACTCAAAAATAATCGTTTCCTGGTTCAATCATATATAGTTATATATATTTTGGGCTAATGTATTTTCCTATTATTATCTCTACATACCCCCCACCCGCAGGTCTACTAGACAAAGCTTAGTAATAATACGTACGCACGAGTACAGAGTTTCATAACACGGCTACGTACTCGAAATTAATGTTTTTCAATGTATTTCTCGTTTACTTTCTACAATTTAAGAAATATAACTAAAATTTAAACATTTATGAATAAATAGTGATATCTATATGCATATTTATACACTTGTAGCGTATTGTAACCGAAATAGTACACTTTTGTAGGCCAATATATAGTTATGTCTACAGTATTTGTATTATTCTAATTGTCTAAACTGAGGTAAATTTAAAACCACATTATACCACATTCGAAACTTTCGAATTTTAAACCAAGAGGGTTGTAAATTTTCAAAGTATATGTCCAAATAACACAATACATGTATGCTGCGAGGGCCTGGCATGGCCGAGCGCGTTAAGGCGTGCACTCGTAATCCGAGGGTCGCGCTAAACATGCTCGCCCTCTCAGCCGTGGGGGTGTATAATGTGACGGTCAATCCCACTATTCGTTGGTAAAAGAGTAGCCCAAGAGTTGGCGGTGGGTGGTGATGACTAGCTGCCTTCCCTCTAGTCTTACACTGCAAAATTAGGGAGGGCTAGCACAGATAGCCCTCGAGTAGCTTTGTGCGAATTTCCAAAAACAAACAAACGTATGCTGCGAAATTCGACAGACATCAAGTAGATGAACACATGTATTGAAACACTTGTAAACGAATCGGTAAAGGTCAGAACCTACAATGTTTACTGGACCAGCGCAACTTTGAGCCATATAATAAATGTTTTCACACACTCTAATTGCAATTTTATTACCTTTGGAAATTTGTCTTGTAAGTGTTGTTTTAAGTGTTATAAACTGCCAGACTGACTGCTGAACCAATGGAGAGCAAGAAACATAATAGAGCTAACTCTGTGAGCAATTATATCTACATATAAAGTAGTTTAAAATATGAAATATAAAACAACATTCATCGCGTTCTCCTCTTTAACTGATTTTTAAAGCTTACCGGTACATTTTTGGAACGCTGTAGAGTTTAGATTATTTCTTGCAGTAACATTGTAACTTAAAGAAATAATTTATTCAGCGTTGCGTGTTTGTCTCACCGTGTACGATTTTATTATAAAGAAAATCGTTACTCAACATAAGGTACACAATACCCATTAGGGTTATAAATTCTAAGCCTACTTCGTGAATACCAAAATTTGTTTCTTAGCAACCAAAGTAATATACGCAGATATATATTATCAACTAGTCTTTAAACATGCAATGTTTAAAAACAAAATTTAACAAATTTGCAGTATAGATTTGCAAAACCAACAGATAAATTTAAATGTAATCTTAGATTTATTAATAAGAGGAAATATGATGGAATTGTACGGCTGAATTCTAATAACGTTTCGCATTATAAACAAATTAGTACGATAGTTTTAAAGACGTAAGATGTTTAAATGTGAGTTTCTCGATTAAAAATGTACAGAAACTCGTATTTAAACATTTTACGACGTTAAAACTATAATATATATCTTTATATAACCCCAAAGTGTAAAATAGAATATATTTAAATTTAGATTCACTGTTAGTTCAATTACAGCTGTTATAAAACACTCGTTAATCCTGTTAAACAAAATTTTGAATTATGTACTAGAAAGAATTAGAGATGTTAATAACAACTTTTGAGGGTTTTTAACAATAATAATTACAAGATTGTTTTACATAGTCTAGAGATTTCAAATACAAACAGAAGTGTTTTTTTCTCCCAAAGAGACTAGATATTGTTTCTAGGTGATTATAAGTGACATTTATTGCGTCATATGCAGTAAATATTTTTCTTAATAATTATAAAGATAAAAAAATATGATTGTAGTTTTCTTAATACTCTCAGTTTAGAGGGAGCAGCAATCTTTCACAGAATTTCTTAGCAAACAGGTAACTTCTACACAAGAAATTCAGGTATAGTAAAACAGATTTCGAAATTAATGAAAAAGTTTTAATTAACAAAACCCTTTAGGGACTAAGGTTGTACAAGCCTAACACATTGTACGCCAGGATAATTCAGTTTAAACACCTTATCTCATACGTTACGCATATAAACAATGTTTTGTAAGATGATGTTTGTAGTTTATGTAAGGAATAAATTAAGAACGCGTTAAATTAGATACAAATAAATAAACTAAAATCTTTTCACCCACAAGGACGATTTTTCAAAAGTATTTAAACTAATGCAGTTATTAGTGATAAATAGGAAAATGTGAGGAATATTTGTGATACTAAAGAAACATGATGTAAAAAAAGAATAAATCACAACACATGATATCAGAACGGTTTAAAATATTATAAATTATCATAAAATAATCATGATTAATCGGCACACTTATATAACCTATTATATGCATAAGTTTTAAATAAGCAAAAACATGTTTTATAAATTAGAATATGCTATACGTATGCTAGCTTACTCATGTAGCTTATGTAATTTTGACTTCTTATGTTTACGAAGGAAACAAATGAGCTACTTCTTCTACCAGTTTCTCAATTTTTTCGGCTGCTAAGACAACTTTGTTATAGTAAGAATCTCGGACTTTGAGGCTTGAGAGTCCACGTCTCAGTATTCCCAAGCGGTTTTTACCCATCGTGCTCAAATTTCTTCACGAATCACATGTGTTTGGAAATATTCTTATTTTATGAATATATCTTACTTTCAACTTCTTCCGTAAAGTGCTATTTAATATTCCTTATCCAGTTGAAATTATATGTCTTACTGATTTTGTAGATCAACAACGAAACAAACCAGAAAATCTATGTGTATCCAGTAATAAAGACAACTGGGCCAGGTTGTAATTTTCTAAACGAGGTCCAAAACTCGAGCGCTTTCAAAAATATTACAACTTTTGTAGGGGATCCTGTGTGCTAACTATTTAACCTGAATTTAATGGGCCAAGGTTAATTTATCCTAAACAGATATAACAAAAAGAACTGAAACATTTTCTTTTATTTTTTTGAGAGTGCAAATCATTTAAATGTCAGACAAGGTAGTTTGTCTTAGCTTATTTGTTTAGTTTCAAGTCGTTTGAGAATAATAATGATGTTTTTCTCTGTCTTCTAAATAATAATTAATCGTGTTGGTAAATAAATAACTTTCCTTTTTGTCTTCAGTTAGCAACGGGCTTGGCATGGCCAAGCGCATTAAGGCGTGTGACTCGTAATCCGAGGGTCTCGGGTTCGTATCCCCGTCGCGCCAAACATGCTTGCTTTTTCAGCCGTGGGGGAGTTATAATGTGACGGTCAATCCCACTATTTGTTGGTAAAAGAGACTAGCTACCTTTCCTCTACCTACCTGCTATATTAGGAAGAGCTAGCGTAGATAACCCTCGAGTAGCTTTGCACGAAATTAAGAAACAACAAAAATCTGTGTTAACAAGTTAAGATATTTCAATAATTCTTTTCCCACCCCTGGACCTGTGTATGCATGTATGCTTTATAAAATATTAATATAAACACTTGTAGAAGACGCTATTCTGACTGTATTTTATGTAATGTTACTAAATTATGTTCATTATAGTTTTGTACCTGAAATTTGTATTAATCAACTTATTTTTCTATCAGAGTAGAAATGTCGTTTTATTCCCTTGCTATAACACATTTCTCGTTGAGTACTATACTTGTAAAGTTACAAAGTTGTAATCATTATATTCTATGGATGGCTGGTGTTTTTATTTTTCTGGATTTACTTAATAGATTGGAACTCCATTGAAATGTTTATCGGAGCGTTCAATTTGTCAAAAGAGGAAAAAATTGTTTGTCTATTAGCCGATAAGTGATGTCAGTTAAGTTACAAAAGGTTCGTTTTGTGTTTAGTAACTGTTCATTTGTAAAAACGTTTATCCTTGCATGGCTTAAAAAAAAGAAGAAAAAAATATTTCTCTGTCATTCAAAACCAATTGTGAAGAAGAATTAATAAATTGTTTTAAATGTTTTCAAAAAATTCTGCATAATGTTTGTTTTGGAATTTCGTACAAAGCTACTCGAGGGCTATCTGTGCTAGCCGTCCCTAATTTAGCAGTGTAAGACTAGAGGGAAGGCAGCTAGTCATCACCACCCACCGCCAACTCTTGGGCTACTCTTTTACCAACGAATAGTGGGATTGACCGAAACATTATACACCCTCACGGCTGAGAGGGCGAGCATGTTTAGCGCGTAGCGGGCGCGAACCCGCGACCCTCAGATTACGAGTCGCACGCCTTACGCGCTCGGCCATGCCAGGCCTCGTCAACAGAGTTCTCGGAAGAAGAGCTGCAAACAAAGGTATGAGTCCCAGCAGACCGACGGACCGTCCACGTGTCACTACAGTACGCAGTAATCGCCGGATTATTGTTTGTCGAAACTGTACGATGTCCTCCAGGTCGATTGCTTCTGAATTACGTGTGCAACAACAGATCCGGGTTTCACGCCAGATTATTAAGAAACCTAAACTGACAGCTAGACATCGCAACAACAGTCTGCAGTGGGGTCAGCGATACCGTAATATCACGATTGCACACTGGAATCATGAAGTTTTTGCTGACGAATCCGGATTTCTGCTCTGCCCCACTGATGGACGGATACGAGTGCGCAGAATTTCTGGAGAACAGGAGGCGGAGGTTCAGTGCACATCTAGAGTACATTTTGTTCTCCAGCTGTCAGCCAGTTGGTCATTCTGGATCAAAACGTCACTAGTGCTGTGTATCAGGATATCCTGGATCGCCACTTACTGCCATTTGCCCAGGACAATTTTCGGGCGCGAAAATCATGCACCGGCTCGTAATGCTCGCAATGTGCAAGATTTTTTACAACAACGCTGTGTGTTGGCCCTTGAGCAACCACCTCTAAGCCCAGTTACCAACCCGATAGAGCATCTCTGGGACAAACTTGGCTGTGCAGTCAGGAATAGGAACGATCCCCCTATGACCTTACAGTAGTTACGCTAGGCACTGACTGAAGAGTGGAACAGAATTTCAACGTTATTAAAGAGTATGCCACGCCGCGTAGCGATTATTATTGCTTTGCAGCACGCGGGGACCACTCATGTTATTCAATTTAATATTCTGAAGTCAATGTTGTTGTTTCACGTTTACTGGAAGTTTCAGATTGATACTAAATATTTTTACAAAATGGTGGTCTTATTAGAAGTGGAGAAAAAAGTCCATTTCTGGAAGTACAGGTCTTAAGTTCTACAGAAATTTCCATAAAAAAAGACATAATCATGAAATATTACACGAATGTTCATGTTATAAACATACTTACCAATAATTATCAAAGGAAAGACATTGCACACATTAAAAACACAAGAAAAATAACAAATAAGGGACAAACAAAGTCAAAATACCACATGTAACAACCTTTCCGAATAAGAGTGTAAAGTATCGTAAGTCAGAAGACATAACAAATTGGTGGAAGCTTATCCCAGTGTTTGCATATATCATATTGTTGGGTCAAAGGTACGTTGCATTTTCATACGAATTAATATTTAAATGTTTTATCCGGTTGTTTTAAAGCTGAATAGAATATCCATAAATGGGCATTTCTACACATTCCCAGATTGTTCAAAGCAAAGAATTTGAGTATCGTAGTTATTAAATCTTTTTAGCGAATGTAAGTTTCGAGAATAAATACATATTAAAGTCCTCGTTCCAAATATACATATGTGTGTATTTTTTACTGTAATAATATAAGCCGTATAGTATTGTGTACGATGTAAATCGATATAAAACTTTAGTCAGTGTTTTACTTTTCCTAATTTTGATGTTTGTAAATACTTTTACAAATCATTCGATACCACATATACACATTTAGAAAACTCAAAGGAAACACAACATGTATGTAAATTATTGCTTAATGCTATTATCCACAATTTGACAAATTAAAGTATTGTATAGTAGTAATCCTCATGAAGTTGAAAGAAGACTAAGTTATTACAAACCAGTCGCGCTTAGTGTAGTTTTAAATAGTTCTCACCTATAACTGTACAAAAATGTGAAACTTTAATTTTGTTTTACAATGGTTTGTTTGCTTTTTGTGCAAAGCTATCTGAGCTAGCTGTTTCTAATTTAGCAGTGTAGGAGTAGAGGGAAAGCAGATTGTCATCACCACGCACCCCCAACTCTGGAGCTATTCTTTTACCATTATAACACCACTAACGCTAGAAAAGTGAGGCTGTTCAGTGCGATTGGGATTCGAACCTTCGATCCTCAGATTGCAAGTCGAGCGGCCTCACCACCTGGCTATGCTAGGTCCTATTAGAACGGCCCAATGACACCGAATTGTTTCTTACTAATTACGATCCAAATTTGCCTTCTTTTCCCATGGATCTATACCCAATTTTCAAACCTTTCATTTTCATATTTTGTTTAAAAATATTATTCCATTACGCATTCATTCTCTCATTGTTTGCATGTTTTTTTGCATAGCTAACCATCTTGTTACTATTATGTTTATTTTAGTTACGATTTGTATTTTCCAGTTGATAATAATAATAATAAAACTTTTTATTTCTACCAGGCTTGAATGAAACTACATTATCCGAATCATTGACAAAAATAAAAGTGTTTTTTGTTATCATCTAGAACCAATCCCTTCCACATGTTAGACGACAGTGCATAAAAATGATGCTCTGTTTAAGCTTGAGAAACATAAATAATTTCCATTCAAATTGATTTCGAAAGACGTTGGCTTTATCTGATATGCCAAACAATAGAATCTTCGATTTACATAATTATAACACAGACACAGAAGATGTGGTTTTTTGTTTTTGTAGTACTGGCTCAAATGAAGCCGCAACGACAAAACGTTGGTTGAAATAACAAAAAATACTTTAATATTATCTGCAATGCTATTTGTAGTTTTCTTACATTGTGGTTTGTCTCAAATACAGACATCCAATACAGCGTTCACATTTCTAATTTGGAAATAACTAGTCAGAATTTTCTTACCAAGCATATAAACATTTAAACAATATCTATTTCACTTGACCTGAATAGAACTTTAATATGTTGATTTCTTTGATGTAAAAGCACTTAAGTATCCTCAGCCTTGTTGGATGTGATCTTGTTGCAACTAATAGCATCTGGTTTATGGAACTTAAATGTATCTGAGCTTCATTTTATATGTCGTTTGAGGGCTCAAAAGCATTAACTTACATGATTTGGAAAACTGTAAGTAGTTTAGATTTCCTAAGGCGAAAGCAAATAAACTGTGCTTTACATGAACTATAGATACTTAAATAATAATTGATTTATCTAAACTAGAGCTCCGAAATAAATTTTACCTAATATAGAGGCAAAATATAATTTCTTGATCTGTAGACAGTTAAACAATGCCCAGTTTTTATAAATCAAAAGTACCTAAAACATGGATTGCACACCTACCTGTTTGGAAGGAACTTAATCAATCTCTGGTTTAATAGGATCTAAGTATCGCTTGACTTACCTGACTTGAAAAATCCTACATTTTCTTGCCGCAAACAAATATTGGTTTACTTAGCCTGCAAACAATAAAACAATGTTTGGTTTACCTTATATACATTGACAACAAAATATTAATTTATAGCAGTTTGAATGAAACTTAAATAATGTTTCTTGAAAATATTTGAAACCCGACCTGTTATCAATTACACATTGGTTTGTTAAATCTATTTGGTGCTTTGGACAAGTAACTACTGGTTCCCTTGACAGAGAAGTGTCTAAATCATTTTTTATTCTCATCACCTGAGATAAATGTAAAATATTTTGTCTAACTGACCTGGCAATATTATATGATGTTTGATTAATGAGAGCGGAGACAATTGTACACAATGTTTGGTTTGCATCATCTAAAATAATTACACAATGTTTGTCGTTTGACACTATTGTACAATATTATGTCGATAACGTCTGATACTAATGCACAGTTTTGTTTACGTTATTTGAGACAGCTATATAATGTTTAATCCATTCGACCTGAAGACAACTGTTCAGTGTTTGGTATACATCATCCAAAGTGTGAGCATTAGTGTGGTTTTCATTGTCTTCTAAATGACGTAAAATAAATTTACTTTTAAAGTAGAGCAATAATACAGCATATTGTTTTACAATAATGCCTTAAATAATAAAAAGACTCTGTACTAAAAGCAACTATTGGGATTATTTCATAATTATTCACCAGAAAGCACAAAGTCACATTAGATAAGTTTTTATTAAGAAATCCACTATTCGCTTAAAGAAGAATAGCCCAAGAGCTCGTGATGCGTGCTGTTGACTTCTTTCTTTCTTGTTTATTAGTTCAAAACTAGGAACGAATCGTATGGATATGTCTTCAGTAACTTTGCACGAATAACCAAAAGCAAATAAGCAAATAATATTTAGTAATTTAAAAGCTGATTATTTTACTTTGGTAAAATCACTCTTGCAGTGCCAAATGGGTAAGCTGTTCCGCTTACTACTAAGAACACAAAACATAAAGATTATGATATACACATACAGTAAAAACAAATATTGTTTTACGTTTTAACATTGACTAGAAGCTTAAAAGTTGTCAGACATTTTGCCTCATTTCTCATGATTAATCAAGTTCGATTAGGGAGCATGACGGATTCGACTCCCTGTCTCCAAAATGTTCCCGTCTATTCAGTCATGAGGTCATTATTAAGTACGGTCAATTCTACTATTCGTTGGCAGGGGTGGTGATGACTAGTTGTTTTTCCTCTAGTCTTTCACTGCTAAATTAGGGACGTCTAGCTGTTGCTGACATATGTAGTTTGTAGGAGATATGAATGAAACTAACATTGGTCATTATTAAGTTTCTTTAAATGATTTTGCACTAGATTAGTTTAACTTGAATTTTTGGCTGATCTGTATGAGAAGAAAGTTTGATTGGTACTTGTTTCTAAGTTTGAGGTCGTTATGAGTTTTTATAAAAACAAAATGTTTGACATCAGACCTGTTAACTGTGTAGACTGTGGATTTTACTTGAAAATGAGACAGTGATATGATTTGTAATAACGTGAAAACAGCACTGAAAATATGATACACAGACACATCATAAAATATATGAAAACTCTTTTAAAACTTTGAACAAAATAATAAGAAAAAGATAGCTGTCAATTTACTTAGGATGGAATATTAGATGACTATAAGTCCCATAAATTCATTCTTATATATATAATTCTAATGGGCTACAAACAGAAATTGTCTATTGTTAAATACAGAGATATATAGTGGACCATTTGATCTGTGCTCACGAAAAATGTCAAAAACTCGTTTTCAACGTTATAAACAGATTTACCGCCACTGTAGAGAAATATAAAAAGAAATAAGGAGTTTTTGATACCATATTAAAATAAAAGTAATATATAAAACTTGTGGCTCTTAATTAATATTAGATTTAATACTGTCCACCTTCGTATAGCGAGTCTAAAAGCCTTTGTTACGTACTAACCTTTTTTTCGCTTTTTCTGTTTTATTACCACTATTATCCTAACACACAGTACTGTGTTTCTGTTTGTAATGACGAATTTAAATACCAGTGTGAGGCATTCATTTCTATCTGTACTACATATAGTCAATATAGGCTAGTCTTCCTATATTGTTTCTTTTTTGTATAATTCCTACTTCAACTGTGTGATATAATATTTTTGGTTCATGAATTTGGTGTAATGTTAATATTTCTGAGTTTCGGCGTTACACAGATCACACCTCACTTTGATATCTTGTCGTTGTGGAGCATGAAAGCACAATAACACCGGAAGGTCATCTTTGGAAAATGTCGTCTCACACAAACACTGGTATTTTAGCTAGAAAATTTTACATTTTGCATTTTAGATTTTCTTTTATAAGCCCTGATGTATATGTTATCATAAACACTATCTACAAATTGAAATAACTGTATCCAAGAAGAAAACAAAGGGTATCACGTGGGGAATGATTACCAAGAGACAGACCTTCGCCCGTTTCTACTGTATATTGACTGTTCTATATCAGAAAGGTTAGCATTTAAAGATATATAATATGTTTGTGACGAACTTCTTATAAAGAACATTTTGTAACCGAATAAGAAGAATTCCCTTCAGGTAAACATGTTGTTATCTCTATATCTCTGAACGTTTTACTGTCATGAGAATTAAAGTTTTTCATTTACAACCAGTTTAACTTAAACGGACGAAGTGACCTTTTAATTTGAGAGTCATTTGAAGCATAATGGAAGCCCCCCAGTGGCTCAGCTGTATGTCTGCGGAGTTACACGCTAAAATCCGGGTTTCGATACCCGTGGTGGGCAGAGCACAGATAGCCCATTGTGTAGCTTTGTGCTTAATTCAAAACAACAACAACAACAACAACAGCATAATGGAAAATTATATAAGACAGAATTGGAGGTATGTTTTTTTAGAATACCTGTTATAATCATGCACTGAGCCAAAGTTCGTTATTATGAAGTCATGTTATTATATGATTTATCTTATTTTTTCTAAACCTGTTTTTTGAGCACCCTGTCCTACAAAATGAGTTTTCTTTTTAAATTATGAAATGAAGTACTTGGCAGTCAAGGTACGCTTTACGTCAATATAATAATTTAATTACTCATGATTATTTCTATTTAAGATCTCATTTTTACCCTGGCATAAAGATAAATACTTGGCGGTCAACGAGCTCGACCTGCAATCTTACTATTGCGGGTTGTTATAAAATCAATACCACTATTCTTTGGTAAAGAGTGGACAATGTGTTGGCAGTTGGTGGTGATGACTGTTTGCTTTTCTCTCTTCTATCACTTTAAAATTAGGGACGGTGACTAATAAGTAAGTAAGATTTTTTTTTTAAATTTACTTTCAGAAACACATAACATATTTATACACATAGAGATAATATCAAAATAAAGTAGGCTGACGAGGAAATGTAAAAGTGTCTTAAACTGTTTGCTTATAAACACGTAGTGAATCTGAACTTTATAGTACATGTAAATATATATATATTTAGGCAAGACAAAATATACGATGAAGACACCTGTGTTTCTATGTTGTGTTATCGTTATTGTCAGTACTTAAGCAGAGAAAGGTACGTTTTAAGTGTTGGTAATATTAATTATAAACATTATTTAAACGAAATGTATACATGTATTTATTTATTAGGTTTGGAAGTCTTTATTTATACAAACCATGTTATGTGGTTGATCTACTATCCATACAACCTTTTCATGTAATGACTTATCAGCAACTTGTTTTATCATAAATCTTCACAAAGTGTTTTAAATCACGTTCTTGGCTATTTACTGTCAACCTAAACTTTTAGATACTTCAGTTACAAGTTAATTTCGTTTTATTTCTGTTTTATCTCGTAATGTGTACAATCACTGGAATCACATAAAACATACTGAGTTCGAGGGATCGTGTTTACAAAGTATCGTACTATAACTTTGATTGCTCTAGTTACAGCTGTAACTGTATTGAATATTTCAGTCGATTAGCTGAACAATGAAAAGACAACAATATAATATGTAAATAAGTAATCGAGTCATCAAGCACTACTGGAAAGTAAAGAAAATAGAAGTATATTCGTAATAAGTTTCTATCTCTAATACACAGATGGAAACATGGATCTTAATAATGCTGAACGAGAATGCATGAATGGCTTTCAATAATATGACTGCCCCCGTGTCCAGCAACCCGTGAGGATGACCAATGTAATACTGAAGAGTTCTGCATACTTGGTTACTTCTATCCTGAGGGGAAGGTTATATACAAGGATGAATGTATAGAAATTTATGATTGTCCTATGGAAAGATGACAGTTTCATAATATTCAGTTAGATTTATGAAGACAAACTTGTCTTTTGTTTTGCTTTGTTCACTTTAATTAATCACAGGTTTTAAAGGTTTGACTGACACGTTTTCCTAGAAAATTGATTTCAGTAGAACAGAGCACTTGAAAACTGTAGTATAAATTCAAAACAAAGATGAATTTTAATGTCTCTTGGGACTGAATACAAGAATTTATACGTGAATTCTCGTAACCATGTAAACGATTATTTTAAATATCCTTAGTGAAACAAAATAAGATAAAATACTACACATAGAATTCATTAAGTTACGTTCCTTAATTTATCTGTTTATTGTGGTATAAAAACAAATACAAAATTAAAGTCTAGATTTCTTTTCAAAATCAATAACAACACTTAACAAGCAGACAAAATTAATTTCATCATACTAAGCCTTATAACTATGTTATTAAATTATTCCAACAGTAAAACGCTAAACTCATTTTAATTAAAAGTAATATATATACAGTTGAAACAATCATTTATTTTGTTTTGTGTAGATGCTGATACAAGATAATGAAAGCTCCCATCTGCCGTTTTCAAAAACATACATTTTACGATGTTTCGAGATTTAAAGTTGTTTTTCTTTCAAACAAAAGTAAGATTTCCTTCAGACAAAGTCATGCTACATGTTAATCTATAACACTGGAAACTCTTTTTAGTAAGTTTTATAATTGTATAAATTCATTACAAATTAGATTTAGTTTTGAATATCAAAAAATTTTTGTTACAATACTTATAGCAGAAACAAACACTTATAAAACATTTTATTATGAATAATGCAAAAAAAATTGTACTAAATCCTCGAACAAGATGTAAATGAATGTATTTGGGCACTTATGTGTTACAGGACAAAAGTATTGATTATCAGTTACTAGAAAGAGCCCGTTTTCTGTAGAAGAATACAGCTTTTGTTGGTTTGATTCTCAAATAAACAACGATTATTAAATATTACCAAACTGCTACAGCAATTAAAAGAACATTTCATATATTAAAATAATTCAGAGACAAAATTATAGTAAATAGTATTGTTATTTTTATAAAAAAAATAACAACTATAAAATATTCTAGAAGAAAATTTTTCTACATGATTGAACCAACGACAAGATTAAGTTAAACTTACTTCAAATCAATATCTAGTTAACTTGTAACGAAACTTGAAGTGTGTTGCCTAGCTTGGAAAATATCAAAATGGCTAAATTAAGGATTTATCCACCAACATCTCACTTTGTTTTTCAGTCAAGCCTGTAACAAAATTAAACTTAATAAGACAAAACTTTGTAAGTTTGTTTTAGACGAAAGCGAAAGCATCTGTAAAGTAATAATAAAATTAAGATTACCAGAACAGGCTTAGATCTTATTTACAGAGGACTGTTTTATATTGAAACGATTATGAATATACAAATTAACAAGTAACTGACTTAACAGCCATAAGGTGGTGGAATGGTATTAATTAAAACATGGTTTGGTATTATTTGACGCTAGGTATGTAGCATTATGCCACTGAAAATATATGCCAATGAAACAAAATACTTATACATTCAAATCATCGAAGATATAGAATTTCTAAGAGAAAAATATTCTTGTATTTAATGGAAATTGAAAAAATAATCATTTTTTGGGCTCTAGCACTAGTTAGAAAGAGATTTACAACAATTCATAACTTCATCAACACGGTATCTTGTAACATCTTGGATTATAAAAAGAAAACACAAAGTACAATGTTTTGGACATGCAAGTTAAACAACAGAGCTTATTGCAATGGAAATTACACCATGATAATATTGTCGATATTCATGGTCGTCAAATAAATCGTGATTGGATATGGCAACGTAAGCTGTAAAAAGGCGGCGATGTTTTGAAATAATTTTTGTAAAATGTACTCAACCATGTATGCACAGATATAATTATTTTGCTTCAAATATGTACAGCTTTTCCTAATTTACTCACATGGTAGCATTAAATTACCGTCGAAACAGAAAAAGTTTGTGCTGATGTAACAACTTATTGTTCTTAAGAAATACATTTGATAAGCTAAAATGGCGTCTGTTACATAAAAATGTATTCAAAATTCTTGTTTAGAATGGGTTTTTAGTTAAAAGAATATCAAAAATGTGTGTTTTTTATTAATGTTTTTTTCCTAAAATAATAAAACTACTTATTTTCTAAACAAAGCACAAAGATGGAGGATATCTTGATACAGTAGAGATACTGTATTTCTCTGGATATAAAGGTTGGTATTGTAGCCAATAATGATAATAAATGTGCAGAGAACACAAGGTTATTAGAATAAAGTAGGAAGTAACACTGAGTTATTCTGATACTGCAAAGAGAAATGTACATCTAGCTGGAGAGATATTAGGATTATTACCATACACTACTGAGTAAGATCGATATATTATAACTACAATGGTATAAAACTGATACTTTATGTAAAAATAGTTATGCAACCTTATAGTTATGAAAGCCGTTAAAATATTATAACGAATAATACTCATTTAGCAGTAGAACTACAAAGGTTCTTATGACATAACAGAGAATATTTTCCATAATGATCATAAAGTAGTAGAAGAAAGATATGTATTTATCTCTTGAAATATGTAGTTCTTGAGATGTAGGAAAAAGTAAAACGTATATGACCATAGAAGTGCAAATATTGTTATCGTACAGCTGCGCCAAACATCTTTGTTAAGCTGAATATGACCTAAAAAGGTTGAAACGTTGTTCTATACTTTGATTAAAGTTTTAGTATCCATACCAGCTTTCTTGAGAATATAAACATCAACAGTGTAATTTAAGAATTTTTTGAGTCTCTACATCTAAATGTCGATATATTCTAAACAAAGCTTTGCTTTAAAATTGGAAGTTTTATTTGTATCCACATTATTTAAAGAGGAATCGCATGCGTTATTATTTTATCATCGGCTAATATTCACAGAAATATTTGCTATTAAGTTGTACAATTTACAAATTTCTTGATGTATTAAAGTGTTTTCAAAATAAATTTCCAAACAATATTTACCGTTGTATTTTACTCATTTTTGTTACATTTCATCATCATTTTAGCGACTGAAGTACAACAGCATCTCTTGTTTCACGTGATTATCAACCGCCCTCTGTGATTTAGCTTCAATAAGTTTATTTATTTTGAATTTCATGAAAAGCTACACTAGAACTGTCTGCACTAGCCATCTCTAATTTAACAGCATAAGACTGGAGGGAAGGCAGCTAGTCCTCTTCACCCATTGAACAAGTTCTATTAATCAAAGACAAATTGGAGGAAAACTGTCAAAGCAACTTGACAATTACAGCATCGTCCAAACATAATGGACAATTGGTGGAAAATATCAGGGAAATCCTAAACCAGCCAAGTCTACACACAGGTTACCTTTAAGTTTAACTCTTAAGAAAACACTCTAGAATTCGACGTGAACATGAATGACACATCTGCCACGGAGATAGAAATAGCCTCAAGATACCTGAAAAACAAAATATAATCTGAAATCTGCCAGTTATCTTTTCAATTCGTGAAATATGGCAAGAACATTATAACAAAACGATTTTGTTATTTGTTCAACCTCATGTGAAGAACAAAGCGCTTCCCTGCAGATGTGGATAAAATACTCAAAGAAAAATAATCTAGGTTCCTAATAGTCTTAGAGAAAACAAGTATTTAGAGTTTGACAAATCATCGAAGAGAGCGAACGAAGATCATCAACAGCCTCTCACAACCAACTTCATCAATTTTGAGACGACTTTTAAAGGGGCTCTTTACCAGTCTTTGTGGAAACTAGTACGAATATACGACATACCTGAAAAATATATCAGTATCTTCAAAGCACCGTACAAAAGCTCTAGTTTTTGTATGAAAGCCAATGTTGCTGTCACAAACATCTTTGAAAATGTTAATAGAGTGAGACAAGGTGGCATACTATCTTTATATCGCTTTTTCTTTATTGTTTTCAACTTCATTGTGACAAGAACAGTGGCTGGGCCTGAGGCTCATAGCAACAGCAACAAGGGCTATTGAATTTGTATTTCTCTAACGAAATTGTTTTGCTAAGCCAAGCATCAGATACAGTGCAATATATGACTACTGATCTTAAGTGTAATGCCAAGAAAGTTGGCCTAAGAACAAGTATGGAGAAGATGAAAATTATGTTTATTGAACAGCGTCAGATCCGAATCATAACTCACAATTAACAAAATGTTTTCCACCAGTAATCTTTCTGTAAAACCAATGTAAAAGTCCTACGACATAGGTGACTTAAAGATATTGTGACAGAATGCAGATAGAAGATTGCTAGTCCTTTCATTAGGGTCCGGCATGGCCAGGTGTGATAAGGTGTTCGACTCGTAATCTGAGGGTCACGGGTTCGAATCCCTGTCACACTAAACATGCTCGCCCTTTCAGCTATGGGGACGTTATATATGTGACGGTCAATCTTACTATTCGTTGGTAAAAGAGTAGCCCAAGAGTTGGCGGTGGGTGGTGATGACTCGCTGCCTTCCCTCTAGTCTTACACTGCTAAATTAGGAACGGCTGGTGCAGGTAGCCCTTGAGTAGCTTTGCACGAAATTAAAAACAAACAAACTTTTCATCAGACTTCTAAATATTAGACATACCAAGACAACACTGTTTTAGGTATTACCAAGCCGGAAAAATAACGGACGTCCAAATAATATCTAGCATAACGCCATTAAAGAAGACATACAAGGAATGATAAAAAACAGGAAGGGAAGATCTCTTGTCGCCCCATGTGGGACGACATTCGAGTAGGAGAAGGCAACTAACTAATTAACTAATATGATCTTGAAACCTTAAATAAAGAAGAAACGACACATTTCTGGTTTTACCATAATATGCGGAATAATTCTCTCAATAATTAATTTGTTTAGTCTTTTCAATCTATTAGTTGTTAATGAACATGCATATTGCATTACTTAATTTCAAAAGCAACTTGTTAATTTATTACTTATGATAATTTTTATATTTATAAATATGATCAAAATCAGGTTGTTGGGTTCCATATATGCCCTTATGGTTCAGCGGTGAGTCTGAAGACTTATAATGTTTCGATATCGGTGTTGTGCACAACACATATATCCTCTTGTGTAGCTTTGTGTTTAATATCAAACAAGTAAATAAGTTTCATACGAATACAATTATCTTAGTAATAGAAACTTACATTTTTATATTCTTAAACGTCTACTTATGAAAAATACATTAAATTCACATTTCTTTGCCTTACAGGTCGATAGATAAATAGTCAAAATATTAATCGCTTTATCGTTACCATTTTTCCTGTCGAAATGGAAAAATACTATCATATGTGATAAAAAAACACATTGCTTATTGATATACATATATTTAAAAATATTTATATTTCATAATTTATATTTAAAAAATAAACTTCACTTGTCACGCCAGTAGATCAGTAGAATAAACCGACTTAAGTTTATTTCTGTTTGAAAATTCTGTTTCTTTAGGAACAAGTACCTCTGCAACCACGGAAAGCGGTACGTTTCAGATGTAGGACGTTGTGGCCTTGGTAACCCATGTCTGCTCTTACTGTTCACTTGTTTCCCTTCCATCTTTTTCTAAACTTTTTGAGGCTTGATAGTAGAAGTAAAGTTTAATGGACGGTATAGATCCCTCTATACTGGTCCTGCCTTTTAGATACTTCTCTTACTAAAGTATATTTTAGCCCAATACGCTACGAACTTTTTACTTTGTATTTATTTTTGTGTCTTACGTTTTATAATTTACCTAGGACGAGCTTTCGATTTATTATGTTACGTATTATTATTTTAAGTAGCTGGAAATAGTAATTTCGAAGTTTATTAAATGTTGATATGTTTGCTTGCTTGTTTAAAACTAAACACAAAAATATACAAAGAGATATCTGTGCTCTGCCCACCACAGGTATCAAAACCCGATTTATTGCGCTGTGCCATTTGGGGGCGAATATCATTTGTTTGTTTGTTTTGGAATTTCGCACAAAGCTACTCGAAAGCTATCTGTGCTAGTCGTCCCTAATTTAGCAGTGTAAGACTAGAGGGAATGCAACTAGTCATCACCACCTACCGCCAACTCTTGAGCTACTCTTTTACCAACGAATATTGAGATTGACCGTCACATTATACGCCCCCACGGCTGGGAGGGCAAGCATGTTTAGCGCGACGCGGGCGCGAACCCGCGACCCTCGGATTACGAGTCGCACGCCTTTCGCGCTTGGCCATGCCAGCCTGCGCGAATATCGATATGTGTCAAATTTATATTTGCGAACAAGGTGGATACATACAATTTTCCTTCTTAAAACGGCCCGGCATGGCTACGTGGGTTAAGACACTCGACTCGTAATCCAAGGGTCGTGATGTTCGAATCGCTTCTTAACAAATATGCTCACCCTTTCAGCCGTGGGGGCGTTATAATGTAACGGTAAATCCCACTATTCGTTGGTAAAAGAATTGGCGGTGGGTGGTGATGACTAGCTGCCTTTACTCTACTCTTACACTGCTAAATTAGGGACGGCTAGCGCAGATAGCCATTGTGTAGCTTTGCCCGAAATTGATAAACAACGAAAAGAACTCTCATAATTTAACAGAGGTGATTTTGGTATGAAATACTGAATATATAAATACTTGATGTATAAACATGTAAGAATTACAAAGACGTTAAAAAATTATTCATCTAACCTAAGAAAGTCATATAATCTCTTAAAGAAATACCACATACCTGATTTTTGACGTTTCTTAAATTTACAGCCGCCAAACGATAGCATTGATATAGATGTTCGTGTATCTAAAATACATAAGAAAACTGTGGAAATTTTTCCTTGTAAAACTTGAAAAGGTTGAATTTTAAAGGCTATATTAACAAAAAACTTTTATTGGTTAAAGAATTCTGTTGTAAGGTCGTAAAGTTCACCATTATTGAGTATTAATTCCTTTCAGTCATAATGAAATACTAGTAATGATTCCATATCATACGACCATAACTTCTACGTTTCTTCATATGTGTAATGAGTTGTCAATGAGTCTTTATTAAAAATTAGTTATTAATAGTATACAGGAAGTTTCTCCAAGTGATGAAGAAGAATGGTTACTGTATTTAAGGCCATAAAAGTTAAAAGTGTTTAATTAGTGCTGCTCTTTTGCCCGAAAGTAATAATGACAAGTCGTTTATTTTAACAAGTAATTTTGTTTCAATAACAAGTATTCTTCACTTTCAATTCATTGTAAAAATATCGTTCAATACTTTATAGCACTGGTAGGCGTTCAAATCAGTCTTTCATGACACTACAGTGGCATTAGCTGTAACACCAGTGGTAATGTAGAACTGATCGCATCATGGACTTTCATCACCCAATATGTTTTAAAGCGGAAAGTTGCTATGGGTATAAGATTAAAAATTTTATGCATCTTTTCATTCATTTAATATTTATAAAAAAAGGTTTTTAACTTTTTTTTTTTCAAACAGAGTAAAAGTTGAGGGATAAAACATAATATTTATAAAACTTCGAAACCAGTGAAAGATCGTAGAATTTGGTACGACTTCGAAAGACAAGAAATATAATCAATTAAAATGAAAATAAACAGAATGTTTCTTAATGCTGTGTATGATTTGTTTAACCTTTTTGAAATCGTTTGGAATGGTTTATTAATATGTGTTAGATTTTGTATCGCTGTGTTTGTTAAACACTAAAAACAAATTAGTAATAAATTATGAGGTTTCCACTATTATTAAGTCTTTTGATATAATACTGGAAGCATAATAATATTACTTACAACTGAGCAGTTTGTTACACAATAAACGTCACTAAAAAAATACAGGAATCAGTTTATTTTACAAAATTCTTGTGTATTTCCAAATAACATGTTACTGACATTACATTACGCTTAATTAACAGTTACAAGAAATAAAACGATTGAAGCTAAACATTTTTGACATCTCAAAATGGTTTAAATTACACATGATCGTTCAAAATACTACAAACCTATCGAAATAAACTGTTAGACAATATTTAACTATTTGTTTGTCCTGCAGAAGAACAAAAAATCTGTCGTTTGTTTTATAGCTTATAATAATATCTCGAAATTAAATGGTTATACTGCTTTACAATATATGAGTAATTACAAATATTTACATCCATTTTTCTTTTGTTTTTGTTGTTTGTCAGTTTGGTTGCTCTTTACACTATGATGAAATTGTAAACGTGTTATAGAATACCTAAACATTTAAAATATTACTGTTCTATGACATCAAAGTCCACTTTCTTCACTTCATTCAAAGATGAGTTAGAACAGACGACACCAACACAAGGAAAGTCTAGTTGAACAGACGACTTAAGCTACAGTTTTATACCCTTTCTCTTCGTTTATGTATATTTCAGAACATGCATATTGAAGTGAAATAGGTAGCGGGTATGTAGATAGTAATTACACCAGTGAGCTTCCATTGTTCATAAATATTTAGGAATTAAATATTATTTTATATGGATCTATGAGTAATTAATTCTATAGTTTTTAAAGGCATTAACCAAGGCGTTTGTATCAAGCTTCCATTCAACTTAGTTACGCATATTTAATTTTTTTGTCGCAAATATAACTACTTCTCTATCTTTCTGTCACCAACCCTTGGGCTACTCTTTCATCAACGAATAATGGGACTGACCATCACATATAATTCCCCCATGGCTGAAAGAGCGAACATGTTTGGTGCGACAGGGATTCAATATCGCGACCCTCGGATTACAAGTCAAATGTCTTAACAAACTTGGCCATACTGGGACCTAATTTCTTTCTAAATTGTAATACTCTGTATACATATATAATGTATAATAATCGAAGTATGATAGTATCTTACAAAATACTAGTCCACTAAAATACAGGGAAAACTAAAGGTCCATTATAAAATGTAATGCGTAATGTTGGCTAGTCTTGACTGGAAGGTCAATATAATAAAAAATAGGAAATATACACACAAATAAATAGCATTATCAGACTTAAGCTATTCAGACTAAACAGTTGTAATTTCATGTCGTAATAATATGTAATCATTTAAGCACAAAGAAAATCATAATTTATATTTATTTCCAAATTTTTATGATGGTTATGCGGTTAATCAAGTGACAGACCTCATATATTTATAATATAGAAAGTAACATAAAATATAAAGCCTTACTGTAAACAAACGTTTGAAATGTATTTAGGAAGTTTTAGAGATTACTTAACTAAAATTTGAGATTTTTGAAACGAGAAATAGTTTTTGTTAATTATACCATGAAATCACCTTGCACTCAGACTATTAATGAGACAAATCTTTAGTGAAGATATTTTCATTAAAAATATGATTTTTATGTACAAAATACTTATAATCTTTGCTGAAAGTCTACCAAATATTGTGAAGATGCACATCCAAAGTTATAATGCAAATACTTAATGTTTGCAAACGTGTTGACTGACTCGTCGCAACCAGTGATTAGTAATCTAGTCTACTCAGTCTACTTAATAGCCGTTCTTATAAACTGTTTTTTGTATATTAAAATATATTCGTGTTTAAAAAGAAAAATGTTTGTATCTCTCTTGTTGGTGAATACCATAATATTTGATACATATTAACATTTAATTAACATCTAAATTAAAATTAATACCTCCAGTTATTTGAAAAAGTAATAGGCAACACAAACTGGAAACTCGTCCGAAATAAATTATAATATGCAACAAAAAACGGAACATTTAAGCGTCCACCAAAATGATTTCTTGAATGACAGAAAAATTCATTCCAAAACCTAGGGCTTCCTCAGCCAAACCACGACATGCGATCGCCCTACCTCTGAATCTTTGCAGGAATATATTGCCTAATCATATACTTTTAATATTGTAATTCGTTCTTTAGTTAGCTACAGATTTTAGATGATGTAATGAAAACAAGTTTCGGATGTTAAAGCAGGCCTAAAACTCCTAGAAACTTAACGAAATAATAAAAACATATTTATACGAGATGGTCAAGAGACGAGTGATATTTCAAGATAGTACACCAGTCAGTGTGCTAGCTGTTGTGGTTACTTTGATCTATTACCATTAATTTTACGCGGTTGCGGGATTCAAATCTACAGAACAGATATTTAATTTTTTCAATCACATTAACTCTATACATCCCAACATTAACTTCACATGTGAACAGGAAGAAAGAAAACAAATATCATTTAACCTCAAAATTATAAGAACCGACACACAATTCAAAACAGAAATCCACCGAAAAATCACCCATACTGGACTATACATTACTTGGGACTCAGCACATGAAACAAAACAAAAACTAAACATAGTAAGAAACCAGATAAACACAGCCATAAAACTATGCTCACCAGATAAAATTAACGATGAATTAGACAAAATAAAACAATACTTCATCAACATCAATAAGTTTCCTCCACAAACCGTAGAAAACATCATACGCAGACACCTAGACAGAAAGCAAAATCAGCCAACAAAAGTAAATATATCTCACGAATCAAAAAATCACGAAACCATATACTGTTGTATACCATATATTCCTGACATCAGCAAACAAATAACCAACATTTGGCAAAAACTAGTAACAAAATATAACATTCCAGTTAATACTAAATTTATTCAAAAACCAGGCACAAAACTAAGGTCTATGCTATGTAAGAACTACACTGACAAACACCACACCAACATTATTTATAAAATACAATGTGATAACTGCCACGACTTCTATATTGGAGAAACAAGTAGAAAAATGGAAACCAGATTCAAAGAACATAAAAAGTCACCTTCACACGTTTTCGAACACTGCAAGTCAAATGGACACAACATAACCATAGAAAACACTAAAATACTAAATAAGGAAACAAACATAAACCAACGCAAAATTAAAGAAGCCTTACTTATACAACAACTTAAACCCAAAATAAACCAATATAAAGGAACGCCATTATACCTATATTAATATTATAGATAAAATTATATATTCAAACATCTAATCCCGCCCTCTACATTACGACACTCAGTTACACAACCCCTTTCGAACATGTGGTCAGCTTCCGGTCAGTTACCTCTTTCTTTATGAACCTGACGATGACCGAAGAAGGTCGAAACGTTGTTCGCTCTTCTATTTGAAATATTTTCTCAACCCAAACGAGCCGTTTTTGCATATAAAAATTGTATGTGAAATGTTTTATATTTTTTACTCTACACTGATGATTCTGTACAGGCTAAGGAACAGATATGCTCTTAACCCCATTTGAGATTTGCTTGAGTTATCTCGGGCACCCTTCATGTGTTAAAAAAAATAAATTATCGAGTTAATTCAGGGATACCATTTTTGATGTATTTTTAGTTATTTGCCCAATCTTATTCACATAACCATGTATTACAATCAATGTTCTTTAGATAGCACTGGAAATGCCAGTTGTGCTGAACAGATTTTCTATTTTGAATCTTGTATTACAAACAATGGATAAAAGTTATATGTGTGATGTATAAGTTTAAATATATATGACATTTACTTATTGTGTATAATTTGAGCAGAAATAAAACAACATAAATGCAAAGCTACTTGCAGGCGTTCTGCACTGGCTCTTCCTAAATTAAAAGTAACAGACTAGAAGGATGAAAGCTAGTCAACACTATCCATTCCAAATGGGCTATAAGGGGCTTTGTAATATCACTGTTGAGAACTATGATACACGTCATGTTTCGTGTAGTGACATTTTATTCACTTTATTCCTTGGTGTATTGTAAGAGTATTCTATTCTTTGCTTAAATATATGTATGTTACTCATTTTTGCAATTAAGAAACAAATAAATAGAATTACGAAATTTTGTACTTCTCTCTGTGAAAAATCTAAATATCCATCTTAAGTTTATGTAACAGTTTACTCTCTCACTGCAGGCTCGATCAAAGGATTCAACCTCGTAATCAGTTCGTACTTGTTACAGTTTTCATACTATAATTTTAATGCAGTACACACTTCTTCACGACATTTTGTTTGTTATCAATAAACATCACAAGGCTTTCATGCATAAATTATCATATTTTTCTAATTTAGTTTCAATATTTCTTTTTTTGCTCGTACAAAGGTTTATTATCAAACAAGCATTTTAAGATCGCAAACATTTCTATGCACTAGAAAATTCTACGTATCACACACTTTTCTTTTTGAGCACAAATGTATTTTAATGTACAAACAAAAAGTAATACAATATATTAGTAATGGTTATTACCAATAGTTGTTACAAATAATGATTTAAATACAAGTTTTAAAAACTTATAAACAGTACTGAGTCCTATATCCGGTCTGGAACTAAATCTTTTATCAACGTTCACAGGCAACAAATTAATTCTTTGTTGATGCACCTGTACGCTTCTTTTAACAGCTGGCTACGCTTGAAGCAGCGTACAATTTCACCGCTGGCAGTATCTAATGTTCTCGAAGAAATACTTGTTTGTTTTCTTTTGTTCTGAATTTTGCGCAAAGCTACATGAGGGCTAGCTGCGCTAGCCGTCCCTAATTTAACAGTGTGAGACTAGAGAGAAGGCAGTTAGTCATCATCACCCACCGCCAACTCTTCGGCTACTCTTTTACCAACGAATAGTGGGACTGACTGAAACATTATAACGCCTCCACAATTGGAAAGGCGAACATGCTTGGTGTGACTGAAATTCGAACCTGCGACCCTCGGATTACGAGTCGAGTACCTTTAACCACCTGGCCATGTCAGGCCCGAAGAAATACTAACATCCAAAGTTAATTCACTGAAGTGAAATGGTTTATAATGTTCGAGGTCTTTTAACGTTCCTGTCAAATGTCGTAGTTTTCCGATCAATAGGCGTTAATCACAAATGTAGTTGACTAATAATGTTCTATCTCTTGATGCTTTGGTATATATAGTTTAAGGCGAGATTCTTGAATGATCAACAATGTTCGAAAACACAACGCTTTCGTAAAACAATATTGTTGATTCTTACTTTTAAGAATTTTTTACGAATTTAGAAAATAGGCGGGATATGCGCAATACACATCCATCAATATATGTCACATGCACAAAAAAAAACTATATTGAAACAAGCATATTTATTAAATTAAATGTGCAACGGTAAATCCGTTACATGCACTAAAACAAATAATTATGTTTGAAAGATGACTGAGGTGTAATCACTTTTGAATATAGCTGCTAATAAATGCACCTACAATCTTTATTCTTCACCATCAAGTATACCAGTCTTGCAAAATCATCACTCCGCTTATACCTTAGACAACTTTCTGCAAACGAGTTTGTTTGCAAAACTAATATCTGAAAGTTCAGGAAAGTAGCACAACTAGCCACTTCCGTTTTCTAGAGCACTGCAACCAACAACGCGTGATTGATATTTACACTATGGCTATGGAAGGTAGCCTAGGCCATAATGCCTTAAATTCTCTGTCCATACGGATATATCCTAGCTGGTAGCATCCTTTGTTTGATGGCACGGAAATCTCAGGCATTTCAACTTTGCTTGATTGAAGGCGAAAGTGTTGTAGCACTGAACTTATAAAAATATTTCTAATGAACCTATTGGACAATTACGACGTTTTCTTAACGTCTTTTGCTTGGCTATTGAAAACACACTCTGAATTTATCTGTTCAGGAAATGTTGTCAAACGTAAAATTAAGTTTAATTTGCTATTCTGTTTTGTTTCCAGTATTTTGTAGTACAGATCTGTGTAATGGCAAAAAAGCATATATTTGTTGAGGCTAATGGTAAAAACAATGTATCTGTATTTTTACATGAAAAACTGTAGAACACTCAAGTTTTAATAACGATGTTACTAAATACGAAAAGTATACTTTTAAAACCACCCTCTTGTCAAAAGATTTATTTTATTTAATAAACTTTAATTTAAAAAGAAATTTGACTTTACACAGCAAATAAGTAATGTCTTCCAACATGCTAATGGAACCAAATGTAATATTGATTCACAATTATTCTTTCAAGCCAACAAAACATACCCCATTTGGGCCATTATAAAGTTGGTGGTGTAAAATAGCTTTTCAATGCACTTTCACGAACAGGGTATTCACGCTTGAACAATATAAGTAATTACGCATAACAAATTTTAAATGGGAGAAATTATGCAGTTCATGCAAACGTTGCGGTTATCAAAGTTTATGTGTTCTACTAATTGTTTATTCAAAGCTTAGAAATGTAAACTGTGATTAAATTCTTAATATTGATCCGGCATGGCCAAGCGTGTTAAGACGTGTGACTCATAATCTGAGGGTCGCGGGTTTTCATTCCCGTCGCGCCAAACATGCTCGCCCACCCAGCTATGGGGGTGTTATACGTTACGGTCAATCCCACTATTCGTTGGTAAAAGAGTTGGCAGTGGGTGGTAATGACTAGCTGTCTTCCCTCTAGTCTTACACTACTAAATTAGGGACGGCTAGCACAGATAGCCCTTGAGTAGCTTTGTGCGAAATTTAAAAACAAACAATTTTTAATATTATATACCAACAGAATTTCTGCAAACATATACGCAATTTGTTATTGTAATTTTCAAATGATTACCACTTTTAAACTTTATAAAATACATTCAGTGGCTACTCTATTAGGTACACTTGCTCTTTGACGCAAATAGCAAAACAGAGAATCATGTGGCAGCAACTCAATAAATAAAGCATGCAGACTGGCAGGAACTCAATACACAAAGCACGCAAACATGGTCAAGAAGTTCAGTTTCTGTTCGACGAAACATTAGAATAGGGAGGATGCCTGATATAAGTAACTTTAACTGTGAAATGATTAATGGTGCTAAATGTGGTGGTTTCAGCATCTCAAAAACTGATGACCTAGGGAAATTTTCACGCACTACAGTTTATAAAGTTTATAGAGAATGGTGCGAAAAACAACAACATAGAGTGAATGGCAGTTATGTGACGAAAACACCTTGTTAATGAGTGAGGTCAGAAGAGAATAGCCACGCCAGACTCATTCAAGCTGGCAGGAAGGCCACAAGTAACCACTCTTTACAACAGTGTTGTGCAGAAGGGCATTTCCGAATGTACAAAGTGTCGAACCTTGAATCTGACAAGTTACAGCAGCAGAAGACCATACAGGGTTCCACTCTTGTCAGTAAAGAACAGGAAGATGAGGATACAGTGGGCACAGGATCACCAGGAGTTGTTGGTGGTTGATGATGACTAGTTGCCTTCCTTCCTGTCTTACACTGCTAAATTAGGGACGGCTAGCGCAAATAACTCTTGCGTAGCTTTGCGCGAAATTCAAAACAAACCAAACAAATACGAATATCAGAGAAGCATCGATAAGACAAAGTTATTTCTAGTCGGTATATAGTAGAATTTGTTTCGTTTAGTTTTTCGTTACTGAACAATCAGCCAAAACGTTGTACAAATATGTTTATTTTTACGTTAGTGTGGTAGAGTTATCTTGGCTGTAAACATGGCTTATAGGTTACCTACGTATTCCAAACTATAATTTGGAATGTTAGAAAGCCTATTTGTTATTGTTTACATGGAGTAGACTTTGAATTATTTTCATGAGATTATTTCAAATAATCATTCAGTGATTTGTATGTTTGTTTGTTTTGGAATTTCACACAAAGCTACTCGAGGGCTATCTGTGCTAGCCGTCTCTAATTTAGCAGTGTAAGGCTAGAGAGAAGGCAGCTAGTCATCACCACCAACCGCCAACTCTTGGGCTACTCCTTTACCAACGAATAGTGGGTTTGACCGTCACATTATAACGCCCTCACGGCTGGAAGGGCGAGCATGTTTGGCGCGACGCGGATACGAACCCGCGACCCTCAGATTACGCGCTTGGCCATTAGCCAGTGAAAGAACAACATTACAATACTTGTTTGTTTTGTTTGTTTGTTTGTTTTTTTGGAAATTCGCACAAAGCTACTCGAGGGCTATCTGTGCTAGCCGTCCCTAATTTTGCAGTGTAAGACTAGAGGGAAGGGGCAGGTAGTCATCACCACCCACCGCCAACTCTTGGGCTACTCTTTTACTAACGAATAGTGGGATTGACCGTCACATTATACACCCCCACGGCTGGGAGGGCGAGCATGTTTAGCGCGACGCGGGCGCGAACCCGCGACCCTCGGATTACGAGTGCACGCCTTAACGCGCTCGGCCATGCCAGGCCCATTACAATACTAATAATCAAATAATCTTTTAAATCAAATTTGTTGAATTACATAAAATATTGCAAGAAGATGTTGTTGTTGTTGTTGTTTAGAATTAAGCACAAAGCTGCACAATGGGCTATCTGTGCTCTGCCCACCACGGGTATCGAAACCCGGATTTTAGCGTGTAAGTCCGCAGACATACCGCTGAGCCACTGGGGGGCGATGCAAGAAGAAATACAAGAAGAAAATGGCCCTTTAACACAAATAAATCAATATGCAAGTAAAAACTACATAAACAAAAAATAAAACAGAAATAAAGAAAACCAGAAACACACTGTTCATTTGAAGAATTATCAAGTTAGCATAAAAATAGCATTAACAAATATGTAGTCGCTAAAATAAAATAATAGGAAAACGGAATATATTTTTTAACAATGTTTTACATAATTTTCACTTTAACAATCATTTAGCATTGCTCCCTTTCGCGAAAGGGGCAATTTAACACAAAACGTAAGGAAACTGGCATTTTAGTAGCGAAAACGAAAATTAGAAATATACAGTGAATTCAATCTCCTTATGAAAATATACCTTTTAATTACTGAAAAAAATAACTACATATTAACAATTCAAACACAGAAATCTTTAATTATAAACAAAAATCAGCCTTTTAGCATGAAATCAAATTACAAAAGATACTAAAATACTAAAACAGTAGGTAATTACTTCATGATGACATGTATTCATATATTTCAGTAAGTTTGTTAAGCTGCACGATGGATTATCTGTGCTCTGCCCACCACGAGTATCTAAATCCAGTTTCTAGCGTTGTAAGTCCGCACACTTACTGCTGTGCCACTGGGGAGAGGGTATTTGAGTAATTAGTGGCAAATTAAATATACATACATTGCATACAAAACGTAATAACAACAAATAACTTTTAGTCCTTGTTCTTCCACACTCACTGGCATGCATAAAAGCGTCATTATTATGCACCAAAAATATAAACAAGTAAATACACACACACTTATGAAATACTAAAACAAACAAACCACAAAATCACAAGGTCCCTGTCTTCTACGTGCACTTATGAGACCAAAAGCTAGAAGCAGGATCTAATTGGGGTGAGGACTATTGGAGCTTTAGCGTCAGGCACGGTCTAAAATGTCTTTTTAGGGGTGAAAATTCTGAAAAAAAATCATTTGACCCAGTTTACATTTTTTGAAGAGAGAGAAAGTTTGTGTGTGACTTGAGAATGCCTATCTTGCGATGCAGAGTGCAGAGATTTAATTGGCTTGCCTCTTAATAGTATGACTAGGTGTGGCTCTGGTCTAACCTAGCATATTTACATAAAAAACTTGCAACGTAAATATACTAGGTCTAAGTAAGGCTAGACCAAGCTACGTTAACATTAACCAGTAATAAATCTACTCCAATCAAAATATCTGAATTCCACCTTTTCATGATTCTTGTCAGCCAGGCTTTACATCGACAAGCTAGTTTTTATTGTATGATTAATCAATACACCTAGATTACTGACTAGATCTAAGTCACTAGGTTAAATTGAAAATATCTTTGTCTCGCAATTCTTCATTCTCAAAGGTTTCAGAGTTTATTCAAGAAAAGAGTTCAACCATCGATAACAAGTTAAATAACAGTATTTTAAAAAGAATAAAGAGCGCACTTTAAACGGCATTGAGCTAAGACGGGCTAAACACACTGGCACTTTTGTGCATAGAATGTGAATTGTCAAAACTGGTTCACACCAAAGATATTACAAGTGCTTTTGCTACAAAACAAGCCAGGAAGAAAGTTGTTTAACCTAGTACGGATAAAATAATCTGCTAATACTGTTGGAAATACTACATTTTTCACCAGCACAGTTTTCTACTAAAGTTGCTGCCTATATGTATAGAATAATTGTTGAGAAAATGCCCGAGTAATAACAGAGAAGACAAGTGTGTAATTGAACAAATTATTCTATCTGTACAGATTTCTTTGTGGTATTTGTTCATGGGTCGTTGATTGGCTTGATGTTTTCTAGCGTAAAGCAACTAGTCTATCTGCGCCAAACATCCGATAACGAGTTAAAATTAAAGTAAAATTAATAAAATTCTTCAAAGGAAATTAAGGTAAAAAAATTAATTTTTGAATTAAAAAACATAAATAACATTAAAACCAATTTGTACATCTAGTGTACAGTACTAAAACTACAGTAATACAAGCTGTAAAGGACTTTCTGTAGCATAATTGTAATTCTCATAACTCGAGTTATTTGACGTTACGGCCATTTTCTAACTTTAAATCAAACTAGATGTACTTTAATTCTAAAAAAAAAATTACATAAAAAGGTCTAGTGTATAAATTAAAAAGTTAAATAGCATTAAAATGATTAATGGCCTTTACAAACTAAAAACATTTTTAAGGTGGACAGTGTCACCATCACCAATAACACTGTCTGATGTTTCGGATAAACCTTAGGACAGAACGTGTTTGAAATGATGCCGTCGTAAAGAGTCATAATAATGTCAAGACAGTAAAATGTGACTTACTGTGACCTGACTGTTACATAAACACATTGGTACATTAGTCCCAGATAAAAAAAAATGATGAGTTAAAAAACTGTGACCGATATAGTCTAGTTAGAACAACTTCCTCTTTTTCATCCTTACAGAAGCAAAATAGCCAAAGTCCAATAGAGAGCTTTATTTGGAAAAAAGCTTGTTTCACGTTTCTCACTCCAAGTCGACTGCCAACTGGTATGGAGCCGAGCCTTGAATACAGGACCACAGTTCATGTATGGAACAGGCACAGCAGTGACAGTGCCAGAGCAGATAGATTTAGCTGCGGTATCCAGAAAAACTGAATAGAAGTAGATGTTAAATTAAAATGGCCCAGTGGGTTTTGAATATTAGTGAGAACAGGATGTAAACTAACGTTAAGTGATTCCAGGGCCAGTAAAGAACTACGCAAGTCAGTATAAAAAAGTGCAATTTGAGTACTGCTTAGCTTCTATGTGATCCAAGGCAAGAGAAATGGCATACAATTCAGCAGTGGCAGAAGCTGTAGAGGGTTTTCTGCGTCCAACCACAATAAACTATGCCAGAGCCCACAGAGTCACCTGATTTTGAACCATCTGTATAAATAGGAATGGAAGGATGGTTCGAAAGACATTCAGCGAATAACACAGTATTTCCAATCAGAAGAGTCTGCTTTTCTGAGATTACTTAAAGACAGGTCACATTCGAGGACTGTAAGAAGCCTAGGGGGATGGGATAGCCAATGAATAAAGCAATGTTATCAAAGGACATACCCAATTATTCAAAATATGCCTGGATACGAAGGCCAAAAGAAGAAATGGCAGATCGTCTGTCCTGAAAAAGTATGGCTCACCAAAGAAAAGAAGACAACCCCAGGTGGGATGCTTTGGTAAGGAACAAAGTTTTGAAGCATGCAGTAAAGATAGTTGCAAACGGCAGAGACGCAAAGAAGGTTCATGAGCCTTTGTGTATAAGCTCTGAACTAGGTTATTGCAGAAAGCCCCGGTGCAATGCTGAACTCCTTGATGATGAAGAGGGTCGAAAATCTTTAAGGCCGAGGTCCTGGCAAAGCCATAGATCAGTGATCCATAATCGAGTTTTGATTGAATAGGAGCAGATGTATCTTTAGCATAGAACATCGATCTGCTCCCCAAGTGGAAGAAGAGACGACATAAAGGATGTTCAGTACTCTTGTACATTTGGCCCGTAGCTGCTTAATGTGTGGTATAAAGGTCAGCTTACATTCAAAGATAAGCCCCAAGAACTTTGTCTCGGGAACCACAAGCAGCACAACTTCACCAATATGGAGTTAAGAATTAGAGTAAATTCTCTGTTGGCGGCAAAAGTACTTGCAAACTGTTTTAGAGAGAGAGAAGTTAAAGTCGTCTGTTGTGGTCCACTTCAGTACACAATCGAGGGCGGTTTGTGGTTGCCACTGAATATATCTCACGTTCGACGACTGACATGAGATGTGAAAGTCGTCCACATAGAGCCCGTTTGCAATAGTGAGAGAGAATTGTTCAGTGATAGTATTAATCTTTATACTGAAAAGTGTGGCACTCAAAACACAGTCATGAGGGACTCCAAGTTCCTGTAAAAAAGAATGGGAAAGTGTCAAACTCACACGAACTTGGAATTCCCGACTATTAAATTTTTTAATAAAAATGGACAAATTGCCACGTAACCCTTATATATGCTCTCACAAAAGACCATACCACGATGTTGTATCATAAACCTCCTCAATGTCAAAAAATACTGATACATGTTGTCGTTTGAGAAAGGCTTCTCTGATTGACGTTTAAAGTCGAATCAGCAGGTTCATAAAGGAGTGCTCTCATTGAAACCCACACTGAATAGGCGAGAGGAGGTTGCTTGATTCGAAGAACCAAACAAGACGAGCATTAACCATCCTCTCTGAGGTCTTAGAGACAGCACGTTAAAGCAAGTGGATGGTAATTTGAAGGAATCTTGGGATCCTTCCCAGGCTCAGAAAAAGGTAGGACAATAGTCTGGCGCCAGGCATCAGGAAAAAAT
This sequence comes from Carcinoscorpius rotundicauda, assembly GCA_011833715.1. Classification (NCBI taxonomy): domain Eukaryota; kingdom Metazoa; phylum Arthropoda; class Merostomata; order Xiphosura; family Limulidae; genus Carcinoscorpius; species Carcinoscorpius rotundicauda. The sequence goes on along the minus strand of CM022395.1, from coordinate 14,014,532 downwards.
TTTGCCAGATATGGTTAAAACAATCAAAAGAATAACAAGAGAAGCAGGAGCTAGATGGTGCAGCATTTCACAGTGTACATTATCAAGTCCAACTCATGAAAAACCTATAAAACACTTTCAGAATTCATTGAGACTATAAATGTTATACATATTTAATTTCAAAGCTCATTGTGTACCTTTGTGCTTAATTTAAAAAAAAGAAGTCTAGAACATATTCAACAAGTACCAAAAATGCATTTAGGCCTTTCTTTCAGCATTTACGAGCCATACTGGAGTGCAGGTTCCGAGGCCTGGCACAGACAATAACTGCACCACTGCTCAAGGAAAGACCTGTCAAAAACTACTTCAAGAAGTATCTCCAATGGTGATGGGAAAGTGTATGGTGATAAAGAGTGAGGCCGAAACGTTTGGGCAAAGATTGTTTTCAAATGTGGCTGGACCTAATAGCATTCAAGTTAAAAGTGTTAATAATGATGTTGATGCTAATAATATATATACTGTAAAGTTTGTAAACATTAACAGTAATAGAGTCGAGTTGATCAGGAATGCTCAATTCGAATTAATTCAAATGATAAAAATTACTTTTCAGATGTTAGGCTAATGATGAATAGTGAAATATGATTTATTCTTGGTGTTGTTTCGTGAAGACTACCTAAACCATTTCCTCGCTATAAAGTTAGTGGATGATCTTTTTCGAATATTTTTATAATACTAGACACTAAAAGAAAATTTAGTGCATTGTTATCTTTACCTATATAAATAACTGACTGTACGATAATGCTTAAATTTTGGGAGTGCATGCTTAGAAACAATGAAAAAAAGAGAGTCAAAATGTATGTAAAAATCACATTCATATCCAATCGCTTGAACAGTGGAAATTTAAAGGCATTTGATAAAAATCTCGAAAGCTATTTATTGAACGAAGAGCAAGTTCTATACTATAAATTCAACACATTTATTACGTGTAACATCGCATGTTGAAATCTTTTAGGCTTTTATTCAATTATCGATAATGTATGATCCGCTTCTAAAACAACTAATTGAACACTCTGGTCTGATACTTAAACCCTGACATGCGAAATGAACTAATCAATCTTTTCTCCCAGCAAGCAAGTAGAACTAAAATTTTGATTGATTTGAGATAAAAGAAGCACCTTGTTTTATTGTATTAAAAGACGTTTCTCTGTCGTTATTTTGTTACTTTAAAATTAAAAAAAGAATTTAAGTATGAAACGACATGAGCTGGAAAGTCTTCTCTGGTTTAAAGAAGTTGCAAATTAATCATCTGATGAATTTAAAAAGGAAATTATTGACTGTATCGGAACGTTGAGGCCAAGGTTATGATGAAGTGATGGTTATTGATGAGTTTATTTTTGAGTTCATGACAAAACATTGGAAAAAATGTAAATTGCACAATTTTGTACATTTTGATTTACACAACTCGACTCTGGTTTTTAAGGACTGTTTCCCAAATGCCTAAAACTTACACCTCACAGGAACAAGTTTATTGTGAACACAGCATCAAGGAGTGGAATTTGGAAATTATTAGGATCTTCCAAGAATCTATAAAAAATCACAGTTTTAAAAGAAACTAACCAGATGACCACCAAGACGTGACTCGTTACTTGCAGTAAGATGTCAATACGCGAAAATGCTAAAACTCTACAAAATTATTCTCACAAGCAAGTTTAATGACGAAACAGAAGCAGTCACTTGAAAAATAAGACATGATTTTATTCTTCTTCTTGTGATACAATAAACAATACTAGATTCATTAAACACAATATGTAAAACACTTTAAAAGAATGTGCCGACCTTTCTAAATCACACATAATAAAAAAAAATGTGCAAGGAGAGCTAATATAATTTAGAAATGCATTTCAATTAGCCAAATAATCTGCGACGGAATTTAGCGAATTTAACTTTACTGAATTTTAAAATCATATGTGATTTTGTGAATGAAGAGGTGACTTAGGTAAAAACAGTGAAGAAAGAGCTGAAAATGTATCACCTACAAGGTTTAACATAGCACCTAAACAAATTAAAACAAAATTCCAAACACTAAACAAGTCAATACTTACAACAGCATATGAATTACCATTGTCAAAATCCTCATATTTCATGCAAAGTTTCGTAAACATTGAAACTTTAATTAAGAGACTCCTTCTACATAGTTTGCTAAATTATTTCACAAAAAAAACAAACTTCGACACGAATGACTTACCAGGAAACGTCATCATTACTGTATACATAATGAAAATAGCCCTTAGTTCCTCCTTCCCTTATCATAATATACATAAAGAATAAAAATAAGTTAAGGCCACCTAATGCTAGAGCTCTAAATTATTAGTGATAATTTACTGTGACATGGTTACTGCCGCCGTCTACCAGCGCTTGGTTAAATTTTTTCACTTTTGACATTCAGAGCACTGGGAAGAAATCACATTGCGTCAGCGCCATCCAACGGCCATCGCAATGCTTTGTTTTAACTAGACAATCGGATTCTCCCGGTCCGTGCCAGTTCCAAGTCGGCTGTGAGTAGAAACTGATGAAAAATCTTAAAAATACATCTTGAGAAACTAATTTTTTTCGCACATACATTTTGGCTCAAAACAAACCACAGGTGACTCAAATAAAACATCGCTACAGTACAATTACTATAACGCACCATTAAACACCATACGCAAAAAAATAAAACAGCTTTAAAACTGGTCTTAGTGTCCTTACATTAGTAACAAAGTATGTATAAAGTGAACGTATTCATTTGCTACTTTTAATTCGAAGTGTTGCGTTCAGTCTATTGGGATATCATCAAATTGAAAAAATAATGTTGACTATAATTCCAAACTTACTACTACTATCTAGACAAAATGTGACAAATTTTTATTAACATGTACAAAAGTCTCTTGTGCATAAAAATTGAATGATGAAAAGTCAGACTTCAGTTTTGTTAGATCAAATTTTAGTTTTGATAGCAAGTGGAAAATAACTTATAATAGTAGCAGAAACATGACTATATTCAGTTTATTTTACCTAGTTGCTGAATACTTTTAAATTTATTTAAATGGCATAGGTATATAACATTCTTAATTAGTTATGAATCGTACCCTGTTTAAATACTAATACTCTTCAAATTTATTTTTTCATGCATAGAAAAGGATGGGTATACATATTATTGGAATACCAAACTACCGGCTTATCTCCATATAAAAAATAACGTGTTGAAACAAATAAAATATCTTTACTCATATTAAAATATTTCCATTTAAAAACTGTACATGCACTGAATTTCATTTTGTGTGTACAAAAAAATAGAGGGCTGAATACTATTTCAATCAACTAATTGATATATGTGGCAGTACAGAAAATTTTATGAATTCATATGGATTGACAATACCATGGGACAAAAAGCATGTGAAAATACACAAGATTAAATAATTTTAAAAGAACATTGTTTCTTCCTATAATTGGAGCTAGATCAGGATTATGTTGTACTTATGAAATAACTTTTTAAATCAGTATTCACATCCTCAATATTAGTCAAACATTTCTAATCACAACAGCACAAAATTAAGTATTCCTATTTTAATAGATATGAAGACAATTTATAAACTTTAAAAAACTTAACTTCATAAATTTTTTTGTTAAAAACCGGTTACTTTATCACTTCTAGATACAATAAGTGACAGTTTTATCTAGAAACATGTATGACAAAATGTTTGCAACATCAATACAAATTTTGCCAGGTACACAAATTCAATCTATAAATATCATACTATAGTTGGTTTTACTGTAAGAATATTATGTTACTCATAAGATCAATTGAAAGGGTGAAGATCTGATGTTTTACCTTGCAGACATTTTTTAAAGAAATATTCTCATTGGGATGGTTTAATTCTATATTAAAGCTATTTCTAATTATTAAGAAATAACATAATAAGCCCTATCATCAAGACAAGACCTGATAAAAAAAAACCACTCAAGAATTGCTGCATGAAGTACCTCCAGTGATGAAGGGAGAGCCTATGGAGATAAGTAGCTAGCTACCTTCCCACAACTGGGCACAGACAGCATAAGGCAGTTGCAGGTGAGACATTAAGAGTTCAATCTCTTAACTGATTTTCCTTAGTTGCTTGCAAGCTTTTCACCAGCATTTCGATTCTCCCTGATAGATGGAATATCCACAACACATTTATGACTTAAAGACAACAGTAAGAAATAGTAGCAGAGACATGTTTTGAATTTCAATTATTTTGTGCTGTTTTTGGTTTATATATATTTTATACATAATCAAACAGCTTGAGAAATAAAATAAAGTACTTAAAAATAGAAAAGACATCACAGAAACAAATGTACAAGAATAATGTTCACTTCAAATGTAAGTGTACAATTGATAATGTTCATTTTACAAAACTGCATAATCGAAATAACCATAAAAGAACGCATTTACCCCATTTTAAGTGTAATGATTCACACACAGTAATGGGGAAAACAAAATCTTAGGGCCAAACTGTCATTTTTAAAAGACTTAATTTAATGATTTTATCAGAATATTACCTTTATCAAAAGGAAATGTTTTATGTTTTATCAAAAATGCAGTGACAACTGTAAAAATGTTACAGCAATAACTAACACCTCAGTTATAAAAAAAATTATTCTAGAATAAAAAGCATAAATCAGGTTGTTAAAAGAAACTCTAAACTACACACATCAATAAGTAAAGAAGGCCCTAAAGGATTTTTCATCATCTTCACTTCCATAAGTATGCTTCAACTTTTCCAGTTATAATTTAATAATAAATCATAAAGTTTTGCAACTCCCAAGTACTATGTCTTGGCTGGAGGATGCTACTAAAAATAATTATTTCTTGAACACATTTCAATTTGCCAAATAGGAAAGTAAGTCAACTTGTACCTAAACAGCTGCTGAACTTGCATCAAATGTGATCATGCCAACAAAACAAAGATTCAGATTCATGTGGTTACATAGCTTACTCACATGAAGTTCTGTGCATTAACAATTTTGCATATCTCAAGATGTTCACACACAATTGATCTTAATTTTTAAATGTAGTGACAGTATACTGGCTAAGTCTACCTAATGAAGCATATTTCAATATAACTGGAAACCATGTGGATCATCAATATAACTGGAAACCGTGTGGATCAATAAAACCCTTACATTTCAACATGATGTTTAGTTTACACATTTTCTTCTACCATACTCATACCCACCTTTAAATTATATATTCCAAACAATGGTTTTATTTGTTATCAAGACTGATGTCAGATGTATTAATCATCACAGTTATGATGATCAGAAGTAAAATAATTTTTTGACAATTTTAATTTTATATCTGAAAACAAAAAACAACTAAGAACACAACATGACAAAAATAAAAGTGCAATACTATTAAAAAATAAAAATTTTCCAAAAATATTTAGTACTGAATCCCAAAATATTACTTAAGTTATCCCAGCCTAAATCAATCACTGTATAAGTAATTGGTGACTTGATCAGGTTCAAGCTGACAGGTTGTCTTTAATGAAAAACAGTTCAGTTTATAATGCTCATTCTATTACATTTTTGCTGTTCGGATTTGCATTTCATTCTTTTTTCTTATTAATGAATTTTAGGCAATAAATGATAAATAAATTATGAAAACATTTAGGTTCTTTAACCTATAAGCAATTTTATATTTATGGTAAATGGGTCATGAACTTCTTAAGTCAACAACAATCATGTGAGAGTTGTTCATTTGTAGAATGAAGGTACATAGTTCATAACCTGTTACTGATCAGTATTATCAATTTAACATATTTCAGAATTCCCGAGTCACATTTTAGAGAGATCATTTTGCAAAATTGAGACAAATACAATAATGGCTTGTTGTCAATAGAAGCTGGGGATGTGGGAAAGATGGAGCTAGACTTTCATGGACTTTTCCAGAACCTTGTTACAAAACCATTAATTTTTTAGGGTTTCCAGAAGTTAGTTTTGTTTCAAAAATTCCAAGACTTTCCAGGATTTTCAGGATATGTACACACCCTAATGGAATAGTACTCTGAATTATTTACTATTTTTTTTAATTTTTACAATTGATATAAGAAGTTTTTACACCAAATTTTATATGAATAAAAAACATAAAAGAAATTCAAAGTTACATATTAAAGTATAATAACTAATACATAGTACTGCAGTAATCTAAAAACAAAAATTCTTTTCAGTCTTATTGTAAAAACTTTGGTTTTTCCAAATATTTTGAACAAGAACACTCTTGATACTCATACAATGTATTATAAAGTGTACAACTCTAAGAAAGATACAAACTAATATAAGTATTAAGAAACTATCTCCAATATTTATAGGCAAGATAAAATGCAGTTATTCGGTTTCTTATGAAAAACATCATTGCTTTGTAAGAATACAATATTAATTTATGCAGAATACTCAGAAATTGTTACTTGTCTAGACAAAAAATAATCTTAACACTTGCAATTCTTTGTATGAAATTCACTGCAGAGTTTGTTTAAATAAGACTGAAAAGTGTATGTTATAAAGATAACCAAACAGAATCAATTAAAAATGTTTGTTTATATTAGATGACCTATAGGTGCTTCAAATTTTCTTGGACTTGGCAATAATTTTGAAGTATTAAATTCGATCCAAATAAACTGTTTCATAAAATTTAGCATTATATGTTTTGTGACACAATAATTCTTAATACAGATGTTTTGAAGCATTAATACTTATGGTTATTAAATGATGCATTACAAATCGTGACCTGATACAACTGTACAATGGGAAGTGTAAAACATTTGAAAGAAATGTCTACTCATGATCAAATACAATGGGTAAGCTGAAGCGATAAAGAAAAAACTCACAAAAGTTTTGTTTTTTTAAAGTTGTTAAGAAACAAATGCTGGAATGATGAGAAATAAATTGTACTGGAAATAAGAAGATGGAATAAAAAAAAATTTTTTTGGCCTTCTATCAGTTTTTCCATTGCTTAGTTTCTGTAAAAACAATCACATGCTTTAACTAGTTTGCTACCAGATGTCTGTCAAGAACAAGTACAATATGCTGTTAAAATACCTAATTAATTACAATCTGTGAACATTATCATCATTTATTTTACTTATAATTACATAGAATAAGTCAAAAGCTAGTTACCATAAAATTTAAAGATACAAAAGATAGTAATACCAATTATACTCTTTTAACAAAAAATCCTCAATCTCTGAATATTTTGTTAATTTATCCGAAGCTACTTGAAGGCTATTTGCACTAGCTGTTCCTAATTTAGAAGTGACAGACTAAAAGGAAGACAGCTAGTCAACACTACCCACTGCCAACTTTTGAGCTACTCAAATATTAAACACTAAATTTGACTATTGCATTGTATACCCCAATGGTTGAAAAACTAACCAGGTTTGATTACAGAATTAAAATTTATGACCCACAGATTACAAGTTTAATACCCTAATTACCTGTATGCCTTGTGAATTTATAACTAACATAACATGCTGCTTTTTACTGAAGTGACGAACCATTATTAACATGTGTCCACAGGTAGAAAAAGATTATTTTATGCAAAACAAGCTCTCTTTGTACTTTAAATTTCTGACTAGGGAACAATTTTTGAATTTCACTACTGTACACAAAAATAAAGTAAGTACTGACTACAAACATTTTCAAATGTTAAAAAAATGCTATTTTAGATACCAAGACATATGAAGAGAAATGACCACTGAAATAAATTTACCAAAGATCAAATTGAATTATTTAGAATATCTGGAAAATGCCATAACCAACTGATTTTTAAACGTTTTATAAATCAAAATTAAAGATAGTCAAATCTTCTGTCATATTGTTATCTACTGCATTTAGGTTACACACACAGTGTTAACATACTGTTAAAACTTTGCTAATTTTTCTTTAACTTATGAAATGAAACAATCTATTATTTTCTACCCCACTGGTACTTTGCATGAGTGGTATCCTCTAAAGTTTTGAAATTATCTGTTAAACTACATTAACCATTGATGTTATGAAACAACAAGGTACAACAGAAATAGTGACTAATACTTACACCATTATACTCGTCTCTGCTATTAATTACTGAAATTCAAAGTACTAAAAGTTTAAGCAAACACTTTCCTATGTACAAATATATTTCAATCATTTTTTCATAGGAATCATACTCTAATATTTCCTTGAATATGCTACTTCTACTTAAATCCTCAAACTATTCATTTATCCATCAACTTTCCACAATCATTATCCTGTATGATTTCCTTAATATGGTAGTGTTATTCAACCATTCATTCATCTTTTTTAGTCATCTATTCATAGGCAACCTTCTAAATAATTCCTTGAATATAGTATAAGTACCCAAATGTTCACTTACCTACAAGACAATGCATTTAGATTTCTTCTGGGGCTTTGTTTTTTTCTCAGGATTTTTTCTGTTGATCTGCCTCACAAGGTCATAAAATATCTATAGTATAATTTTTTTAAATATCTTTATTGACATTAAAACAATTCAAAAGTTGCTACAACTTATTAATATGGAGCAATAATCATGTGGTTCTTTAGGTGAAATGTCACTTGTTATAAAAGCAAGCATTCTTTGCAATACACACACAATTACTTTTATGATACAATGGCTTCTTTATATGTTACTTAACCCTTTCCAAGTCAGTGGCCACCACATAGGTGATGAATGCACACCTATATATGAAATTTCCAAATATAAGCAAAAATATGATTGTATTGTTAATAGCATTATGTAACATTTATTAAGTGTTATATATAATTAAAATACTCAAACTTAAATTTTAAACAATTTTAAAGAAGCTTACCTGTAAAGAAAGTGCTTACTGATTTATTAAAATAGATTTCTGCCCACTGCAAATCATAGATTTATATTTACTAAAAAACTAACATCACTTGAAGATTGTCTTCTTAAGATTTTGTTTCAAATGCATTTTTCTCTTCTTCTGGTTTTATTAGGGCAGCCTATGATTCTTTTCTTTTTATAATTTTACAGTATTGGATCATAACAACTACTAATATGTCTGTTTTTAAAATAGACAAAGTTTAACTACCACTGGATAGAGCGGCTTATGCAATATTACACCAACATTAAGTAAAGAAAGCAATTCCTGAAGTAACTTACGGTTCTGTTAGAAAGTGGCAAGACATAACTTGAAGAATAATGGAATATAGTGGAAAATTGAAAAAGACTTGTTTCTGATTTTTTTCTTTAACTGTATTTGTTTAAAAGCTATGGATATTTCATTTTACACCAAGACATTAGTTAGACTTATTAGGTTTAAAGAGTGCTGTAGGTGAAGGCAAAATGTTCCAGTGACTCAAATCCTTCTCAATAAAATAGTATTAAAGTTTACTGTATTCAAACAATGCACACAAATAAAAAATATTATTATTTATTGAAAAGTGTAACTTTTAGATATAAATCAATTTCAACAAAGAATATTGTTACCTAGCCTAAATTGAAGCCATTGTAACAGGTTTGGTTCTAGGTCACTGATAAGTTGGTCAATTTTTATGTTCTTTTATGTTTTATAGCTAAAAATAATGACTATTATAACATCCAAATTAAAAGTACCAAAAGAAATATGTTAATATCAATCAAGTTGAAACAGACTGAAAAAATAAAATGGAACTTTCTGATCAACATGAAAAAGTTAATTCTAAAATAAATTGAAGTATTTTTTGCTCTGTAATTTAAACTGTTTAACAAGACAAAACCTTTCATAATTAAATCAAACTACACACATTTTTCTAAATCTGAAACTATGTCAAAGTATATCTAGTGTGAAAAGTTAAAACATTAGAGACATCAGTGACATACTTTTAGTCTGGAAAGGTTTATTAAAGAATATGAGCATTATAATGACCAACATAAATAAAGCTAATTCAAAAATACTTCCACTTGCAAGGCTTTCAACAAAATAAACTAACTTTCACAACTTACTTTTTACAAGTGTTTAAAAAGAAAATAAGGTGATGTTGAACAATACGAACAGGTAACCCTTGTAAAGGATTACAGTGCATAACATGAACAAAGTATTAGAGTACCTCATGAACATTGATTTTTGCTTTAGCAGAAGACTCCAAGAAGGCACAGTTATTAAAAGATCTTGCCAGATTTGCTCCCTGGTCTTTCCCAACAACCCGTTCATCCTCCAGATCACACTTGTTTCCCACCAAGATCATGGGAACCTGAAACTCAGGCATAAGTTAAACCAGTATTAATACTGTACTAAATATCGATAATATTCATTCTAAAAATAAATAACTATCTTTATTTTAAAATAATATTAAAATCTTTATACAAATACTAAAACCTAAAAAATTATGAACTAAAATCATACACATCTAAGAATCAAAGAAGTGGCAGTTTTTTTTTTCACATACACGTTGAACATGAATTTCCAAGCATATAATAAAGTAGTTATGTACGAAATAATTCACATATGAATAGGCTTGTCAAAGCATTAATATTCTGGTTATTTAATATTCTTCAAAACCACAATACCTGTTATCAAAATATGTTTCCGACTTTGTAATTTTGAGTAACAATTATTGCAGTTTCTTTTGACCACTCAATCAGTAACTCATTATAAAAAATTATCCAAAACAAAGAAAGATCAACAATTTAGGCTTTATACTTGATGTAACACCCATGGTAATTCTGTTTATGATCTTATAATACAGTGTTATATGATAAAAACTCAAAAATTACTAAGAAGTTTGGTACACCAGTTGCAAGAGTTGTCTATAGGAAATGAAAACCCCAAAAAACTTAAAGTCACCCAACCTCAACTGAAAATATCTTGACACTTTGTGCTCCATACAAGATGTCCCTCTCCACATTTTTCCATACCTTTAGATAGTATCTCCTTTAATAACATTAATAAATTAACCTAATTTAACCTATTGTTTTGCATTACATTTTCCAATGCCTTGCACTGTTTGACACCTACTTAGATGTATTATTTGTATAGTTATAAAAACACAGGTTTTTGCTGTCACCTATCTCCTACTCTCTATCTTTTTCCAAATGACTTGTCTTTTCACTGTGCTGTCAATTATTTTGCATTGTTTTCTTCAATAACTACCTACATTTCCAGTTATGATTATAACATCTTATTTTCTCCAACAATTTTCTGCATTGCCAACTGTGGTAAACAAACAAGACTTTTCCTCATTTTGGTTTTTAGGACATTAAATGCTGGTATCCTGAATTTAGAAGGATGTCCAATTTTAGTATTTACAGGACCAACTGCAAAACTAACTTGGGAAATCCCAGGTGTAGGTTTTTCTCAATGATGTCACACTATGCATTATGGCAAAAATCAGCTTCAAAGAAAGCAGTTTTTAACCTTTTCTTAATGGACAGGTTTTCTTTATTTTGTGCAAGTCTAAATATTTAATCATTTTCTAAACCAATAAAACAACTTTGTCATCATTTTATGTAAATAACGTTGTAAAAACAACAGTTTAAAATTAAAATCTTAATATATATTTTACTTTTATTATTCAAAAGGCAATATTTAAAATAAGAGCCAAACATGGTTTTTTGTGTCACATGGCCTGTCTTGTGTTTTTGAAAGCTTTATATTTTATTATACCTACTATACAGAGTACAGTGGGTTAAGAAGTTAAAAACTCAAACTTCAGGTGTTTAACAGCTCAAGTATAGAATAAGAGTATCCCACCCTTTTCATTTGCTGAGATATTTTCACATTTTGTAAGCCTACACTATTCCAATTTTTGAGATTTTTTTGTCTACTTGCATCCACATCTTTTAAGTGCATGTCTATAGCCAACAGAGGAAACATTCAAACTATACAATTCTGACAGACATTTGTAATTGGCTTAAAGTGGAAACTGTAATCAACAGGAGATGTTGAAGTCCATATAGTAAGTCATTGCTCTGAGCAGAAACAAGTTTTTAACCTAAATAACTATTTAGAAAGCTGGATAAACTACTTGTTCTATGTGTACCAGTACTGTAATTTGATGTTTTTCTGGTTTTCTACAATGCATCTTTGAAATCTACATAAATGATTTTGTCTTACCCCTCGACTTTAAAGAATAAACAATGCTTGTGGTGAAAGATTAGCAAGTAAAATGCAAAAGTAAAAATAGATTTTGTAACATTTTAAGTAGACAGCTGCCTGTATAAATAGCTAAAATGAAAGAAATATCTGCAATAAAAAGTGAAAGCAATCACTGGGTAAGCTATACTTTTCCTTGCTCTACTTGTTAAATTAAATACAAATGTTACAATTTGCAATTGTTTCACAATATAATAAAAGTATTGGATCAACTGAATTTCCATAATGCTGTAGTATACTTTTAAGAAGATTTTATTTTGTTACAACTATTTTTTTCTTTCTACAATTATAATGAAGATGTCAAACATACATCATCTGTGTCCTTCACACGAAGGATCTGTTCTCGCAGGTCTTGTAAGTCATTAAAGGTGGACTGTGCTGTAATGGAGTAAACCAAGACAAATCCTTGTCCATTCTTCATGTACAAATCTCTCATGGCAGTGAATTGTTCCTGTAATAATCAGCAATGTCAAAGAAATACTACACCAGTATAAAAAACGTTTTTACATAAATTATATATATTGTATTTAAATGTAAGGTACATACTTTCCACATATATTACATTATGCAATATTAACAACTATGTTTCTTATGAAAGTGCTGTTTTAAGGTTTTCTTTACTTCCTTCCCTTTATAACTCTGTGATATATGGAGTTTAAAAGTTACATTTTTAACAATAACTTATTATTTAATAATGATGCTATATTTTTCTACAATGGTAAGAAATTCACTAATGTATCAGTGAAGTACTATTGTTATTACAGTGAAAGGGCTTGATTGTACATGGACAAATGGTAGTAGCAACCGAGAGAACAGTGACAAGTAGTTATAAACTTCATTTCTATCTCTGATTACTTAGCCATTTTAGTTTTTTGTCTTATTCTTATTCTACTGTAACACTTCTCTTACATCTTACTTATACAATATTCAGTGTATTTTACTAAAGCAATATGCTCCATCAAAAACATCTGCTCCAATACCAAGAAGGTACTCTCATGAACAATAACGTAGTGGTGATTTGTATTTTTTAATGCAACAAATGTTTCTTATGGAATGGGCATTATACAAGAGAAAAATTTTGAATTTTCCACAAGTGACATTTAATTATGATCACTATCCACTTTCATACAGCTTCTTGTCACAAGAGACAAAACACCGTTTGATTACCACATAACAAACCTTTGAATGTTTAAACTTATCATCTGAACTCCTAGCTAATGAATAACCCTTCGGATGAAACCCTATAATCATATAATAATCATAATGCTATCATCAAACACAAGATTCAGCAAAATGGTTCATCACATGGAAATACTTAAGTAAAAAATTCAAAGTAAAAGTAAAACTATGTTATACATAAACTAGGCTTTAGCAGAATTCGAGATTTTATGTATATATACACAAAAAATAAACATACCGTTCCAGCTGTATCCAGAATCTCTAGCATACACTGTTGGCCATCAACTTCTACTTGCTAAGAAAAAATTCATAAAATTATTAAATAACTTGCTGAAGAGTTGTTAATTTTCAAACAACCACATATATGCATTACTAAGTAACTTAAATAATATGTAAAACAAAATGTACAAGACTAGTATTAAAATAGAGAATGAAAAGGATCATGCCATAAATTTTCCTTGTGAAGTTAACCTGTTAGGTGTTTATTTTAAAAGTTCTACACACTATATGTATAAAATTTTACAAATAACACTTTTGTGAACACAGGAGCCCATCCTGTTGCATGTAACTTTTAAATGTCAATAAAACCTTTCCTGGAGAATCTGCCTTTACCTAATACTTAAATTAATCAGCATTTACAACTTCATCTTCATATGCATATACTGTCACTTCTTTTTGGCTCAAACATCTGTAGCTAGCATTGTAAATTCACCACTCATCCACATTTCAGTGTTTTATGATGCAAGTCTCATATTAATTTGGGATTTTCTGGTTTGAACTGCAAAATTTTCCATATTTCTGTAATTTCTGTGGTTTCCTACTTTTCCTTCTGATAATGACTTCAATTGTTTATACCACAAAATCTCTACTTGTTCTAATTTCTATGTTTTATAATTTGCATTATTTAAATTTTTTTAGCTAATTTATAGCAATATTTACTACAAAAAGCTTTGATGATGAATCATTGTGTACAAACATCATTAGAAAATGAAACCATACAATTAAGCAAATTTTTGAAATTGACAAGCTTAACCCCAAAGGAATCTAATTTTTTCTTAAAAACAATCTTTATAATAAGATTGAAGGTGTTTTTATGGTTGCTAGATATGCACTTTCTTTGTTTAATCTTTGTGTGCTAAAATGCAACTCTGGTTGGAAGACCATCCTTACTTTTTTAGACTGCTTTACAATAAAAAATAGCTAATACTTTTACTATTTTTATTTTGATAAAAAAACATACAATATAAAATTCACTGTTGAACATCAACAAGACTGTGAACCCTCATTTCTGGATACACTGACTGTGAACCCTCATTTCTAGATACACTGACTGTGAACCCTCATTTCTGGATACACTGACTGTGAATCCTCATTTCTGGATACACTGACTGTGAACCCTCATTTCTGGATACACTGATTTATAATAATAATGGTGACTTTTGATGTGAAGTATACCATAAAAAAAAACCATTTATCTTGCTTCTATTATAACTTCACAAGTTTTGTGCCGAACAGTTTTAAACAAAATGTGGTCAAGACTTTGTTTCATCATGTGTATAAAACATAAATACTTAAAGTTCTGCATAGAGTATTAAATAACATCAGATTCAATATGCAAGAATGATTTTCCTGTAATGTTATATTATTTTTAGGGTAAAATGATACTGAGCAATATGCTGTGTTTGCTGCAGGGAATCAGACCCAGGGGTTTTAGCAATGCAAGTCTATAAACTTCCCACTATCCCACCAGGGGGATGAAATTTGACAGAATACATTACATTGAATTAGCTAAATTTTTGTAAGCCTTGCCTAATATGAGCAATATTCTTTGATGATTAAAAATCAGTTAAGAAATTCACTTCATAGAGAACATCTTCAAATATAATTTAGATGTATTTTGAAAACTGTTATCCACTTTGTTATTATTTAAGATTGAATGATCATATTCTTCCATTAAAGTCATAAAATATAGTCTACAAATTTACTTGGCTTTCAAAGCTGTATCAGTTCCACTGTTAAAAATTATTAATTTATGTGAAATAATATAAATTTGAAATTTTATTAATTTTTGTGAAATAATATAAATTTGAAATTTTGTTAATTTATGTGAAATAATATAAATTTGAAATTTTATTAATTTATGTGAAATAATATAAATTTGAAATTTTATTAATTTATGTGAAATAATATAAATTTGAAATTATGATTAAATTGAGCATACTTCAATAAACCAGAAATGAATGTGACTTAGTCATCCATTCAAATTACTTAACATCCTAGCAAGGGTCAATGATAAGCAAAACCTCCACATTAAAGAAACCTTATTCATTTCGCAATGGAAGCCTCATATTAATCAAATGAGATCCACATACAAATTAGTTTTAGTCCTATAATATGTATACATCATTTTTTAAATGAAAATGTTACTATCTCTGTTTCTGTATTTCCAGATAAGGATCATTAGACACAATATATAAGTGTGAACATATTTTGATTTAACTAATAGGCAGATTTATTTCCTTTCATTAAGTGATTTAACAAAAATATTAATTTATGTTCCATAAGCACTAAGTTACTTTAATTATAAAAATATTTTATTTTGATTATCATCTTAAGTTTATGATCTTCTATTACTGTAATTTTAAAAAAAAAATGTTCTTATTAACCAGTACTTTTATTCCTAATACACAGTCATAATAAGCATTGTCATACTTGAAAAAAATCTTTTTAATAACCCATATATTCAGCTAACCAAACTCAAACACAATTAATATAAGATTAATGTAACACAATCATTAACAAGTTAATATTATAAATTATTCAATATCTACAAAATAGTATTTTTAAGCTTACATACCTACCTACAAAAAAAAAAAAAGATAATATGTGCACTTTTAATTTTAAGTCAGTAGATACGGTTGGTTCAACAGGTAACCCTATAAAAATAGTTTTTGAGATTCAAAACAGAATAGTAGTACAGGTTTAAAAAATAAAAACTGTTATAGATTTAAATATTCTGTATTGATTGCTTTGAAATGGACAGAAATAAATTTTCTTTACAAGCACTTTCTATTATTTTAATAATGCAGATAAACATAATAAAAATTATCTTGCTCACCAACACACTAAAAGTTTGGATAACAATCAAATGATTATCATTTAAATAAGCATTTTTTTGTATTACAATACTAACTTTGAAATTGTATAAAAGGTCTTCACTAAAAACTAAATAAAAAGTATATTACATATCAAAGTTCATCACAGTTGTACTTACTTTCCTGTAGCTGTCCTCGATAGTTGGGTCGTATTTCTCCACAAATATACCTTGTACAAATTGTACTGTCTAAAAATAATAATGTTAAACTTTCATATATGTACAAAGACAGAAATTTCATGTAAAACCTAGGAAGAAAAGATTACCAATTTTTCACTTCCAATAAAATTCATTTACTATTTAATCTAAATACCGAGGTTGAGTATGTTATATTAAAACAATTTTGAGGTTTTTACTACACTGGTACAGTACTTGTCCCCAGATCTAGTCATATTCTATGTGATGACCATGCATTCTAAAAACAGCATTACAGCATAGTTTCCATTGAGAAAAGCTGCATTTTAAAATGTACATGTCAACAGCACACCACTCAAACCTGCTTACATTCCACAATCCATCTGATGCAGGCCTCAATAAATCCCAGTCACCAAGGAACCTCAAAATTTCATTATAGTGTCCAGTATATTCTTCCATTTTATTCATATGAAGGGCTGTCCTAAACAGAACTCCAATCTAGAACAGTTCTGGACTCTTGAAATTCTGGAGCTATTTTAATATTCTTTGTATCTTAAATCAAACTTTTCTTTCAAGGATTCTAATAGTAGATTCAACAATTCATGTTTTTTTCAAGAATGAAGTGCTGCAGTTGCACAACATATTACTAATTATGTATCATTTTGTTTTTCTTCTGTATCTAAGTTCAATCAATTAGTGTTCATCTTTAGTCTCAGACAGGACCAAAGACATTTAGTTCAAGCAATAATACCAATAGGTTTTCGATATCACGATTGATATCATGCACTTGTTGCTTTGAAAGTAAATAAATATACATTGGTGCCTCATTTATTCTTGCCAGTCCAAGGAAAGCAAATAAATGTGGACAACACAAGCAGCAGATAATTGAAGCACTAGCATATCTCACTAGTTAGCCCACTGTTCAATCTAAAAAAAATTTTCAATGTATTTAAGTTCCTATTTTAAATTATGACAAAAGGAGGTCAAAATCTTATTTACTCTGTGCTCTTCAAATAAAAGTGTTCTATATGTATAGCATCCATCTCTACTGTCTATAAATATTCTGTATTCCTGTCATAATATCTAAAAGTAAGAGGCAAGACAAGGCTTGGACTGGCCAACTTGCAAGTTGAATGCATGCCAGACCCTATACATGGAAACCCCAGATATCATGAAACACCTGAACTTTTGCAACCAAAATTAATTTATTAACAAAACTTGCTCTAAAGCATGTAAATTATTGCCTAGAACTGGAATGGTAAAATTATGTTGAAAACATTTTGGGAAAATAATAAACTGCAGATAATAAAAGATCATGGAAATTGGAGACATGAATCATCAAAACACTAGTTTAGCACTATTTCCTGGTATAAAGAGTTGGGAGGTTAGATAAAACAAACCTGGCTCCTAGATCTGAAAGTATTTGTCAAAGCCTGATTTAATGTAAAAGGCAACAGTTTCTCAGCACCTGTTTCAACAGTCTGATTAAAAGGAAATCCGAGGACATTGAACTATGTTTGGTGACTTCAAAGGTATGTTTTTATCTGAAATAGTATGAATACCAGTTTTATTCTCAAACTGTTGCAGGTATGTGACAGATGAACATCAGGTATGACTAGAAGCATTATTTTTGTGAACTGCTGGTCACATTTGTAGATGGGAATCTTCTCAATTATATTACGTACTGTTGCCTAAAAAACACATACAGCTTTTACGTAAAACACTGACATTTCTGTTCATGAGTTCACACATTACAAGATATCACATTTTGATTCCACAGTTGGAGTTAAGTTGTTGTAGGTCTCTTTCTGGACTGACCTGGTACCACAAGTTGATCTATGTTTCATTGTTTTCAATTCCATTAAATATAAAGGATATCCCCAACTTAGAAATTCTAAAATAACAGTCTAAATATATCTAAACTAAGTGTATGAACATTTTGCTTTCTAAATAGATATGAAATACTCACCCAAAATCAATTTTCATTAACATCACACTCCTTCAAAATGCAAAACAATGTCAAAATTAAATTTTGATACATTCTGTTCCAGTAAAATTTTATATTAAATATAGTTATAATTGAAAATCATTTTAATATAAAGTACTCAACCTTGCCAACATGAGGTAAATTTTTAAACTTCAAGCTGAAATACATTATTATGTTATATTTTTAATTTAAAATATAGTCATTTTTCTTATATATCTGTGTTTGTCTGTCTTTTGTTTCATCAACTTACAATTTTTTCAAATTATTTAAAGATAAATTTTCTTCTAATAACAATTGCAAATTATCACTTACTTTCATTCAAACAAATAAGCAATCAGGTAAATCCTGATCTTCCAACTGTGTGATGATTATTCATTTGATATCTAAAATAATTATCTAATTATTAAAATAATTAGAAAATATGTTCCATTCATGAAAGAAAAGCTACTTGTTGATAAAGTCAAACTTTGCATCTATAATGTAATTACTTACTAAATTATAAACATTTTGTAACTTCACTTTTTGAGTACAAGTAAGAAACTGATGTGCTACTATTTGTACATTTTGTCTCGTGTAATTATTACCAAGTTGAATATTGCAATATACTTATAACAATTTCCAGTTTCAAATAGGCTTTTTTATAATTTTCTTAAGTTTTATGTAATAAGTTCTCAAAATAATAAATTTATGGTATAAATTTTAAAATATCCAATATAAACAAGAAAATTGTTTATATCACTTCTCAAAGGTAGTGCTTAGTATAGCACAATACAGAAAACTTTGGATGTTGTTTTCACTTAACAGAAAAAATAACAATGGTGTACTTGTAGTGCTGTTATTCTTGTACTGAGTCCTGCTGCATACATTAAATACACTACTACTTGGTATAATTTATCTTACCACATAGTTCTCAATATACATGACTGAAAGTAACAGTGTACAATACAGTTAGAAAAAATAACATACTATTGAGGAAGCTTATTTCACATTCTAAATAATAGTTTACAACAGGGTGACTAAACCCTTCAAAACTCATGGCTATACATAATTCTAATATTTCCTCTCTGATAAATGCAATAGTAAAAAATCATGAAAAATATATAAAATAGACATGGAAGTATTAGGCTTTAAATTATTTCTCATTATTTATCTTATTCTCTCGGTTTCAAGAGATATATACAACTCGTGTAAAAACACATTCAGAGGTTATTATTAGTCATTCTACTGTAATATTTTGACAAATAGAATATGTAGTGTAGTAATAAGTTATTTTGCCAGATCTCCCAAATCTCTTAACAAATGGAGTTTTGGAGATGAAACACCCCAAAATAAGAGCAGAAAATATCACCACACAAGTAACTATAAAAATTACCAATGATCTTTATTTAAATGCTTGATTTTGCATTTGTTTATATTTGTTTCCCTACTTAGTATCTGGGTGTTTTCTATGGCTATGTTGTGCTCATTTTACTTGCAGTGTTCAGAAATGTGTGAAGGTGTTAATTTGTGTTCTTTGAAACTAGTTTCCATTTTTCTGCAAATGCAAAATCAAAGTCTTACTTATACAGCAACTAAGACTAAAATTAAACCAATATAAAGGAACACCTTTATACCTATACTAATTAATAACCTAACATTCAAGTGCAACACCCCCTATAATCCTCTACCCATTTATGCTCTCATCCCTAAGACATGTCCAGCAATGGTCACTTGCAAACTCTTTCTTAACCTGAAGATAACCCAGGTGGTCGAAACATTGTTCTCTTCTTATCAAAAGTGTTAATACTAATACCAGCCATTCTGAGATTAAGAACAAATGATTTTGTTCAGGGGCCATGCAAAAGCCTATACCTAGATATGGAGTGTGTGTGAAACTCACCCATTAACATTTTTACTTTTCTTTGATGATAGCCTCTCATTATATAGTTAATTTTGTAACACTGTGCATAAATGCAAAAATAAATTTACTAGAAATGTTTACTTGCAGTGATAATAAAGGAGCCACATTTTGTATTTCTTTTTTTGTCCCTAGGTGCTAAAGTTTCATGTAAAACAAGTTCTACTTTAGGCAAAAAAACAAACAAATCCATCTTCCATACCTGGTTACAGGCTTGCCACAGCTGTCTGCTGTTCTTTTATCAAACAAATATTAAGTTCACCGAATACTAAATTAACTATACATACAATTCAGTTCATTTTTAGCAAATCGGGTACATTTGAGAGTTGTAATTCAATATATTTGGTCTTTATCACAGAATATACTGTATTTCTAAACACCCTACACATTTTACCTAAATCAGAATCTATCATTTCTTACCATTATGTAACAGAATATGCAAATCCAATAATAAATGTTAAACCTAACAAGACATCTTCCACAGTACATGTATTTTCTAAAAATAATATAAGGATTTAATACTACTATTATCTACAACTGCATTGCATACCAAGGCACTCTTCCCAACACCTCCACTCCCCAAGACCACTATCTTATACTCTCTCATTGCTGTTACTATTCTGAAAAGAGAAAAACAGAAGTATATGGCAATGTATATCACGTAAAGTGGAATTAAACCTAATTTTAATAATACATTTCTAAGAATACAAAACCAACTACTTGATTGAACATACAATTATCTAGCTTTTTCAGTGTATTTTAATTACTAATTCAGCAGTTAAACCTTCCATAGTTTTATTTCTAATAATAAATAAATACTAAACTTTATTGAATAACTTGGGTTTCAAACTCAAAATTAACTCAGTATAATTGAAGACTAACAGAAACATTTTAAGCCTTCAGTAATGTTGAGAAAAACATATATGTAAAAACGGCTCGTTTGGGTTGAGAAAATGTTTTACATATAGGAGCAAACAACGTTTTGACCTTCTTTTGTTTAGACTGATATTCATTGTATGTATATTTACACACACGCACACTGATACACATTCTTGTACAAAAACAGCTAATAGCTAACTAAAAGAGAATAAAATTAATGATTTAGGACTATAAAAGAATTGACTAAATTCATTAGATATTATTAACCTATGCAAAGACAAGACATAAATCTACATCACTATCAGTCACTAGCATCAGATAGACAAAAGAATCACACGTACAAAGTTATTAACCCAATTAATATGGATAGGTAAAAGTGTACATGTCATGACCTTTTTTAAAATAAGCATTTAAATTCATTTAATTTATTTTCAATACATGTTAATAAACCTGGCATAAGAAAAACGTTTATAATTAAATTTTGATATTCTCTGATATTCTCAAAGGAAATATTTACATAAAATCCCAATCCACACCTTTCACTGTTACATCATTTAATAACATAAAATTGAATTTTAAAGATTTCTTCTCTTCCCTTAAAAGGATTTCAGAATGTTCAAATTTTGAAAAGACGTGACAAGAATTATCTGTTTTGGAGACACTGATCAGATGTGGAAAATTTTTTAAAGATAAATTTTTAAATATTCAAGATCAACATATTCCTCATCAAAATACGTGGATAATTGCAAGTAAAAGAAACAGAGTTTCAGAGAGAAAATTAAAAAAGAGCATCATAAAGTTAAGAAATTTAAATTTCCTGGTATGACTGGATACTTAGAAGTTACGTGTGTTCTCATTTAGCAAACCCACCTTGGTAAAAGGAATTGGTAGTGTCAATGCATCATTTTTTATATTTAATAGTAAAAGTAGTAGGACTAGGGGCACTGGAATACATTTTTGCAGGGTAAGAATCATCTTCAGTTAAGAGTTTATTTTTCAAACAGTGTGGTTGGCCTATGAAATGGATTGCCTTTGGATTCTGTAGAGGAAGTAAATTTAAATGAGTTTAAGAAAAAGCTTGATAAGTATATGGATAATAAGGGCTGGCTTTTAGGTTCTGTTTAAGTTAGTTCTGAGTGTAGAACAACTAAGATGGACTAACAGGTCCCACAATGTCCCAAAATGTTATGCTATACTATAGATACTAACAAGACAATTCAAAATTCCAACCTCTTATCTTCTTACTTTGGCCAAGTCTTTTAAGAACTGTATGTAATCCTTGCTGTCAGTTATCTGACATGTTTGTAACCAATAGAAAGAGAAATTCAACACTACTTAGATCTGATGATTGACTGATTAGTTTAAACAAGAAAAACAAATATGCTGCTACGAGTGTTTGATGTGCTTGTATTGAAAACATTGTTCCAGAAAGTAATACAATATCTAACCTTTTCATGGGTCATTTAGAAAGCTAGATATATTAAGGTAATTTCAGAATAACCTAATTTAGTGTCAGATGTTTTTGTTTTCTTTCTTAATGCATATATAAAAGTCACAAATTATTATGGAACAACCAATATTGTGAAAAAAAAAACTTATTAAATCAAAAACCCAAATATAAAATACCACAAGGCAAAAGTCAGAGCAAAATTTTTGGGTTTTTACGATAATTATTCTTTATTATTAAATATTTCCCAATAAAAATAAAGTAAATGTAAAAATAGAAACTTCTTGGGTTAGTTCAGAAAAATAAAATTTCTTTTCAAGGAATGCATGCTTTGTTCACTAACTCACTAAGTTCCTGACAAGTGATTTATTGCTATATCAAGCTGGTAAAATATGATTTAAAGAGGAATAAAATTATAAAAATGTAAAATGCTATAAGCTTAAGGTTGTTTAGGATAAATAACTATCTGTTTGGTAAAAATTGTAGTTGTTTTTAAAGTATTTGGGATTTTTGTTTCACTTTTTAGACTTTTATTACAGATTATTTCATTACAGTTAACGTTAGAGTACAAAAAGATGAAACATAAAAAAAAGGTTTACTGAAAAAAAATATTCATGAGGTTCTAGAGGTTACACAAATGAAATATGAAAACTGTACAATGAAAATAAGTATTTTGATTCTTCTTTCACTCAGAATGATCTAGTAAGGGCTTCATAAAATCACAAACATCTTAAGTAAAAATATTTGTCTCTCTATAACATAGTTATCAGACTAAAACATCTCAATTTTAGATGGAGAATAAAATCCTTATATTACTATTTTTTCTCATTTTGTCAAACAAAAGCTTTGTGTTTAAGATTTTATTTTTCTTAATTACACCCGTCCTTTAGTTAACTTTAGAATACTACTTTTATAATAACTTTACAAAAGAACATTTTATCATTGGAAATTCTAATTTATTTGTTCTACCAGTGAAGAAGCCACTAATGTAGGTATTTTATTCTCCATATAAAGTCAAGAAAGCTTAGTCTGCTATTTCATCATTGACACATTAAGGGATATATTCACTTCCATTTCTATATTTGGTTCTTTCTTTCAACTTTATTAGCCAGTCCCTCATATTAAGCATCACATGATTTGTTGTTGTTTTTTACTCCTACACTTCACAGATTCATATCATATAGAAGTTGATTTCTTAAAACAAACGATAGTACAGTGTACAAAGTATTGAGTATTCCACATGTTAGTCTTATAATGTTCATTTATTATGGATGTAAATTCTTGTTTCACCCTGTACTTATGTTTTAACTCTTTCAATATGGTTCAAAGGCCATGTCATCATTTTAGTTAACTTTCATTCGAAATTTTACTGACCTACTATTTTATGAAATTATGTCATTAAGTTTTATATGAAACTGTAAATTGTAATTGAAATTCTTGTATTATACATTATTTAATTTATAAATTTAAAAGCAAGTATTAATTAAATAAAATACATGTTTAGGTCTATTTTTTTAACACTTACATTGATTGTGTCAGTTGGTACATTGAATGTAACACTGATTGAAATTAGGTGTTTTGGATGCCAAAATAATAAGTCTACAGTTTTGTATGAATTAGAAATTCAAATTACTGATGCTGACAAGCTAGAACACAAAATAAAAACTTCCCATCTTTTCTATTTGCTGCAGTATTGCTCAGGTACTAAATCGAATATAGTAGTCCCACACCTCTCTTTGGAAACAGTCCCCTACATACACTTACATCAATATGACAGGTTATCACCAATCAAAACCTTAGAATGTTCCCCAAGTGGTATTCACAGCCATTTTCAAACATAACAACATCAATTCTTTTTTTTTCATGTTGACAAGTCTTTTCCCTGTTTAAAATTTAATTTTTTTAGACTCAAATACAGCTTACTAACAAAACTTGATAAATCATAATGAAATTCTATCGTATCTATACAGTAATTTATGATATTTTTTGGTTATTCAAATGTATATAACCTTAAAACAATTATTTCATTCTTCCATATGCAAAATGTATTAACCTTTAGCATTCTATAAAAAGCAGCAACCAAGAATGAAGGTTGTAATTAAAAGAGATAATTGTTTGTTTTACTTCTTTATTAACCAATCTAAGTTTTAAGAAAAAATAAGATTAAAAACTTAATTGTAAATAGTAATAATGTATATACATATATATTGTATTATAACTGAAATGTGACTGCATTTTAAAAACTATTGGTCAATTAAACACAGACAAGAAAGGTCACTTTATATACTCTTGAATACGTGCACAACAAATGCACGTTTGCAATATCATTGTAACTTTTGTGATGTTAGCCAACAATGGTTGAAAAATCAATGTGATAAAGACATTTGTGGTGTCAAGTTATCATCTGTAGTAATTCAATAGAGAAAAAGCATAACATTTATTTTGTAATTTTGTATGGTGGTTACAAGACTGGTCAAATCTACAGAGCATGTATGGAAATTTCTATTCAGTAGTGAAAATAACAAAACATGAAGTTCTATCTTCAAAAGCTTTTGATAATTATATGGAGACTATAAATAATTCCCATGGGAAATTTGTAACTTTTCTGATGTAGAAAATGAAAATTACTTTGCATGTTCGATAGCCAACGTTATGAAAAAAAAAGATTAATAGAAAATCTCTAATTTTAAAACTTAATACTTAATTGAAAATCTTGATAATTAGTGTATAAAAATCTTGTATTGTTTATCAATAACCTGTAAACACCTGCATAAAATACCAAAAATCATTGGAGAGAAACACACATAGGAGACCACACCACTGCTTTAACAGGTATACTCTGCACCTCTTGGGTAGAAAGTGGTAAGAGCACAACTACAAAGAGAGAGAAAGCAGGGTGGATTAAAAGGTTAAGCAAGTTCCACTGTCCAATGACACAATTTCACGCAGAATTGTTGACTTGTCGGTTTGAAGGATCAAGTTTGCAAACACTTTGAAGTGCCTGAAGATGAATTGTCTCTGCTATAGTCTCTTCAAGTTGATGAATCTACTGACGTTAGTGGAAAAGCTCAAGTTCTGGCTTTTGTCAATTTATAAAAAATGAAAAAATTGTAAAGGAATACTTATTTTGCAAAGATTTAGAAAAGTACAGCAAAAGGCCAAGACATTTTCGAGTTGGTAAATGAAAACATTCTGCTCTTCAAATTACATTGGAATAACTGTGACAGCATTTGCACCAATGGCTGTCCTTCAATGCAAGGAAAAAAGAAGGGATTTGTCACTCTGGTGCACCAACAAAATCCAAACATTAGGATTGTCTACTGCATGATTCACAGAGAAGTGCTCGCATCCAAATCTTTGCCAAAAGATTTGCACAGTCTGTTATGAATCAAGTTATTCAAGTAGTAAATTTCATCAAGTCTTGGCCACTTCAATCTTAACTTTTCCCTCTTCTCTGTGAGGCGATGGATTCAGACTACAATAAGTTACTGTATCACACTGAAGTTTGTTGATATTTGGATCTCCATTAAAAATTCATATCCTGCAACCAGTTCAAAAGCAGTTGAAGTTCTGTTTTCACTTGCATCTTCATGGTTCTGTGAAATTGGATTTTTAGCATGGACCAAAATTAAAGCCAGAAAGAGAGAGAGAGACTTCTTACAGTCGATGATGAAATGAGAGCTTGTTTGTCTATGTTAGAGCTTTGCTTCAATTTGATTTGCTCTCTGAAGCAGGCACAAGCATCACAATGAAAACATGTAAAAAAAAAAGTTGATTTTTCTGCTATACCACAAAATCATTAAAAAACCTTAGAATGACACTCACAGCCACAGAAAACGATAGTATTGTCAATGTGCAGATGACATTAATATCACTTGCTTTAGCCGTGTTTTATGTTCTAAGGTTTTTTAATTTAACTCTTCTGTGTTAAGTGTATCTAAACGTGATGCACAATGACATTATTAATGCTTGCTATGGCCGTGATTTTCATTCTAAGGCTTTTAACACTTGCCGTATAACGTGTACCTAAAAAAAAATCATTAAGGCTTTCCAGGTGTGCTACAAAAATTTTCAGATTGTCATAGTGTGCCGCAAGTCAGAAAAGAATGAGAACCACTGCTCTTAGATAAGTAGAAAGAAAGTACAAACTGATCTACAAATCAACAACCAACAGTACATTCTAACTCCGACATATGAAAGACAACAGGAAAATATGTGCCGATGTGCTAGGCAAAACAAAACTAAATTCAATCAGAATTGCACCACATTCTGATAACAGCAGTCTCAGGCAGTGAGCACTTCTTGAAGTGGAGTGCGAGAAGGACAGCCATTGCCCAATCAATGTTACCCTCTGGATACAACCACACACAAACTGGAATAAAATATCACTCTCCAATTCCATCTGATGGAAATGGATCACTTCTAAAAACAGATAGTAATTTCACCCTTTCAATAGAACTGCTCAAAAGCTTCCAGACCCACCACACTGAGGTGAAGACCACGAGTCAAACTGAGTGAGGAAGAATACAACCAACAAGTTTAAGGATTTATGTTGACAGATCCAGCATGATTCCAAAAACACTCTGTGAACTGACATCCATATGATGGAAGGATCAGGGATCTTAATTAACCATATAGCTCCAGGTATCCTTTACTAAACATGACAAAAAGTTTTAGCATTTTACATTGAAAATTTTGAACTAATTTTTATGTTATACCACTTAAAAAAGTAAAAAATCTCAGCTAAATATCCATATTTTAACAAAACAGTACATAAATTTAAATTCCTAATTCTAAAAAGTAAAATTAAAAAAAAAACATCTCCTGGCATGTCATCATCCCTATTTTATCCACTGCTCCTTGAAAAAAGTACAAAATTTAATGTATATTACTCTCTATAAAATCTTCAATGTTCATTTCTTATAGTCTTCAACTCTATTGGTTACAAAGCTTTTGAATAGAAAATCATACCTCATCCTCTCTTTTATAAATCATTTATAGTTCGTCCTTAAGTTTAATTATATATTACCTATAACCAACAGAAACTAAGGTTTTCATTATCAAATGACATGATGAATAACATTATGTTCTGAACAGTTAAGTGCCAATTTCATTTAGAATACAAACAACTTCCATGTGGAAAAGTTATTGGCTAGTTTGGATGAATTTGTAATGACTGTTGTTGCAAAGTTAGAAAGCCACCAAAAAAGTTTTGAGGGATAAGGGAATTAGTTCACTTTCTGTATGTCATTAATCTATATTGTTTAAAGCATCACGTAATTAAATAAAGTTATCAACTACAATACTATGAACAATATAAAAAAAAAATCAGGGTTAACTCTCTTAACCAAGAGGAGTGAAAAAAATTGCACAAGTTTGTTTGTTTTTTATTTTAAAATGTCAGAATTCAAAACTGGCAATGACTTCCATACTCTATTAAAGGAACAATGAGGAACAAAATGTGGTGGAAAGCCTCAAGGAACACCAACAGTAGAAACAGTGCAACAGATGACCAAAAAAATCCTATATTGAAAAGCAGACCACCCCTGATATAGTCAACTGAAGATACAGCAATCTCATTCTGCTTTACTTATATAGGTTCATGGGTAAGTACAGTCTGTAAAAAAGATATATTTATGAGGTAAATATATTGTGAGGAAAACCTTCTAGTGAATTTGTGGAACACCCCATTGCAACAGTATATGTCACTGGGCATGGTTATACATCTTGACTGTACAGAGTAGATTTTAGAGAAAGGAAGCACACGTGAACTGAGCAGGATCCTTATACTAAATTGTACATGCCATTGGAATTTTTTTCTTCCAGTGGCATATCCAAGTTATCTTTTATATATATAAAATACTTACCCAGACACAGCCCCAACAAACCACAAGATAATAACAGGCTGAAACATTATCTTGATGAAGATAGTAGGAAATAAATATATGGTTGGTTGGTTGATTTAGTGTTTTATAGCACAAAGCAGCTAAGCTATCTGCACCAAACGTCTAGTAAAAAGGTAAAAGTAAAGTA
Organism: Carcinoscorpius rotundicauda; assembly: GCA_011833715.1. Lineage (NCBI taxonomy): Eukaryota > Metazoa > Arthropoda > Merostomata > Xiphosura > Limulidae > Carcinoscorpius > Carcinoscorpius rotundicauda. The sequence continues at coordinate 13,985,669 of CM022395.1, read as the reverse complement.
AATGTAGTAAAATTCATAAAAGGAAATGAGGGTGAAACAAAGTTTAAAAAAAACAAATAGCATAAAACCAATGTTGACATCCAGTCTTCAATGTTAAGAGAGAAACTACAGTAAGAGAAGTTGTAAAGGATTTTCTGTAAAATAATGGTAATTATCATAACCCACCAGGAAGACTAACAGGTAAATACAAGAACCACCGGCAGTCACCTGAAGTTGGCCTTTCCAGTCCTGGTTTCAGGTTATGCATCATTACGGCCATTATCAAAAAGTAAAGTAACAAAAGTTTTAAAAGACATGCAGCAAAATTGTAATAATAACTTAGCAGGATGACTAATGGGTAGTTCAGATGGATAGTTCAAACAACAGCATTAGTCACCTTAAGTTGGCCTTTCCAATCTTGGTGTTGAGTTATTTAATGTTACGACCATTTTCTAATTTCAAATTGAACTAGAGAGATTGTCATTCTTAAAAGGGAACCACAGTAAAAAAGATTTAATGAATATATATATATAAAACAAATAACATTAAAAAGATTAGTGGCCTTTAAAAAACTAAAAACTTTACATATAAAGACAGACAGTGTCACCGTCACCAATAACACTGTCTAATGTTATAGATAAACCTTGGAACAGAACATGTTTAAAACAGTGGTGTCACTGAAAATTGTAACGATGGCAAGAAAGTAAAATTTGGCTAACAGCAATTTGAGTGTTACACAAACTACACACTGGTACATCAGTTTAAGATAAAAGAATACAATGAGTTAAAAAACTGTGAGCAATACATAGTCTAGTCAGAACAACTTTCTCCTTCCAATCTTTATGGAAACATGACGGCCAAAGTCCAATGTAGGGTTTCTATTTGAAAAAGGTGGTGGCTAACTCCAAGTCAACTGCCAACTGGCACAGAGTGAAGCCTTGAATACAGGACCATAGGCCATATATGGAGTAGGCAGTGCAGTGATAATGCCAGAGCAGATAGATTTTGCTGCTGTGTCTGTTTGCTCATTCCTGTGAATACCAATGTGGCCTGGTATCCAGAAAATTTGATAGAAGTAGATGTTAATAAGAAATGGGCCAGTTGGTTTTGAATATCAGTGAACCAACATGAAGTGATTCCAGAGCCAGTACAGAATTAAACGAGTTAGTATAAACAGTCCAATTGGAGTACTGCTTAGCTTCAATATGATCCAGGGTAAGAGAAATGGCACACAGTTCACCAGTGAACACAGAAGCTGAGGAGGGAATTCTGCATGCGACCACCAAACCATGGCAAAGCCCACAGTCATCTGATTTGAAACCATCCGTATAAATTGAAATGGAAAGATTATTCGAAAGATGTTCAGTAAATAAAAGACAGTACTTCCAATCAGGAGTATTTGCCTTTTTCAGATGACTGAAAGAAAGGTCACAATTGGGGACTATAATAAGACATGGTGGGACAGGCTGACCAGTGGATACTGCAATATTATCCAAAGACAGACCCAATTCATCCAACTGCACCTAAATGTGAAGGCCAAAAGTAGCAATGGCAGATCATCCATTCTGAAAAAGTATGGCCTACCAAAGAAGGAAAACACAACCCCAGGTGAGATGCTTTGGTAAGGAACAAAGTTTAGAAGAATATTGTAAAGACAGTTGCAGATGGCAAAGATGCAAAGAAGGTTCATGAGACTCTACGTATATGCTTTGAACTGGGGAGGTGCAGAAAGCCCCAGTGCAGAGCCAAAGTCATTGATGATGAATGGGGTCCAGTATCTTGAAAGCCGAGGATCTGGCAGAACCATAGACCAGTGATCCTTAGTCAAGTTTTGATCGTATAAGAGCATGATATATCTTTAGAGCATCAATCCCTTCTCCAAATGGTGGAAGAGAGGGCATGGAGGATGTTCAGAGCTCTTGTACATTTGACCCATAGCTGCTTAATGTGTGGTATAAAGGTCAGTTTAAAGTCAAAGGTAAGCCCCAAGAACTTGGTTTCAGGGACCAAAGACAGTGCAACTTCACCAATATGGAGTTCAGGATGAAGGTGAATACCCCATCGGTGGTAAAAGTGCATGAAAAAGGTTTTAGAGAAAGAGAGAAGTTAAAGCCATTTGTTGTGGTCCACTTCAGTACACAATCGAGGGCAGTTTGTAGTTGCTGTTGAATATCTCATGTTCAACGACCAACATAAGATGTGAAAGTTGTCTACATAGAGCCCATTTGCAACAGTGAGAGGGAGTTGTTCAGTGATGGCATTAATCTTTACACTGAAAAGTGTGACACTCAAAACCCAGCCATGAGGGGCTCCAAGTTCCTGTAGAAAAAAAAGGGAAAGTGTCAAACCCACATGAACATGGAATCTCCTGTCCATTAAAAGTTTTTCAGTAAAAATGGGTAAATGGCCATGTAATCCATATATATATATATATATATATATATATATATGGAGGACTTGCAAAATGCCGTACCTCCATGTTGTGTCATAAGCCTTTTCAATGTCAAAGAATATTGATACAAGATGATGTTGTTTGCTTCTCTAATTGACATTTCAAGACAAATCAGGTGGTCCATGGTGGAGTGCTATCATTGGAACACACACTGGGTGGTTGAGAGGAGGTTGTTTGATTCGAGGAACCAAACAAGACTAGCATTAACCATCCTCCCTAAGGTCTTACAGAGACAGCTTGTCAAAGAAATTGGACAGTAGTTTGAAGGAATCTTTAGATCTTTCCCAGGATTAGAGAAAGGTAAGATAATAGCCTGGTGCCAGGAATTAGGACAAATGTTCTTCTGCCAGATCTGGTTAAAAACAATTTAAAGAATATCAAGAAAAGCAGGAGGTAGGTGGTGCAGCATGTCACAGTGTACATCATCTGGTCCAACAGATGTACTGCCAGACCGATGAAGGGTCAGTTTCATCTCCACCAGTGTAAAGAGATGATTATAGTCATAAAAACAATCAGTTGGAAAGGAAAGAGGTGATCGCTCTGCCCGAGTCTTGATGGCCAAAATGGTGGAGGAAAAACCAGAAGTGCTAGGTAACTGGCAAAAGCTTTCACTTGGAGTATCAACGATGCTCCAGATATCAGCTACTTCTTGGCCATTAGAGAGTAAGATCAAGAAGGGGACAAAAGTGTAGTGCCTACTGACCTTTCAAACCCTGTCCCATATAACTTTGGAACTGGTGGTAGAAGATATGCCAGTTGTGAACCTAATAAAAGATTTCTTCTGGCTTTAATGTCTTACCCACCTAGCATGTGCATGGGCCATCTGGAAAGCAATGTGGTTTGAAAGTGTGGGATATCTACAAAAAGTGTCCCAGGCCCATTTTTGAGCCTTCTGTGCCATATGGCAGGCAGAATTTCACAACGGACGAGGATATTGTGAAAAATGTGTCAAGGTTTTACGAATACATCAAGCAGCTGCTTGTATAATACAGTCAGTTACAACTGCCACTCAGTTTTTATTGATGGTTGACAGATGATGGTTGGGTCAAATTCTGCAAGAACAGTGAAAGTGAACCAGTCTGTCTGATCCAGCTTCAACCAGGGCACGCGGGTTGGGTGGCATTGACCACAGCCAGTCTCTCTCAAAAGAATAGGAAAATGATCACTGTCTCATGAATTATTGTCAATCATCCATGAAATATGGAAGAATAATGAAGGGGAGCAAATTGAGAGATCAATAGCAATAAAGAAGTGACTAGGTGCATGAAAATAAGTAAAAGAACCAGTATTGAAAAGAGAAAAATCATGATCAGAGAGCATATGCTCTACAGAGCGACCCCTCCTATCAATATCAGCACTTCCCCAGAGGAAATGATGTCCATTAAAGTTCCCCAGGATTAGAAAGGGAGATGGCAACTGTTCAATGAGATCAAATGTCTCTCCATGTGACCAGTAGAGAGAACAAGCAGTGATAGTATGGCCCAAGGAAACACAGATGACTAAGGCCTCCAAGGGTGTGTCGAGTAGCAAGGACAGGGTACCACTCCTCCATGTACTCGTTCATCACACAGCCTGTCATTTCTGTACAGAAAAAAATTGCTGAAAGGTGACTGTATCAGCAATTTTAAGAAATGTTTCCTCAGCAGTTCCATTATATCAAGGTGGCCATTTTTAATGACGTGCTGACAAATTGGCTAGAGTATCCTTCTGTTTATGACCACATCTTTTTTCTCTACTGTCCTTATTCAAAGGAGGTCTATCAACCTCCATGAATCCTGCTCTGGGTTGATTGGGCAGGTCTTTGTTGTTAGAAGTGCATTCCAGTTACTGAGAATGCAAATGAATGACTGTTTTGCATCTTGGGGTCCAAGAAAAAAAGATGTATCCAAAAAAATGCCTGTAACTGGAACCAAAGGATGTGGAACTTGGGGTTTGTTGGAATGTGTGGGATGAACAGAGATGGATGTAAAAGTTGATTCATCAACTTTTTTAACCATGCAGTCAAAAGGCTTTTCATTTATTTTGAGAACGATTCTCTTGGGGGCACAGAGATCTGTCTGCACCTCACTGTAGTTGTGGAATGAAGTGCAGCAGCATATGTCTGAGACGAAGTGGTGGGCAACAATTTTCCAGCCTCAGGACAAGTAATGTTACAAATCATTTTCAAATGCTGCACCTCTTTTTCCTCCAACCATTTAGGGCAAGAACGAACAGTAAGAAACACTGCAAATGACACAATGTGGGTCCGTTTCACACTCATAGACATCATGGTCCTTGCCATCACAACAAGCACATGTCAGGGAACCATGACATGATGCTTTGAGTGACCAAACCTCTGACACTGGAAACATCAGAGAGAATTTGGAATGTACAGCCATACCCTGCAATTAAGATAACCTGCCTTGATGGTTGGAGGTGCATGTGATGATATAAATGCCAAAACAAGGATATTTTTAGGCAGTGTAAATCCATCTTTGCAAGTGGAGATGCACCTAACTGCAGAAACTCCTTGAGTAGAGAAACCAGGGAGAATCACTGACTTGGGGATGTTCAAATCTCTCTCAACAATAACTCCTCATAATGAATTCAAAGTATCATGAGGTGTAACCTCAATAGGTATATCCCCAATTGCCTTTAAGTTCAAGAGGAGTTCACTGTGTTGGGATGTGGATGTTTCAACCAGTATGTCTCTAGATCAAAGCTTATTTACTGACTTTGTAGAGCCAGCAAGTTCCAACAGTCCCCTCTGAATAAAAAAGGGGGGCATTTGCCCTAAAGGTTTCTCTAAATGTAGGATAAGAAAATGAGGTACAACTGGTGGTACAGATGTTGAAGATTGCTGATCAGAGACCCACTGATCACACCCACCATGGAGCCCTACAAGAAGACGCACTACAACGTCAAGCAAGGACACTGCAACAATGCCAGGGTTTCATGAGCACTATACCAAAACATCAGCATCAGAAATAATGTCCACAACACCCATTGGGAACTTACAACACTGTTATTTGGTTGACCCTAGCCAAAGTGGACCAGATAACTGACCCAAGAGGAGCCACCCAAAGGCCACCCATCTACAGGAATTCAAGGCCAAAGTGGTGTGTTAGGGTCAGACCCCTCAACCACCAGGATCCTCTCCTCCCTTCTAGGTCACCACACATGACAAACACGGAGGGGATGTTTAGATCCCAGAGGAGGTAACCTGAAAGAACAGAACCTTCCCTGGGAGGTCTCCTCACCATGTAAAGGAATCCACAGAGATGGGATGAATATACAAGATGTAATCCACATACCTGGCTGAAGAATTCCCTCAAACAGATAACAGAGATGAAATACCAGGAAAAAAAATAATGTGCCTGATCTGATATGACAACACCTGGAACAAAATTTGGGAAGACATGAAAGTACAGACCAACTGTATCACTTGATGAGCTCAACTTGAAATGATAAAAGGAAAAAAAGTTACACAAAGATGAACAATGCCAAGAAATGAAAAAAGTTGGAATGGAAACCACTAAATGTAGGTGTGTGGGCAATGTAACAATGAAAAGCAAGCAATGGTAATTAAATTCTGTTGGAATAAGACTGGGAATAAAGGTGGAAAGAGATCAAAGTGAAACCTGCGAGAAGAAAAAAAAAATCAATGTTTTGGATAGGAACAACTGACTGGATAAAGTAGAACATGTGAAAAAGAGAAAAGTATATAAAATGTTGATGGCAAATATATCAGATAGATAAGGCCCACTCACACTAAAAGGAATAGGTGTAATTCTGAAAAGACAGGTAAAACATGGAATAATTGGAAAAATTTTAAATAGAGAGAGGGGAAGCCAGTGAAGAACAATACTGACATTACAATACAGAAAACTGCATGATGAGGAGGTCTACCAAATCAGGAAGAACTCAAAAGCTGTTTGTTGGTCCAGTCTTACTGGGAAACAACCACTGCCTGGGCCTGAAGATGAGGAACAAGAGACAGAAAAAAAAAAGGTTACTTTCTGTTGGAGTAAAGTGGAAAAAGTATTCAAATGAGGAGTATCCACTAATTGCATAGCCATTGAAAATTTGAGAATCAAGAGACCATTCCATGGATTAAATTTTGCCAGCTCTTGAAAAATGGTCTGCTGCAAGGTGAAAAGCACCCAGAATATGATATTAAAGGAGATACTGTACATGGGCCAAAGAAAGGAATTTTAGTACTTGACCATAAAGGAGAGAATAATGTGTGCCCCTTTAGCAACTGATAAAGACTACAATGATGGAATTGTTGGTAGAGACGAAGAAAACAAGTCAAAACACGTCACTAGAAAATTTTAGATGTTGATAGGGTAAGACATTTTGATCTGATACCTGCTGATATTACTCACACCTCCCAACCTTGGAATAAAGCATCTGTGAGCAGATGCAAAACCAGATGAGGTAGAAGAAAGCAGTGCTCTTGTCATTGTCTGTTGTTCTTGTTCAGCCACCAAAGAGATTGTTTGTATGGGAATTAAAAACTGAGATCCTAAGAGTATATTGGCCATGCAAAGTTTAATGGAGAGAACATATATGTGCCCAACCCCAAAGAACAAGGACTTTAAGAGAAGCCTTAGTCTCTAAAAGTGATAGAACCTCACATGCAAAAACAGAGGGAGCAGGAAGTGCTAAACACTCCATCAAACAGAAACAAAAGTGAAGAAGGCTGGGACCAAATGATAGTGAATGTTGAAAAATTCATCCAAATGAATAAGATATAGAGTTAGCAAAAGTACAGACTATTCCAACATGAGTTGCATCTATCAGCAGCAGATGAATGTGCAAGTTGAGAAGACTCTAGTTTGCAATCAGCTAACAGGAGCCACTCAATCACATAGTGGTATAAATGCAACTCTCAACCTAGTATAAGTTTGGCAAAGGCCTTCATCATCCAATAAAATACATACTGTGCTGAATCAAGCCTGAAATGGTGTGAAACTGATACACAACTCCATATTAGATAAACCAAAAATAGCATTTAAACTAATGATAAATGGGAATATGGAGATAGGCATTTAGGACATTTATCATGGTCATCCATAGTCTTGGAGATAAAAAAAATAAATAAATCTGAGTATGATAAAGAATCCCATGGCAAATTGAGGAAAATCCAGAATTTCATCACATCAGAATAAAAGGAACACAAAATACCAGTCCCCTGATTTGTTTCTGGGACAACAAAAAAAGTCTGGAGAAGGCTGGTTGACAAGCTTGGATGGATGCAGACTGGTAGTAAGGTTCCAAGTTAATATAGTAAACACCTGTTACATGTGAACAAAATCAGCCAAATGTGCCACCACTTGAGAGGAAAAGATTTGAAAGGCTCTGAAACTGCTAGTGACCATAAAATCAAAGTCAAGTCTCATAGTGAAATTTATTTTAAATATGTATGACCTCTCATAAAGTACATCTGGTTAAATATATAAACAAATTTTTCATCTGTTTGTTTTGTATCATAAACACACAAATAGCATGTAGCAATTTGTTCTTTGAAAGCTTTCCCTCCTAAAGTATTAACTGATCAATCAGTAGGCTCATTAATCAATATAGCATTCTGATACTATGATACATGGTTACTGTTTAAAAAAGTAATACAGTACTTTATTAAAAACATTAATTTCAAACAAATAACCACATATCTATAAATCTAAAATTTAAAAAAATCATAAAACTATTGAATAACACAGTCCTTACTCTAAACCATGCTCAGTCCATATTTTCTCTATTGTGATATTCTAAGTTACCTAAATATTTTCTTTTTAGATTAAAAAATACTTACATAATACAAAAAAACATATATAAACTTTGTTTTGATGCTGAGGTTATTCATATACATTGATAATAAAGTTGTTTAATTAAACTTTAATTTTAACTGTTAAAAACTGTGATATGTGCTTCAACTTAATCACACTAAGTTAATTAAAGAGAAAACATTGATATTAGTACAAAACATATAAACAAAACTCAGTATTTTAGAATCAAAGTCACAGCAAAATGGTTTAAAACTAAAAAATATAAATCTTTGCAATAAGGCTATACACCTTTGTAACTACTTAACTCTTCTCCAATGAACAAAAATCACTGATACCATCTCATTTCATTCAACATCCTTTCTGCCCATTCTTCAAATACACAAAATAAGGATTCTGCTCTGTGCTATTGTTGCAAAATTTACTGTGAATAAATGTTTCTATTTAACCAAATCTTATACTGTTGAAAAATTATATTTATTTTGTTGACAAACCTAAGTTTGTTAATACAGAACCATATGATCAATAGATCTTTGTGTATTTTCATAATTTTTCAAATTCATTATAGGAGATGCTTTTCTCTGTCGGAAAAACAAAAAAAGGTACAAAGTAACAAAATCCAACATTCAGAAGTCTAAGACATTGACTGATATGTTGCTGTATGTCTAATGCTTACTTTAAAAATGGCAATAAAATCTGCAAACAAGCTCAAACACTATAATTATCTTTGATCCTAAAAAACTGGAGTTCATATATTGTTCTTCAAACAGTTCTCATTAATCTAGCTATTATATCAGTTTTTGTAAACTTTATTTTTCAATCTCACTCATCACTACACAAATTTGCTTTAAACATTTTTGATGAAAATATTTGGAGCTCCCACATATCTTACCAAACACCTTAACAGAAGCCATGTAATTCATCTTTACTTTGTCATACATCTATTTCTATTCCCCAAAACTCAAAGAATTCTTTGTACTGTTTAAGTAGCTGTCAAGTTTATACTTCAAAAAAATTTTCTCCTACATACACAACAAAAAAAGAATTTTCCTTGGCAGCAGCAAAACAAAACAAAAAACTTTAAACATGTTTATGATATTAATACCCTATATTTTAGTAGCTGTGAGCAAATTCTACACTCCTTTCAACAAATAGCTGTAAGTCGAGTTTTTTACCTTTTGACATAATTAATTACTACTATAACTAGTGAACATAATTTAATGATTTCAAAATACTTTACCCGTCTTTTCTAAGAAAGCTAAAATTTGATCAAATCTAAAAAAAGACACCAACTACAGGAAAAACCGATATATACTACAAACTGAAACTGCCTCTATTCACGAATTTATTTCCCGACCACAACCATAACCATAATACTAGATAAAGAGGGCGAGATCTAGTTTGCAATACGATGTCATTTTTCGGATGAATAACGAGAAGGTTAAATTAATTACAACTACTTTATGTCAATATCAAGGTTCGTAGATTGCTTAAATTATAAAATTAAAATAACTGAAACTAAAATATAAATAAAATAAGTAGCAAAATATGGCTACATGACAATGAATCCTTGATTTATTTGATTTACACACAACAGTAATTTAGTACTGGCCAAAGCAAAATCTATTCTCCCTCTGTTTAGACCCCGGCTAGAAGAGTGTTATGTCTCCAGATTTACAACGATAAAATAAGGGATTCGATTCCCCTCAGTGGGCTCAGCAGATAGCTCGATGTGGCTTGGATATAAAAAAAAACATACACATACCCTCTGTTTATAGCCCTGTCGCAATGATATTTTCAGGTAGTTTAATCCGACAATAACAACAGATTCAAACATAAACTAAAAAGAGTAACTTGTGTGAAATAACATGACTAAGGTGTTGGGGCCCGGCATGGGCAAGTGTTAAGGCGTTCGACTCGTAATCCGAGTGTCGCGGGTTCGAATCTCGGTCACACCAAACATGACTGGCCCTTGCAGCCGTGGGAACGTTATAATGTGTCGGTCAATCACACAATTCGTTAGTAAAAGAGTAGACCAAGAGTTGGCGGTGGGTGGTGATGATTAGCTGCCTTCCCTCTAGTCTTACACTGCAAAATTAGAGACGGTTAGCGCAGTTAACTTTCGAGTAGCTTAGCGCGAAATTCAAAACAAACAGACTAAGGTGCTTTAGATAATGAAAATATTTTTTATTTAGGCACGACAACAACTGCGCGTACCTGGATCAGTGAATGGCTTTTCAGCTTTCAGTCCCTAAAGATGAATCTATGCTGAACCCATTACGATATATATATAAACCAAGTAGAAGTGAAAAAAACAAGTGAACCTGAATGCAAAGATAAACTCTGGTTATTTGTTTATTTGACAATGTCACCTCATGACCTTTGATCTTCACAGCATTAAATGGTTGTGGCGTTCAAGCGTTCTCAATTCGGCCAGCAAAAAATAATAAATTTCTTTCAATGTGAATACCATATATTACTCTGGGCCACAACAGAAATTATCTACTACAGAGAACAAGGCAAAAAAACGAACTAGAATAACCAATTTCAATGACTTCCCGGACCATGTGTTTATGATAAAACTGCAGGTCATGAAGGAACTCTACTCGAAATCCAAGAGTGGCGGGTTCGAATCCCCGTCACACCAAACAAGCTCGCCCTTTCAGCCGTGGAGACGTTATAATGTTACGATCAATCCCACTATTTGTTGGTAAAAGAGTAGCCCAAGAGTTAGTGGTGGGTGGCGATGACTAGTTTCCTTCCCTCTTGTCTTACACTACAAAATTAGGGACACTAACGCAGATAGCCATCTTGTAACTTTGTGCAAAATTCAAAACAAACCAATCTAAGTCACTAAAACAGATACAACGTATTATATGCCTGCATGTCTCACACTCCCTTCGTTGCTTCATTCTTGTCCCCAAGCTGACCAATAAATTTAACTTCAAAACCTATAACCTTCAAACTCGATACATATTCAAGAAATATGTTAACTTTTCCTTTTTCACAAGACTATATACAGACCGCAAGGACAAACAACCATTTAACAATGAAGTACACTTAATCACACGATAAAATCGTTAGTACATTTTAAAAATCAATATGCTTTACTACAGGATAGATAAATAAAAAAAATAAACAGCTTCTCACTGCATGAAAACTCAGAATGAAAGAAATCCTTCCGCGGTTCGACACGACGTAGTTCAAAAACAAATAGTTAAAAATAAAACTTTAATATTGAATTATACTGCATAAAAATATCCTTTAACAGTGAACAAACAATATGCAAGCATATATTTAGAAAGACAAAATCCTGTTAATGGGTCCCGCGGCAAATATTCTCTCCGAGCCCTTTTTGTCTCTCCCCTTTAAAAAATAGCCAAAACTTATTAAAAAGAGGATCTTAAATTACCACAGCAACAAGCTCATAAACAAGAAAAAATCATAGCAGCAGCCTTTGTAGCTCACAGTATAAACGTAAAAATGTTAATAAAAGCAAACAAACAAATATATATTCAATCTACAAAGCAACAATTATATATTACTTATTACTCAAAATATTATTTCAATTATTCTTAATGTATCAAATATCTATATACAAAGAAAAGTCAAAAACTATTCATTTTATGAGTGAATCAAGATACAACCTCAAGATTTTTTTGTTGTGAATTTCGCGCAAAACTACACGATCTGCGCTAGCCGTTTCTAATTTAGCAATGTAAGACTAGAGGGAAGGTAGCTAGTCATCATCACCCACCGCCAACTCTTTAGCTACTTTTTTACCAACGAATAGTGGGATTGACCGAAACATTATACCGCCCCAACGTCTGAAAGGGCGAGCATGTTTGGCGCGACGGGGATGCGAACCCGTGACCCTCGCATTACGAGTCGCACGCCTTAACACGCTTGTCCCTGCCGAGCCCGAAAGAAGAAGAAACTAAACGAAATGACACTTGTAAAATTGAGATCCTTTAAAACAATCTCTTAAACAAATGGGGGAAAACTACCAAAATAACTATGAGTATATAAATATATATGTATACGTCAAAATGCCTACGTAAGGATGGCTTGGATTGTGCATCAAAATTATGTTTTAAATATTTCCCCAAAGTGATCATCATAACTTGAAATTACTGTAAGGTGTTTCAATTTATAACAGTCTTCCGCGGAAGAACTGCAGTAAGTCTAAGGATTTACAACCCTAAAAGTAAGGATACAATTCTCCTCATTGGACTCAGCAGATAGCCCGATGTGACTTTGCTGTAAGAAAACACACATACACGCCTTTTATAACAATATCTATGTAATAATACATGAATAGTTTCAAACGGAATATCCACTTTGATATGTGATGAAATAAAAATCCTATAAAATGCTTAAATACAGGCTGAAACAGGAATTACCAGCAATCATAGATACACAATAAAAATTACAGTTAGAATCTCGTTGTATTTAAAACTTGGCTAAAAATACAACTTTCTATGTGTATTGAAACATTTCACTAAAAACAAACAAAGAAGAAAACATTTCAAAATAGGAAGTAGATGGAGAGATCTCATTTGCATCATCCCTGCATAATACCACAGACACACTAGTGTAGTAGAGTGTTAACAGAGAAAAGCAAGATATATTAAATTCAATTTGATTGGACAGTTTTAAATAATGCTTTATGCCAAAAAGTTACGTAATCGAGTTGTTATTTTGTAGTTGAAGTGAGTTAAAGTTGTATTTTAATTTTATCAAAATAACGCTACTTCTTGCATTAGTGCTGTGACGTGTTTTGTTGTTAGGTGTATTTTGAATTATCTACTACAAATAATACAAGTCCATCTTCAGTTTAGCAATTCATTTTGAAACTTTATACTTGAAATTAGGCATACATCTAATTTAAGAGTTAACATGGAATAATTTAATTGAGAATTTAAGGGTACAAATGAACGTGTCTGTGGTAAAAGTTTACTGACAAAGAAATAAATTAATTCACTATCATTAAGTGAACTGGACTTACATTATTTATTACAAATATAAAATTTCAAAATAAATTGCAGGACAAGTCTAGCTTTCCGACTTCTAATAGAGAAATAAACACATAACTCTTCGAGTAACTGTATAGTAGAATAAACGTAAAAACTGACATTGACCTAGTTTCTCACTAATAATCAACTTCTTGAATATTTCCCCATTGATTTCTTAATCTCTAATTCTAAAACTTTATCAATTTCTAACGATTCGCTTTTGTTATGTCTTTCTAGTTGTTTGAGAGAGGGTAAGTCAGGAAAGCTTTGGTAATCAAACATGATCAAATCTTTTTGGCACTGATAAATATGAATTAAATTATGATTTGAGTTTTAGTTTAGAACGCATTTTGTCTCTGAATCAGATCTCGGATACAAGCTCCAATTTATTATGTTACGTATTATAATTTATCCCTAATGAGCCATAGATTAATTATGTTATATATTACAATTTGAAATACTCTGAAACTTTAACTTGAATTTATAAGTTAATTGAACGTATAGATGTATCAAATTTATGGTATTTGTGTTTGTCACAAGATTAATAGACAATTTTCTTTCTTCAAATAGGTTTTAATATTGAAACAATAATACAATTTATAATAACGGTTATCACAAATAATCACTAATGGACACACTTACAAACAATATTAAGTTTTCTGTATGATCTGGAACTGAATAATTTATCGATGCTTCGCGGTTCACTATGAGGGAATAAATTTCGAGTTGATATCAGTATAATTTACTTAACGGTGGGATTGCTGGCCCTGTATAATTATTTGCTGATCATGCGTCAGTCTTTTCACTACTGAAATTATACGATGTCTTCATAGTACTACTAGCATCCAAAGTTAATCTGCTGAAGTTAAATTTGAAATCTATAAATGTTTCTAGCCAAATATATGTAGTTCCCGATTACTAATTGTTTATAACAGTTATAGCTTTGGAGGTTTGTAGTATACTGACTGCAGCACACCAACAATTTATATCATTTCTTCCCGTCGCGTTGCTTTTTTTTTTATTAGCTTGAGAGGACAGTAGTTTCTAGAAATTGGAGCTAAGGCAATAATACTGGCAATCACTAATAGTTACATACACACATTGTATATTGTTGATTCTTACAGTCGAGAAACTTCTATAGATTTTGCAAAGATATGGAAATTTCGCAATACAGATTTAGTAATATAAGTCATATGCATTTCAAAATATATAATAAATTGAAACAAGTTTTGATATTAAAATATATATTTAATTGATTATTTGTACCAAACCACCACTATGAGAACCTAGAATAACAAGGACGGTTAAAATAAAACACGGTGAAAAGGTAGAATAAAAGCCTCATATTATCTACAAATTCAGGTAACATTTTAATAGACGTAAATAAGCAACTGGACCTCACAAAACGTAAAACATGATCTACATAGATAGTGTCATCATTACTAATGACACTGTCCAATGTCAAAGAGAAACCTTTATGAAAAACATGTTTAAAATGACGTTGCTGCTCACAGTTATAAAGAGAATACGAAAGTAAAATATAACCTGAGTGTCACAAAAGCCGCACATTGGTCGATTAGTTGTTGTTTTGAATTAAGCACAAAGCCACACAATGGGCTATCTGTGCTCTGACCACCACGGGTATCGAAACCCGGATTTTAGCGTGTAAGCCGGCAGACATACCGCTGAGCCACTGGGGAGCTGGTCGATTAGTCCCTTGTGAAAGAAGATCATGTATAATGAAATTATGGACAATGTAGAACCTTGATGAAACAACTTTTTTTTCTCTGATCTTTACAGAAAGTAGATGGCCAAACAACAATATTAGGCTTGTTGTGGAAGCGCTTATTATTATATTGCTCCTACCAAATCAGGTGCCAAATAGTTTGAATCCGGTACTTGCTAGCTCTGAAATCCACAGGGACAGGGAGGGCAATAAAAACGTCAGAGCAAATTGATTTAGTTGTGGTATCAACGAGATCGTTCCGGCGAATACCAACATGGCCATAAAATAAAAAACTATATATATGAAAAGTAGAAGTCATCCAGTCGCATAAAGAAAGAAAAGTTAAGGTTTAAATTTTAGGTTGTTTTTTTTTGTTGTTGTTTTGAATTAAACACAAAGCTACACAATGGGCTATCTGTGCTGTGCTCACCACGGGTATCGAAACCCGGACTTTAACGTGTAAGTTCGCAGACATACCGCTGAGTTACTGGAGGCTTAAATTTTGGGAGTGGTTGAATAATATTTATCACAATGCACACAGAACAGGGATTTTCGTTTAATTGTTGTTAAACACAAAGGTATATAATGGACTACAAACCATAGATGCTTAAACCTGAATTTTAAAATTGTAGGCCTGCAGACTTTGTTTTCAATCACTTGGGGAAAAAAAACACGATAAAAGGAATTTTATACCAAATATTGGAAAGAAATTATTTCATCTCGATATCGCCATCTAGCAAAAGAGAATTATACTATCTCCACTCATGCAGAACTTTCTTAACGGTCAAAGTGATGGTTACTGGTGTAAATTGCCAACACTGATTATTGTGTTAGTATTATATTTATTTTCTCTAAGTTATTTTAAAATACATTGGTATATTTGTTTTTTGTGTTTAAAATGTTCAAAAGTACTTTGTGCAATTTTCTAAAACATATTTTACAATGTTTCTTAGTTAGGCTTAACATACTTGCATAATGTATTGTCTCGTTGAACTTTTACAGTCACAGTATTTTAAGCCTAACGGAAGCGTAAAGGTAAAAGTAAAATCGATTCATACAGATATTTTGTTTTCTGTGATGGCAATACACTGTACTTGAAACGTTTGACAGTTTTGAGTAATAGTTCTGTTACGATACTAAAAACTTGTGATCTTATTTGATCAGTTTACTATTATTAAACTGAAATGATAAAATTTAAGGATTTAGAGCATTTACTTTGGTCTCAACTTTGAAGACTTAAGTGTGCAGTGAGAATAAATCCATGGGCCACAACTGTGTCGGAAATGATGTATTTGTGAGAATGGATAGCAGAAGTGGTTCTTCATTGCTATAACTATGATCTTGCAGACCATGCTGCTTTTTGTGGCAAGTTTGTTTGAGAACAGAGTGTAGCAGCGTAACCACAGTGTTATAAAATTCCATCTGATCCGACAACACTAAGCATTCCTGCCATTATGAAATATATAATTAATACTACTGGGTGTCCTGTAAGTCACTACCCATCCATATATCTTATGCAACCATTGTATCTGTGTGGTGTCACCAGTATTCTTGGGCTCATGTATTTGTCACAATACTGTTCAAGTGTAAATGGGCTTACATTGACCATATTTCTCTGAGAAAAAAAAATTATAATAGATAGGTAATTGAATATAACATATGAATGGGTAGGAACTTTTGGGCCACTGTGTATTTTAAGGAAAACAATCCTTCATAGAAATTTAAATTATTTAAAAGAAATATTAAAATTGGATGTGGCATTCAGTCACAGGTCATAAATGCTCTTTATAAAATATATGCACTGTGTGAACAGAATTTTCATTTTAAATTTGCATGTGCAGTATGCTAATAAAACCTTGTCAAAGGCTATCCTTTCACATCCAACTTTAAAGAAATTAAAATCTTCCTACGAATTTTAAACTTGTCAATTGCCCTGTTATTTTCAGAAGAAAGCAAAAAGAAATTGGAGGCATTTTTTCTTCTCATCTAGCTTTTATTTAATAATGTAATCTTGAATAGCATCACCTCTTACACTTTTGGTTGTAAGAGAATCTATATTACAAGATCATGTTACATACCTGTCACTTGAGTAAGTCAATATTGCTTTTAACCTAAGAAATAAAAAAACAATGCAGTATTTTACTTAAAACTTGATAATTTGTAGAAATGAAGAGTAAAGAGATAATTACCTTGTTTTACTGGTAATTGGAATATCTATTTACCTTGAAATTCCATCAGCTCCACCACTAACAACTGATTAACCCAATTGCAACACGTGTTTGGCATAATATACACAAGTTCATCCACACATTTGCGCTATAACTTTTAAAAACAAAATTTGATAGGCATTTAGTAAAGATTACAATTTTATTTTACACAAAAAAATCAGATATTTTAATGAAATATTTCTATAAAATATATCCAAGTGGAAAGCAAGTTCATGTTATTGTCAAACAACTGTTTTTTTGTTACAAAAATTTGCATAATCAGTAAAACCTCTTAAATACATTTCAAACATATATTTTTAGTAAGACTGTGTTCTATTTTTAAACCCTGACTACTGAGTCTGTTTCTTGATCAACCTCATAACAAAATTAAGAAATAAAAATAAGTTATGTTTTTTCATGCTTAAGTGACTACAAATAGCACAAAAATATAAATGTTTAGTCTAAGTAGCTTAAGTCTCATAAAGCTATATATTTATGTACAGATTTTTTATTATATTGACCTTCAAGTCATGCCAAACTAATGTTACATAATTTGCATTAATGCTATGCACATCCACTTATGTTTTGAAACCAGTAATTTAAAATTGACATTTAGTCTTACCTGTCTTGGCTGTGTTTTAGTGAACTAGTATTTTGTAATTTACAATCATATTTCTATTATTATACTTTATATATGTGTACATGGATCATTACTATTTAGAAAGAAATTATTAAACTTTTTTTTATTAAAATATAGAACAATAAATAAAGAAGGAAAGCAAACAATTATTTCATTTGGCTGTAACCTTTGAACTTGGTTGCTACTGGGCATAGGTTGCTAAGACTTTTAAAATTTCCCATGTGGAAGATGTCAAACAAACTTATTTAGGTTTTATATATACAGTTGAATAACCAAAAAAATCATAAATAACTACAGTGATACCATAGAATTCCACTATAATTTATTAAGCTTATTAACTAACATGTATTTGGATTTTAATGAATAAGAAACTTCAAGCTGACTAAAGATACAACCAACCTCACTGAAATCTTTGATCAAAAGAATGTGGTAACCTTTTTAAAGTATAAAATGTCTGAGAAAACATCTCTGGGGATTTTCTGAGCTGTTGATTGGTTATTCAAGTAATATATTGTTGTTAGAATATGTAAGGGACCTTTGCAAAAAATGTAAAAACTTGCATGGGGCCACTGTGTTTGTTCCAGTACACATTGGCTATAACTCAGCAGAATAAAAAGATTCGTGGTTGTTACTTTATATTCTAGCTTGTCAGTATTAGTATGTTTAGTTCCCAATTTGTACAAAACTATAGATGTGGTATTTTGATATCAGAAACATCTAAATTTAACCAGTGCTGCATTCAATATACTAAAATCTATACTTATGTGTTCTCTTAATATTTACTTTTCATTTCATCAAACCACAGTAGTTTTATAGCTCATGAGTAAGAATAGTTCAATGTGATAATGTACAATGAATGACTTGAACTTCAGTTAACTGGCCTCTGTCCATAACATTCTCCATTCTGATTTTCTTATTTTTTATGGAACCTCATAAAAAATGTTTATACTGTAAGATAACATAACTCATAATCATATAAAAAGAGTTGCAGATAAATAATACAAAGTTTTAATTTAATGGATCTGTGTTGACTCTTAATGAAATATAAATGAATTTACAAACTTGCTTTTATCAACCTACAATTAATAATGTAGTAGTAATATTAACTTGTAGTTAGCTATAATTTAAAAAACAACAACATTATACTTAAGTCCATGTTTCCCAACAACAAAAAATAACTGCTTACATTTAATAAATAATCAAAGGTATACTTATTTAAAGTGGGCAGCATAGAAGATTTAACACTATAATTGGTGAAGTGTAAAAAGTTAGTGTGTTAACAGTTTATTTTCTATTCCTGAGCTGTCCATGACTTATTTTATTAGGGATGTGCAAGATTTAAACATAGTAGATTCGAGAATCAGGTTAGGTGCTACTCTTCTATCATTCACAGTTTCGGAACAAAATGAATAACTTCAGAACTTTAGTTGAAATAAGGAACTTTAGTAAAATGGAAATATTTAGTGAAGAATATTGGTTTTATTTGGTAAATACTGATAAAATTCTTTCCAAATTGAAGTTTTATATTTAGTAATTGAGAACATTTTATTGTCATCTCGCATGAATGAATATATATTCCTTTTTAATGAATATCTAATTACTGTACTGTGTCCCTTTTGTGTGGATTCCCGTACGTGGTGAGAGGACCTTTCAAGGAAGATTCTTTTTTTTCAATTTATCTTCTCTGGGATCTAAACATCCATCCATATGTTTGTTATGCATGGTGACCCATGAAGGGGAGGAGAGGATCCTAGTGGTTGAGGAGCCCAACCCTCACACTACTTTGGCTTTGAACTCCTGAAAATGAGCAGTCTTGGGGTGGCCCCCTTGGGTCAGTTGGCTGGTCCACTTGGGCTAAGGTCAACCAACTACCATTGTTGGATGTTCTCAACAAATGTCATGGACATTGTACCTAATGTTGGTGTTTGGGTATATTGCTCACGAAACCCAGGTGTTGCATCACTGTCCTTGTTTGGCACTGTAGTGCATCCTCTTGTAGGGCTTCATTCTAGGTAAGGTCAGTGGGCACTGAAATATTCCTTTTTTATTTTTATGGATCCTCCAAATAAAATATTGAAAAAAACAGTCCACAGGTAAATGACCACATGAAGATTTTGAGCAGCAACCTTCAATATCTTTAACACCTGTATCTCATTTTTTTATACTATATTCTCTTTCAGACAAACCTTTAGGGCAGATGTCTCCCTTTTTCATTCAGAAGGGACTAGAGGGACTTACTGGCTTTCCAAAGTCAGCGAAGAAGCTTTGCTCTGAATACATATTGGTGGAGATACCCACACCTCAACAATGTTAACACCTCTTGCATTCAAAGGTGATTTGGGATATATCTGTTGAGGTTACACCTCATGCTCCTTTGAATTCATCATAATGAGTTATTGTTGAGAAGGATTTGAAGAACATCCCCGAGTCAGAGATTGTAGCTGATTTTTTCACCCAAGGAGTTTCTGCATTGAAGCATTTTTCCCCTTGCAAAGATAGAATTATGTTGGTGACCTATGTCCTTATTCTGACATTTACATCACACCTTCACCTGTCATCATAAGGACATGTTATCTTAATTGCAAGGTACAGTCATAAATTCTAAACCCTCTCAGATGTCAGCGGTTTAGTCACTCGAAGACATCATGCTATGGTTTCTTTGAAATGGGTGGAAGAAAGGTCTACAGCATTTGAAAATTATTTTAAGCATTTCTTACCCTGAAGTTTGAAAGTTACTTTCCACCACTTCATGTCTAATGTATGCTGCTGCACTTCATTTTTTTACTACAGTGGGAGTGCAGATGAATCTCTCTGGGTCTCCAAAAGAATTTTTCTCAAACCAAATGAAAGGTCTTTTCACCTCTATCGTTAAAAATGTTGGTGAATCAACTTCAATGGCCATCTCTGTTCGTAACATAATTCCAGTAAATCCTAAGATCCACTTCCTTTGGTTCTGGGTGTGGGCATTTCCTTGGGTACATCTTCTTTCACTCTAAGATGCAAAACAATCATTTGTTTATGTATTTAGTTGTTGGAATCCTCTTTAAACAGCAAAGACCTGCCCAAGCGACCTAATGCAGGATCCATGGAGGACAGTAGACCTCCTCAAATAAAGACAGTAAGAAAAAAAAGACATGGTCATAAACAGAAGGGCTCTCCACCCAATTTGCATACACATAAATAAAAACGACCATCTTCACACAATGGAACTGTTGGGTTTATGTCCTAATTCAGATGACTTCAAAAGAATGATTGCTTCTACCATCATGTATGTCTTTCTTTACAGGAAACATATCCGAAACCTGCTGATACAGTCATCTTTCAGCAGTTTTCTTTGCACAGAAGTGACAGGCTGTGTGATGGACGAGTGCATAGAGGGGTGGCACTGTTGACTGATCAGCATATGTGCACCTGGTCTTTTCCACTTGACACACCCTTGGAGACCATAGCCACCCATGTTTTCTTAGGCTGTACCATCACTGTTTGTTCCCTTTACTTGTTGCCTAGAGAGAGCTGTGATCAATCAAACCTTGGTGCTCTTGTTGAACAGTTGCTGTCTTTTTCTTTTAATCCTGGGGAAATTAAATGGACATCATCTCCTCTGGAGAAGTGCTAATACTGATGGGAGGGGTTGCTCTGCAGAGCATATGCTTCCTGATCACAACCTTTCTCTTTTCAAAGCAGTTCTTGTACTTATGTTCATGCACCTAGTTAGTCTTTTACTGCTCTTGATCTCTCAGTTTGCTCCCCTTCACCATTCTACTTTTCATGGAGGGTTGACATGCCTTGGTGGAAGCTGGATCAAGCAAACTGGCCCTCTTTCACTGCTCTTGCAGAACTTGATCTTGCCATTTGTAAGCCATCAGTAGATGACTGTGGCAGCAGTAACTGGCTATTATACAAGTAGCTGCTCAATGTATTCCTGAAACCTTGACATGTTTTCCACTATATCCTTGTCCGTAGTTGAATTCCATCTGCCACATGGCGTGTAAGGCTCTTAAAAGGACCTGGGATACTTTTCATAGGTATCTCATGCTTGATTGGTAAGAGATCAAAGCCAGAAGGAATGTTGGATTAAGTTCACAACCAGCATATCTTCTACCACCAGTTTCAAAGTCATATGGGACAAAATTCAAAAGGTCAGTGGGCAATAAAATACTGTCCCCCTTTCAGCCTTACTCTTTGATGATCAGGAAGTAGCTGATACCTGGAGCATTACTGATACTCCATGTGAAAACTTTTGCTGTGTATCTAGCACTTCTGCTACTTTCTCCACCTTATCCATCAAGACTCGGACAGAATGATCACCTCTTTCTTTTCGAGCTGATTGTCTCTGTGACTAATTGTCCCTTTACATTGGTGGAACTCAAACTGGCTCTTCATCAGTCTGGCTGTACATTGGTTGGACCTGATAATGTACGCTATAAAATGTTCCATCTGTCTCCTGTTTTTCTTATTGTTTTTAACTGGATCTGTCTGGAAAGGTTAACTTAAGATGACTAACACTGCTGTTTGAACTACCTGTTAGTCATACTGGTGATTTATGATTAAAATTTTGCTACAAGTCTTTTAGAACTTTTATTACTTTCTGAAAATGGCCTTAATGTCAAATAACTTGAAAAGTAAATTTCAGGTGACTAATGGTGGTTTTTGAACTTACCTGTTTGTCTTTTTGGAGAGTTAAGGTAATTACAGCAACACTGAAGAAAGTCATTTACCAATTGTGTCACTGTAGTTTTTCTCTTACAGCTGTAGACTAAATGTAAAAATTGGTCTTAATGCTATTTATGTTGCTTTTTCATTTCAAAAATTAAACTTTGTTTTGTTTCACCTTAATTTCTTTTTATTAATTTTACTTAGATTTTAACCTTTAACTGGATGTTTAGCACAGATATTCTGTTTGGTTTGTGCCATAAAACACCAAACCAACCAAGCAACTGTGCCATGTTGTATATTAAAAACATGGCATTACACTTTGAAGTCATGTGAGAATATGTTAATGAAGAGGTTGGACTAGTGACTTTGATAAAGGTCAAACAATAATCTGTTGGGACTGAATGTATAAAAAGTTGTATTCAAGAGATTCAATACAAGTATTGATTTGGGGTATCAGGCTTTGTTGTCAATTATTATTGGCCATCTATGCAGAAAGATGGAGTTAATAAGAATACTGTTGATATAACTATAAGAAACTTAAATTTGGGGTATGCTGATTGGGATGATGAATTAAAAGGCAATTTGGAATATTGCATTTGATTGAATATTTGTATGTTTTGAGAAAAAGAGGTAAGAACTGATGTAATTAGCTTATTAAATATACAGAGTGGAACATTTAGGATAACTAGTGTGATATTAAGAAATTGAAATTATTATATAGATTTGAAAGACAAAAAATTAATCGAAAACTGGAATTAGTTAAAACAGAAATTAGAAAATGTTAACAAGTTTGTGAAAACTGCTATACAGTTTAAAATTTCAAGTAAAGATGTTTTCAAATATTTAAAGGTAAGGCTGTTTGGATAGTTGAAGTTCAGTGACAAAAAAAAGACTAGCTCCACCAAAGAACCTGTATGAAATCAGAAAATAATAACAGTAATAAAAAGTAAATCATATAAAACAAACTAAAAACTGAATATTATCTGCAAACGGGGTTTAAAGATCAAATTAAAATGAATAGGCTAATGATCCATGAAAATCTTAAAAAGAGACAAGTTTTGAAAATGGTGTCATTGCCAATGATGTTTTTTGTTGTCCAATGAAAAAGTTAAATTCCAGGAAGAAGAGTGTCTAAAACTGCTGGCAGTTTTAATTATGGTATAAAAATTAAAATGTGAGCAGTTGACTTCAGTGCCACATAGACTACACATTGGTGGATTAGTCCTTTGTAGAAGAGAACAAGGAGTGGTGAAACTGGCCAATTTGTAGCTTAGACAAGATATGATCCTTTCTCTGATCTCTGTGGAAACTAGAAAGCCAAAGAACAACAGTATACTTCATCTGGAAAGCTTGTTATTGTGTTGCTAGTTCCAAGTTAGCTGTCAACCAACATAAAGATAGGCTTTCATGGCATTTTTATAGTTTATGTAGAGATGAGCAGAGGTATGATGAGTCATGAATGGACTTATTTAACTCCAGTGTTAGCAAGCTCATTTCCACAGAAAATGATTTGTCCAGGAATCCAGAAAAACTGAATTAATATAGATTATAGAGGTAAGTGGGCCAGTTGTTTCTGAATAACAAAAAGAATTGTGTTAAGAACACACTGATTCTAGGGCCATTACAGCAGAGTCAGTATAATAGCACAATTAATATTGTGATATTTTACATATCTTTATCTCATGATACAATTTTACAAGACTGTGTGATGCAGATCCCATAAACATTAATTAACCAATCAACCTTTTTATTTTGCCTTTAGTTTTACTACTGATTGTTTTGCACAGGTAGACCTGATGCATGTATAATAAAATAACAAACAATCACAGATGAGTTCTGTGCAGTTTTAGTTTTTTTGATCTTATGGAAAATAAGCAGTACACTGATTGTACTGTTTTTTATATTGACTCCTTTTGCTCTTTGATAGCCCAGGAATTGCTTAATGTGAGTTGTTATTCAACTCTGTGTCAGTTGACTGGCCCTACAGGGCTAGGGTCAACTGAGTGCTAGTGTTGAATTTTTTCAAAGGTGTTGTGTACTAATTTGACAGTGTAGCATCCTGAGGTAGAACTTCATGCTGTATGGGATGATTGGATAATACTTTTTTCTCTTATCATAGATACTCTTAAAATGGTAACCAAATTAAAATACAAAAAAAATATATTGAAAGTGACTAGCAGTGAAACAGCTATCTACAACCATGATATCCTACTGTTACTGCACCTTGATTTCTTATTCTACACTCATTGTCTGAAAAATCGTGAGGGAATATTTATCTCTTTTGCAGTCGAAAAGGTTTACTGGTTTTCCTAAATCAGTCAAGACACTGCTGCCTGGTTACTCCTGATGCTTCCTTGAATTCTTTAACAGGAGCAATCATTGAAAGGGATGTACTTAGCATTGTTAAGTAAAAGATTTTTATTGGATTCTCCAGTCATGATATGATGTATTGACTGTTTGGTGTATCTCCACTTCAAAAGATAAAGAGTAATGTAGTGTACAAGCATTCTGATCTTCACTTTTGCATTGTCATATCTGCCTGCCACTGTAAAGTTGGATTATCTCATTTGTAAGGTAGGTGTGGATCTATAATCTTAACTCTCAGATCTTTCCATTGTCAGTGGTGTGGAATGAGCTACAATGGTTACAAGGGTAATTTGGATCCATATTGTTTTAAATGTTGTGGCTGCAACCCCATTAGCTTTTGTCTTTGTCCAAAATGGGTAGAGGAGAAAGAGGTACATCATTTAATGACAGTTAACAATATTTCATTTTCTGAAGCATGGAAGTTTTGATTCTTTTTGGATGTGTGTTGTTACACTCCATTCCACTTCTTTATACAAACCGGTATTTCCATTTATTCCACAAAGTCTTTCTCACAACATGTCATAGGTATTCTCCCTCTATGTACTCACATCTACTCATGTTTCTGTCCCTCCTGAATATTCAATGGGTGATCAGGACTTCCCCATTGATCTCAAAGTGCAGGACCATTATTCAGTCATGCACTCAATCCCTAGATTCTATTTTGTAAGAGAGAGACTTGCCACATCAACCCAATGCAGGATGTGTTGTTTCTTCTAAAAATTATTGGTTTTAAACAGAAACAGGAATGCTTCCCCATTTAGTTACCATACTCCTCCTATGTTATATTGACCACTTTGTTGCATTGGAAGTGTTGGAGTTTTCATTCTGATTTAGATGACATTAAGGTCTTGATTCATTCCTATCTATCTATCTACCATTTATGTCTTTTCTTTCAGGAATTTTGTCTTACTCCTGTTAAGTCTGTCACCTTATTGGTAGTTTTTCTTATATAGAAAAAATAGGTTGTGTGGTGATCGTGTTGATGGTGCTGAGGAGGGCACCCTCAAAAACTATTAAACTGCATGAACCCATCATTTATGTGCCACTCCATATGCCACCAGAGGCTGTCTCAATACGTGTTTAGTAGTGCTATCACAATTATCTTTTTACCTGTTGTCAGAAGAAGATTATGATCAAGCATTTTTTGATTATCTCATTGATCATTTGCCATTCCCCTTCATGTTGGAAGCCTTTAATGGGCACAGCCCACTCTGATGTCAGTGTAGGTAGAAAGGGCTTGACTATAGATCATTACATTTTTATCTTCAAAACTAATTCTCACATATAATTTTACAACCCTTCTGTTTTTAGTGGGTGGACAATGACATATGGAGCAGTGATAATTTCATATTGTTTTGAGGGAGGTCAGCCACATTTGTGTGCCATGGTGAAAGTAGGAGCAGGCTAGCTGGTTTTCTTTCAATACTGTCAAAAACTGATTTAACTGTTGTTACTATCCTGTCTCTTGATGAACAGGTACAGGCAGTTACTGACCATATTATCCAATTAGCTGTTTGTACTATGATGGCTACTATCCTAAAAACATTAATACATGTCCTGTAGGTTTTTCGTTAGTACTGAATGCCAATGGACCTGAAAGGCACAAAACAGACTTTGCATATCTGCATATATCTCACTTTTCGGAAGGAATCTTTTTAAGCAGATTTACAGATTCACCAGTTTTAAGGTCATTTTGGACAGGACTTGAGATGTGAACTTGAAGTACACTTTCCACACCATTTTGATCTTGTTCTTTAATGGCCAAGAAGTTGCAGATATACTGGGTATTGCTGACACTTTTGAAAAGTTTTTCTCATTATTCAAGCACTTCTGTTTCTTCCCTTGTCTTCTTGGCTATCGAGTCATAGGCTGAAGAAACGGCTGGTGGAACTTACAGTTGTTCTACAAATAACTGGCAATATGTTCATTGAATTTGATATTCATTATATGCTGTCTGTCTCCTGCCTCTCTTGCTTTTCTTGTTTTTAATGAACTTTAATTGAGGATAATTTTCTAGATACATCTTTCTTAAGTTTGTGAAAGATCTAATGATTCTATTTAATTACTGTCCTGTTGTTTTGACTAGCTGACTGAATATTTTGAAGAAGATGGTTAATACGTGTCTTATTTGGTTTCTTGAACGATCTTTTCCTTTTTCCTATTCAATGTGGTTTTTGTAGACTGCTCTCAATTATGCACTACTTAATTTACCTTGAAACCTCAATCATGGAAATCCTTCACAAAAGGGAGCAAATTATATTGGTCTTCTTTGGTTTGTAGAAGTCTTATGAAACTACGTTAAAGTTTGGCATTATCTAGGACATTCATTCCTGTTGGTTATATGGCTGTTTGCCCATTTTTATTTATATATTTTGGTTTAATACATTTTTTCATGTTTCTCTGCATTCTCCAAATCCTTCACACAGGACCACAGAGTTCCTTGTGGCTGTGTCTCGAGTAAAACCTTTTTCTGTATTAATATTATCATTGAGAAACTTCCATCTTCTGTTGCAAAAAATCTGTCCGTTATTAAATATGAGGTTTATTGAATGGCAGCTTTAAACTACCTTCATCTGTTTGTTGATGCAAGTTACAGCAAATAATTTCACCTCATCATCTGAAATGTTTGTGTATTTTGCTGCAAATAGCAAACATGGATGTTTGGATTGTAAAGGAGGTGAACTCTACAGATAGAACATTCTCTTGGAGGTCCCCTCCTCATGTACAGAATCATCAGTGAGAGGAGAATTGTGACTTGTGTTTCAAAAAGGCTACACAATTGCACATCATGTAATTGTAAAAAGAAAATGACAAGCTACATTATTATAACCATTGAAAAACATAAATCTTTATATGAGCTGGACAACCAAACAGCAACAGTACGTTTGATTTATTATGTTGCTCACTCCAAACTTACTTGCAGCTGGGGTAAAGCCAGGCCTTAAATACAGGTCTGTAGTCCACATAAGGGATGGGCATGATTGTGACAATGCCAGAACATACAGACATGGCTGCAGTGTTAGTAGGCTCATTTCTACAAATACTTACATTGCCAGGAGTCCAGAAAAGAGTGAATAGAAATTGATAATAAAGAGTAGTGAGCCAGTTGTTTCAGAATATTTATGAGAATTGGTGAGAGCTTACAGTGATTCCTGGTCCAAGAAAGAGCTAAGTGGGTCCATATAAATGTATAGTACAGTTAGTGTACTGCTCAGTACTTGTATGATCAAATGCAGTGAAATCCGTACAACTTAGCAGAGAGCACAGAATGCGTGAGCATTACCGAGTCTCTTCAAACCTTGGCAAAGTCCAGAGTCACCTGATTTAAAATGGAAACATAAGAATGGTTTAACAGATTTTTAATAAAGAAAAGATTGTATTTCCAGTCACAAGTATGCATACTCACATGACTCAAAATTCATTAGATTTAAATTGTAACGATCCATGGTAGGGTAGCCTGATCATAAAACTTTTCACATTGTCAAGTGTGAAACCCACTTTACTCAACCATGTCTGGATAGAACGGCTGAATGTAGGTATGGCAGATTTGCAACTACCAGAAAGTATAGCTCACAAAGGAATAAAGATGCAATTCCAAGTAGAATGTGGTGGTAAAGATTAAAGGTTCCCATCACATAGCAAGGAAAGTTGCAAATGCTTGAGATGAAGATAATGTTCATAGAACTCTGAAGCTGTAAAATGTGCAAAGCCCCATGTTGAGCCAATTCTTTATAATGATTTACAATTTCCAACATTTAAGGCAGAGTCTGTGGCTGAGTAATAAATCTGTGGTCCAGTTTTGATTTTCTGAGGCACAATAGACTTTCATCATGGAATACCTTTCCACTCCCCAAGAAATGAAAAAGAAGATCTTCCAAGCAAATAACAACATCACTGACACCAAAAATGCACACAAATCATTTTAGATGATGACAAGAAAAAGCCATTTACTGTGGTTTATCTGAAGAAGCTAGTGAGACTAGTATGGTACTTCTGTTCAATAAACATTAAATTGCCAGCAGAAAATCTGAAAATCAACTACATAGGGACTATCTGAAAGAGTGGGAGGAGCTTGTTCACTGAGAGCATTAATTTTAATGCTGAAAAGTGTAAATTATGACAGCCCAAAGGATTGTTTGTTTGTTTTGGAATTTCGCACAAGGCTATCTGTGCTAGCCGTCCCTAATTTAGCAGTGTAAGACTAGAGGGAAGGCAGCTAGTCATCACCACCCACTGCCAACTCTTGGGCTACTCTTTTACCAACGAAAAGTGGGATTGACCGTAACTTTATACGCCCCCATGGCTGTGAGGGCGAGCATGTTTAGCGCAACTCGGGCGTGAACCCGCGACCCTCAGATTACAAAGCGCACGCCTTTACGAGCTAGGCCATGCCAGGCCCCAGCCCAAAGGAATATGTAGCTTCTGTGCGAAGAATCATTACAATGTTCTGTCCGCATGGACTTGGACTATCATTTAAAGGTTACAAATAAAAATGGGTTAATGGTGGTGTAATTAATGGGATTGGAGACCCTGTAAAATGTCAAACCTAATTGTAACGTCATAAACCTTCTCAAGAACAAAGAAAATGTTCCATCTTAAGGAAGGTTTCTCTGATCGACCTTTTAAGATTAATCAGATGGTTCTTGGGGGAAAGATGTCTATGAAAATTGCATTGGGAGAGTAAGTGCATGTTTCTTGATTCATGCAACTTGACAAAAAAATTGACATCCTCTTCAGAGAGTCCTAGTCAAAACAGTATGGCATTAATTAGAAGTCCAAGATTTAGGAAAAGAGAAGATGATATCTTTATGTCATGTATCTGAAAAGTTATTATCCTTTCAAAATTTGGTAAAAGAACAACCAAAAAAGGAGAAAATGACTGACTTAGTGTCTTCAATTGAATGTCTTCTGGTCCAACTGATATAGCGTCAAACCAATGAAAGGTGATCTTTTGTTTTACAACTGGGGGAGTTCAGTTATAGTCATAGAAATTGTCATCTTGAAAACAGCGTGATAATTGTCTGACTCATAATATGAGGGCCAAGAAGACAAGGGAGGATGTAAAAGCACCAGAATAGCAAGATATGCAGTTTCCAAAAGATTCATTAATCCTCTGTAAATTGACAAATTTCTAGTCTTTAAGGAGCAGACTCAAAGGGGGATTGAAAGCATACTTCTATTGACTTCCTGAATTTTGTCCCAAACAACCTTAGAACTGATGACGAAAGAGATGAATGTAGTTTTTCCTTATTTTGATATTTGTTCATAACAGGAGAGTTAAATATGGCTTAATAAAGTCAAAATGTTGTTCTCTGCTTTATTTTGGTAAATGTTAATATCTAAACCAGCTGTCCTGAGATACATTTTTACTTTAAGTGGGTTTCTCGTCATCACGAATAATCCAATTCTGAACAGAAATATTCATGTTTCCATTATATTCAAGTAGCCTGTTTTATTTAATAGTAATAAGACTGGATAAAGAGTTTGTTTGCAACCATGACGTTTATGTTTGTTAGAGAAGGGTCTCTAGACCTCCATAGATCCTTTAAAAAGTTGAGTGTAAGGCATTTGTTATATGATAGATTTTCTAGTGGCTAAGTGTGTGATTCAATTTTAATCTTGCACCTCAGGAACAATGGAGAAGGGTTCGAGTATTCAGTGGATGCTGTGATGGTGACAAAGACTAGGATATATGTGAATTTATCAACTTTTATCTGTGAATGGCATGAGATTTAAAATGATGAAAGAAATTTAGGGAGAACAGAGATCTGTTTGAATCCTTCTTTGGCAGTCAAATTGAGTAGAGTTGCTTTTATCTGAGGTGGAAGAGGGGATAACAACTTTTATTATTGATGTAACTCCTTCCATCCATGTAGAGCAAGAAGGAAATTATTTAGGGTTGAAACCATTACAAGTAATTCAGTGTGGGTTGTATTGACACTCATAATTGTCATAGTCTTTGCTATCACAACGGGCATGCATCAAAGAACTGTGTCAAGATGTCTGATTGTCCAATCACTCGCACTTGAAATATCTCAGAGAGTGAGAAATATAAGGCCATACCTTACAGTTAAGGTAACCTGCTTTGATGGTGGCAGTTGAATATGGTGTTGTAAATATCAAATTCAGAGCATCTGTGGGCTGTATTATTCCATCTTTTTGAGTGAAAATGAACAGCTTAATCTTGAGAAACCAACAACAAACTCTGACTTGGAGATGTTAATTAGTTCATCTCAATGATAACACCTCTTGAGTAACTCAAAGTAGTATGGAGTAACTACAGTGAATTTTAGCAGGACTGCCATTTGTTCATTATACATGCTATCATACAAAACATTTATTGTAAATTATGCATAAAACTTCAGTTGTACTGTGGCAAGTATAGAAAGAGAGAACATTGCAGGAAGAGTGTTAACACACTGTATCAATTTATATATATATTAAACAATTAATCCAATGAGAAGACTTACTTTGTTGGAGAAAAGAGTGCAGGGCACGTCTTCATACAAACTGGTTCAGTATTGACAATAGGGCTTGGCATGGCCAGATAATTAAGGCACTTTACTTGTGATTTGAGAGTTGTGGGTTCAAATCCCCGTCACACCAAACATGCTCGCCCTTTCAGCCGTGTGAGCATTATAATGTTACAGTGAATCATTAGTAAACGAGTATTCCAATATTTGGCAGTGGGTGATGACTAGTTTCCTTCTCTCTAGTCTTCACTGCTAAATTATGGATGACTAGTGCAGATAGTCCTTGAGTAGCTTTGCACAAACATCAAAAAAATTGGCAATACTAATGTTAACATTGTATTCACAGAGAAAAATGAACATAATCACAGTGAAATGCAATATACTGAATAACAGAATGATTGGGTGCCTGTCAGAAAATTCAACATACCAACAAAAAGGGTTTATAATGAAGCTGTCCTGACAGTTAGTAGAAATCACAACATTCATAGGTTTCAACCAGTACTAACTCGTGTCTGCACTGTGCTCTTTCCACCAACTCCTCAGACTGTAGAAGACATTCAAATAGAAAGAAGGTGGCAATGCATGAAAGGGGGAAGATTCCCCAAGTTTTCAAAAATTAAGTATCACGATACAAGAGTGATGACATAAAGCTACATCAAAGTATACATGGATGGTGCATTTAAGACAGCTACTGCTTCGTATCAATATTTTTTGTTTAATTGATGAGTTATGCCATTTTTTGTTGAGACATGTATCAATTCATTGACATCATTATAATAAAAAATCTGTATACTGTAATTCTAGTTAATAACTTATTTTCTCACAATAAAGTTTTTGCAGTCTGATCTAGGCCTGGCATGGCCGAGCGCGTTAAGGCGTGCACTCGTAATCCGAGGGTCGCGGGTTCGCGCCCGGGTCGCGCTAAAACATGCTCGCCCTCCCAGCCGTGGGGGCGTTATAATATTACGGTCAATCCCACTATTCGTTTGTGAAAGAGTAGCCCAAGAGTTGGCGGTGGGTGGTGATGACTAGCTGCCTTCCCTCTAGTCTTACACTGCAAAATTAGGGACGGCTAGCACAGATAGCCCTCGAGTAGCTTTGTGCGAATTCCCAAAAACAAACATGCAGTCTGATCTACAAAAATAGGCACATCTAGTAAGGATGTATTTACATGAAAACGTTTTACAAGAAAATCATGAACAAAAATATCATTGCTATCTCTATAAGATCCAAATGTAGAAAAGTTTTTGTGTTGATACACAGTGACAATGATAATAAGCATAATATATTCAATATTGTCCACACACAGATGGATATGGTCCTTGAGTACTTTTTGGTTGTAAGTCCATGTTCGATAATTCTTCTTGATGAATTTTCTTATACTGAGATAATCTTAATTAATCAAAATATTCTTTTTTATTTCGACTAAAACAAATACAAACCAAATAGCTACCAGTTTATGAATAGGACTCAGGCTGACAATGTGTAATTATTTTTCTGCATGTTCATGTAGTTGATCACTGACAAACATACCTCCAAAAGTTTTTCTTGTGTACAAATCTTGCGAGAGTACTGAATAATTTTCTAACGTATTCGTATATTTTTAGATACTTGTTATGGTGATTCTAAACTGATCAATTCTAAAACTGACTCAAATTCCGCAGCTGTAGAAATCTTAACGTTTGATCATGTGCTGTCACAATCCTTTCTTACGTTTGAAGTAATGTTAAACAGACATCAGTTCGTTTGTCTTGTAAGTGTATAATAAACACATTTTAAAATTTGTATGCACGTTTCGGATAGACAATCTACAAGTTGTGATATTTTAAATAGTACTAATCAGTTAGTCGTTCATTTAGCTGTAAGGCGATTATTAGTTATGTATGATTTGTGATAAATTGTTTTGCAGTTAGTAAGAAGCTCAAAGAAGATATGAACAGTTTATATTTGTATATAATTGGGTATATAATCTTGAGGTGAAAAGCCAGTATGTGGTAGTACTCGACCAAACATACGCGTACCTCAATAAATAAAAGATATCTCATGCCGCTTTCTACAGGTCAATGGGTGGAGAACGATATTCTAAAGTGACACTTGATATGTCGTGAAACGTTTTGAGGAGATCTGTGATTACCATTGCATACTCCACCATTGGCAAGTTATGAATCAAAGAAGAATAAAATATGAATACAAATATGAAAATGGTTATTACAGACCACACAAATATACTAGTTTTGTATGTATGCGAAGCCAATTGGGTATGAATGGGCCAAAACAAGGCCTACAATCAAATGTTTTGTTCAACCACAGCAAATCTCAAACATGATCAATAGTTTGTGTTTTGTCTCAACAAAAATGTATCAATTAATATGTCTTTAAAATTATACACCATGGTACTATTGCGTAATCGTTCAATATGTTGGCAGCATATGCCTTTGATGATAACTTTGTGTACTATAATATCATATAGAAACACGTTTTCTATTTTATGACGTAATCATCCATCACGACGGCCTAGAAGAATATCTGTAATGGGACGTCTTGTGACAACTTTTGTCATCATGGTCGTCTGTTATGGTGGCATAATATTACGTCTCTGACGGAAATTTAAACTATGACCCTGTAATCGTTAATCAAACTACACATACGTACACAGGTGTGGCGTTAACAATTGGGACTATTCGTCATTTTTTATTATATCACACAACCTCTGTCTTTATATGTCATGGCGTGACGCCACTTCCGTTCTGATGTGGCTTCTTAACCACGTAGTTCAGTTAGTCATCTATCCACTGATCTCGGTAAGCAGTACTTTAGCATCTACCAGTAGACCTTGATGGAACAATGTTTCCTGTAGTCTAATGATATTTAAATAATCTGGATACAGTAAACTGGAGTTACTTTACTGTTCTTGCAATGTTCATTTGTTTTATACCAAGTACAAATAAATTGTCTGAAAAAATTGTTAATCTATTTCAGAAACGACTATACTAAAACACAACCTTTTAATACGAAACAGCTGTGTATGTGTGTTTTGACGAAAAAATGCTCAAAACGACTTAAACAAACCAGAATAACAACTTTCTCATATTTGTTTAATTATATACAATCTTATTTTATTACTACTAGAATATTTATTTTGAAGCTATTCTGTGCATGTACTGTACAGATCTGTACTGCTAGAAGCCAGGTTTTAACACCTGTAGTGGGTAAAATACAGATAGGTCATTGTGTAGCTTTGCACAATAAAAACATAAACAATATTAAAACAGTATGCGAACATTTTGAACAAGATTATACCATTTGCACAGTTTTACGTAGTTGGTCTTTTCTGATTATGTCATAAAAGCAACTTGTGTAAATGTGATTCGTAATTCTTTTCCAGGTGAATACATTTTTTTTTATTATATTGTATACTATTAATTAAGGCATGTTGATAACTTTTGCCAATGATCTACATATTCACGAATTCTCACTTGCTACAAGATGTCACCGTTTCCTTAACACAGCTTTGTATGACTTGTTGCAGGTCTCTTTCTGGATGGTCCTTATATCCTAGGTTGATACATATTTTATTTGTTAATGCCATTAAACATGTCTAGGTGCGAGGTCCTGCCTTTTCTAGATATATTGTATGATTTTACAGCTACAGTATGTTTCACAACATTTTTAAGTTCATGTGTGATGTTCAATGTTTGTACGAGCTGATTGCATGAGTTTGCATGTGAACAGACAGGAAAAGCCACTAAGTGACAGAAGAGTTGCTATGATAAAACAGTGAAAGAATAGATATATCAACATGAAAAGTGAATTTGGATTTAATGTATACCAGAAACATGGGAGGAACTCGGTTCTGATTAGACAAAACGTTTTCTTAAGTTCCAACAAGTTGTTTCCCTAATGTAGGAGCTGCAACCAAGAGATACATGAAACTGTGTAGTATATGTTGAGTAGTTGTTTCTGCACATTACCAAATAACCTTTGGTACACTAATGTGATTAGAAATCAAAGTAAGAGATTAATAAGTCAGTGGAGGAAGATAGCACCAAGATGAACTCAATGGATAAGGAGAAAGGAACTGAAGATAAATATTTGTTTGACTCTTCATAATAAATCAGATGAGGAATTATTGAACCTAAAAGTGAAAGACAGCTCCAATAGTTTGTTAAACTGTTAATTGTATGGAACAAGGCTTTTACGGGTGCTAGAGATACATGTTCTTAATGCAAAATGTGGAATGGGAAAAAACAAAGCCTGCAGAAATATAACTTGACCAAGATAATATGTTTATTACTTTGTGTCTAAAATGCGATTTTAGAAAGGAGCACGTTTGCAGGTAAATAGTTACAATATTTTACAAGCTACGCACCTAACTCAAATCCTGACAAATTGGAATTCATTCTTGATGACGAGAAACCCACTTGAATTTAAAATGTATCTCAGGACGGCTAGTGTGGGTATTAACACTTTTACTGATAAGGAGAGAGCAACGTTTCAATCTTCATAGATCATTTTCAGATTAAGACTAAGGAAGGTCGAAACGTTATTCACTCCTTATCATTAAAAGTGTTAATACTCATACCAGCTGCTCTGAGATACAAGTTGGAATTCATTTGATCTTAGATTTTAATCTGAGCTTCTGTTATTTAAGATTACATTCTTATCTATTCCGAATATCTTCATTTTGAGCTAGTTAATAATGATTTCATTCTGTCACTGAATTCTTGAATTTATATTTAGTACTGTATTATGGATGAAGAAAACTACAAATATCAATACATCTAGAATTTCATATTTAGCAATGTAAAAGACGTGGACCTAATGGTTATGCCAAGACACCCAGAGCCATTATAACTTTAGATCAACACATCCCATGCATTAAGATGTATGATATTTTGGGTGATGCATCAGAGGTTTGAGATCTCACTTAGAGACTGGCTCTTAAGTGTTTTAGGGCTGAAAATTCCTCTCTAGTTATTCTTTAGTTTCTCAAGGGAAATATACCAAAAATGACTCCAGTTTCAGCAGATCCTATGGCATCAGTGCCTGTTATTTCAGTTAAGCCCAGACTTTAAATGGTTTAACTCAAGTCACCACTTCACAGGTAACATTGGTAGAAGTTATACTGCTAGCAGGATGTTAGTTCCAACAGATATGGTGCAGGAATAGATGTAGAATGTATAACCACTTATGATGGAACAACTGGATTTCTAAAGAAAAAACCTTTCCAGAATTGAACACTTCTAAAGTATCAACCAGGTACTAAACTAGTCAGCTAGAACCAAGGGCTCAATAGCTTGCACAATATCACAATACTAGTGGTGAGATTCTTGACAGTGAATGTGAGTGTTTCGACACCCACAATAAATAAACCACGAGCACCAAAATGACTCTTGTGTTTTTTCATGCATAGCTGAGGTCAGAGCGATCCACCTACGACGATAACTATATTATATATTAAAAACCAAAAGAAATATGTAATAAAGAGAATAATATGCATTACAATATAGTTTTAGTGAGGGATACGTCAGGACACCTTCAGAGAACAATCATCACTGATCACTATTCAAATCATACAAAATAAGTTAGACAACTTTTCATTGCATTACGTAAATTTGCTTACAGTGGTGACCATTTCCAATTTAGTATCATGCTCTTTGTGAAAATTAAGTACATCTAAAGGATTTAGCGTTATAGACGTAACACTTGATCATAACCATCTTTTTAGTCTCTGTAAAACTGAAAAAAGAGCATCAGGACAAAGTGTTGATAGTGGACTTACACGTAGAAGTCGCATTATCGTTGAGATTTTTTGTCTGTAATTAATGAAGAAGATAAGGCAACTTTAATTAAGATAACAAAGTGATTCAATTTGTCATCATTATTTGAAAAAAAGGTAAATGAGCACCGAAATCAAATATATTAATTGGCTCTGCTTTTCAGATGAATAGATGGAAGACTGACACTGTAGGAAATCAAGCATACTTCACAATAACTTTAAATTTTCGTGTGATACCGGCAGATCAGCTGAAAATTTACATATTTAGAATGCTAAAATGAACGATTCGAATACCAACAGTGAACAGAATGTAGATGATTCATAATGTCGCTTTGCATTAATAAAACAAGAATATAAATTTCCATTTAATTTTTTTTTCTGAAAGTGCCTTCACTTTAGTCTTCTTACTTGCATAATTAATGCTAAAATATAATAATACAAATATTTATCAACCCGTACAGTGAAAGTATATTTAATGCAGTTATCAAAAATCATTTAATGTTACATGATATTGAAAATACATTCAAACAAAATTAATATGAGAGAATATGTCTCATAAATTGAAATAAAAAGAAACTTAATTATACCTTTTTAGAGGTCTTTTAGTCTAGCCACTCCTTTTTTGTAGGAATTAAGAATTAAGATAATAAAAAAAAGTTTATAATTTTAAAAGTGAATTGCAGTAGCTCCCAGGCAAAAATTTGACGCTTCTCTTTTATGTTTTTCATACAGCTACACTGCTGGCCAAAATCTTAAAGCCAATAAATATATAGAAAAAATATACATTCTGTGTTGTTAGACTCAACCACTTATTTAAGTAGAGCTTAGAAAGATGAAAATAAAAAAGGGAAATAAAAATAAAAACTTTATTAGCATTTAATAGAGAAAATGTGAACACTATGAAATTAGCCTAAATACTAGCTGGTCAAAAGTTTAAGACCATACTGAAACGAAGCGTTAATTGGTAAACACGTAACGAAATTTAGTCATTTGTGTTCAAGTATTAGCGTTGTCAACATCGCCTACTGGCATCTCCTGTGTTACATTAGGTAAAAACATTTCAAAGACTAAAAAGTTGACAGAGTTTAAACATGGCAGAATTGTCGAGCTGCAAATGCAAGGTCTCTCTCAACGTGCTATCGATGTATGAGATTGGGCGTAGTAAAACTGTAGTTACAAATTCCTTAAAAGACCCTGATGGATACGGAACGAGAATTTCAAGTGGTCGGCCCCAAGAAAATTTCGCCGGCGTTGAGCAGGAGGATTCAACGGATTCTCCAGCAAGACATCACCCGATCGTTATAAAAGATTAAGGCCCTTACAGGCACAGAATGCAGCTTAAGAGCAATAACACGGCATGTACGAGAGAAAGGCTTTAAAAACCGTAAACATCTTCAAAGGCCACGTTTCCTCCCACACCACAAAAAAACTCGGTTACACTTTGCTGAGAAGCACTAAACATTAGACTTAGAAAAGTAAACAAAGATTTTGATCTCTGGAGAAAAAACTTAACATGGATAATTCAGATCCAACGTTACTGGCACGATAAGGATATCCCACCGGAGACATTTTCTACACAACACAGTGGAGGAGGTTCCATCATAATCTGAGGTGCTTTCTTTTTCGATGAAACAATAGAGCTTCAGGTTATACAGGGGCGTCAAACAACAGCTGGCCACATTGGCATTGGAAAGAGCATCCTTATTAACTGAAGGTCCTCGCTTGTGTGGAAATGATTGGATCTTTCAGCAGAACAACGTTGCAATTCACAATGTCTGCAGAACAAGGAACATTTTAGGAGCTTAACGTGAATCTTTTGGACCATACAGCGTGTTCGTCCGAACTGAACCCCATTGAAAATGTTTGGTGATGGATGGTAAGGGAAGTCTATAGAAATAGATGTCCATTCCGAACAACGCATGATCTTTGTGATTGTATTTACACAGGGCGGTCACGAAAGTATTTTGTTTTAAGAGTAAATAAAACCAAAATTAAGAGAAACAAATATTTTCATGTCTTGATTTTACAGTCATACTTTGCTGTATAATAAATCGTTATTTGCTTATCTGTTGTTATATTAGTATCATGTGTTCCTTTATTCAAGATTTCTTTTATTTTGTGGAGCTTTCATTTCGTTTGTTTATTAAATGTATCTGGTCTTTTTTCAATTGTTTAATAAGTTGTGTAACTACTTTTAAGGAAATTTTATAAGAAACCCACTCAACTAGGAAACATTTACAAAATAAAATGTTTTGTGTTTTCGAATAGCAAAGCCATATCGGACTATCTGCTGAGTCCACCAAGGGTAATCAAACCCCTGATTTTAGCACTGTAGTACCCGCTGTATTAGTGGGGGACAAATAAAGTGTAAAAAATCTCCAGCCATTTACGTATATGAAACAGGAAGTAACATGAACATCAGGTTTAAAGAACATCAGAAACTTTCTTCTCAAATCCATGAATATAGGAACAAAGAATTTTTTTTTCTGAATAGAATATTATGAGATTAAAACCATAACATGATATTAATAGAATGAAACTAATAAAAGTCTTATAAATAAAATCAAACATTATTATTATAGGTACTGAACTGGCCAGGTGGTTAAGACACCCGACTCGTAATCTGAGAGTCGCGGGTTCAAATCCCCGTCACACCATACATTCTAAGCCATGAGGACGTTATAATTTTACAGTCAATCCCATTATTCGTTGGTAAAAGAGTAGCCCAGGAGTTGGCGGTGGGTGATGATGACTAACTGCCTTCCCTCTAGTCTTACACTGCTAAATTAGGAACGGCTAGCACAGATAGCCCTCGAGTAGCTTTGTGCAAAATTCAAAACAAACTGAACCAGGTCTTTAATCGTTATATCTCAAGTCATTCTTAATTTTATGGACATTTTCATAATTATTCATCTTTTGGTTTGTTTTCCTGATCATTCATGAATAATAACATGTCAATTCACTATGATTCATACACACACGCGTCAGTAGTCACTACCAATTGTTGAGTGTTGATTTCAATACCAAAACATTTTCTCGTCAAAACTTGAGTGCTTGAGGATGATCGCACCAATTATGGAATTGTCATACCCGTTTTAAAAATATTTTTTCGTACTGTAAAAGTTGTACCTTCTAATAAAATAAAATTATTATTGTGTGTTACTTAATGAATCGCCAGACAAATCCGTTGGTTCATCAAACTAATTCTTATACAAACTTAAGTGTCTGGTACAAGGTCTTTTTAATTATTCTTTATAGTAAATCTACATTTCTTAGTTAAATATATTAATCTTTAAAGGGGAAAGTTTACTTTAGAAACAATTTGCCATTTTATTTGTAATTATTACTTCCGCTTCGTAATATCACGTATCACGAGTTATTTGTGAGAATGAGGTGTGGTAACCTAACGGTTGATGCTGTCATCGAGATAGTCGACGTTTTAGAAAAAGAAGTGTCGTATATTGGTAAGTTATGATGAATTAAGTATAAAATAGATGATTGTGTAACTATTAATATGACATGTGATGTAAAAATCACATTTTAAAGACAGTTAATGCAAGCTCATCACATCTTTTGTTAAAATTTTATAATCGATACAGTATAACAGAAATCCATTGGGATATCAAATAAAGTTTCAACTTTATTTCGGTCTTCACGGTTTCAGACTATAAATTTATCAATATGATTCAAATTTTTAATAGTTTAAGTTAATAACTTATAATGTCAAACCAACAGTATTTAATTTGTGATTGTGTTTATTTTTGTATTAATTAATAGCAAGCTTAAGTTGATAGCCGAATAATATCAAGTAATTCTCATAGTACGTGCTACTTTAGATAGTTTATGCCGTTACTCGTGATTAGAAGATACAGTGTTTTAACTTCAATAAAGTTTAGTTTTAGTAAGAAGTTTCTGTGTGATAGTATAACCGCGTATGCACATTTATTGAGACTGTTCATCGTCGTACCATATGCTATATATCTAGGCGTGACGAATCTCTGGAAATGTGAATTTAGTAATAATGGAAATTCAGAATTTGAAGTAGAAAAGATAAAAGGGGTTGGTTGCAGATAGCAAAAAACAAAAGTTGGTTTATAAAAAGTATGAGTTAAAGTTAACGAGAAGCCTAATCAATACAAGTTTAAATTGACTGTCAGTACTTGTGCTACCATGTCACTTAGCTGATACAATGGACCTGGAGGATTGTAGAAAAAGTTAGTCGGACAGGAAATTTAGAGATGGAAAAGGGGTATAAGAAAAAAATGGGCTGTAGATAGGAATTAACTTTTTTTTTTTCAAAATTGCATTAAGTGTAAAATGAGAGGAAG
This sequence comes from Carcinoscorpius rotundicauda, assembly GCA_011833715.1. Lineage (NCBI taxonomy): Eukaryota > Metazoa > Arthropoda > Merostomata > Xiphosura > Limulidae > Carcinoscorpius > Carcinoscorpius rotundicauda. Next base: position 13,944,279 of record CM022395.1, on the reverse strand, counting down.
CTTTTGTAGGATGATGAGTGCTTGTATGTGACAGTTGCAAGCTTGCTTCATTGTAACTTTATATTTTTTGAAATTTAACTGATGAAGATTTATGGATTCTTCATCATAAACAGTTGCTGGGTGGAAACAAAGTAAAAAAAAAATCCTGTTAATTATGAGTTGTTGGGAAGAAGGTTAGGAAGTTTGATTAATAATAGCTCCTAAGCCAGATATTTCTTCAGGGATTTTCAAAGAGATTAAAGATCAAATATGTGAGCCAGTTACTACTGTACTTTTGTAAGTTATTGATTAGTGGTAAGGTGCCAGAGGGTTGAAAGTTATCTAATGCTACTTCTATTTTTAAGGATGGTAATATAATTCATCCTAATAATTATAAGCTTATTATCCTTGTGTTGGAAATTCTGTTAAAAGATGCTTTGAAAAGCCATTTAACAAAGTTTAAAACTGTTTTGAATAGTTATCATGGCTTAATGAGGGGAAAATCTTACAATACTAATCTTTCGATAATCTTTGAAGAGGTCATTACTTGTGTAAATGAGGGTGTATGAATTTGGCTTATATAGATTTTAAAGCATCTGATGAGGTGCCACTTAAAAAAAGTGTTAAAACACTAATCTATGTTGATTTAGAGAGGATCATTGAATAGGAAAGTTGTTGGATGGAAGAAAGCAGCAGGTTATTATAAATATAATTCAGTCAAACTAGATCAACATCACAAGTGAGTACCTCAGTGCTCATTCTTGGGACCTTTTTTGTTTTTGATTTATATAAGTGACATAGATGAAGACATAAATTACTTAAATTTGCTTATGACATTAAGGGTCTTGTATATTGCTGATTGTGAGGAGGAGGATGCTGTTTTGCAAAAGAACTTGGATTATTTGGCAAGATGGGCAAATAAATAGCAGGTGCCTTGTGATTACAGTAAATGCAAAGTAATGCATGTGGGTTTTCTGAATTTGAATTTTAAATATAATTTTGATGGCAATAAACTTGAGTGTTAAGCATATTTAAATGTTCTTGTTGATCAATCTTGTAAGACATCCTAATTTTAATTTATGTTCAGACATTAGATAGTTAAATTATTTGAAATGATTCAAGAGTAAGTCTTTTGTGATGGAAACATTGTCAAAAAAGGATAAGTTAAGATCTTTGAAATTGTTTGAAAAATTAGAGATATGAATGAAGTGATTAAAGCAGTACTTTCCAAACTTTTCCTAACCTTCTTGCCAAAATTTTTGTGACATTCCTACTCCCTCATGCAATATTTTTTGTAGTTAATTTTTACATTTTTATTTTTTTTACATTTGGTAAAACTCTTGGTATTTTAAGAAACTTGCTACAACACTCAATGATAAGAATGTACAATCAGGGGACAAAAATATCAGTTTTGACAGGGTAGTAATCATCTTTAGCTAACACAGATTAGTTGGTGTTTGAAATGGATTGCCTTCAGATGTGGAGGTAGTAAATTTAAGGTTAAAGAACAAGACTGAAGTTGGCTTTTAGTTCCCAGCATCTTACTCATGTAGCATCTTATTCACATCTGTTTAGAGTAATCATTACCCTGTGAATATAAAGGGTTCAGTTACTTTAGGATACTTTTTCTCTGCATAGAAAGGAGAGAAATATCTTCTACAGAAACTATAACCGTTTCACTGACTTAGTGCAGGTTTCATAGGTTAAAAAAAAAAAGACGTATCCCAACTTGTGTTTAAAAGCTATATATTTATTGCAAAATTTAAGGAATTATTGTGGGCCACCTCTTTCTGCATATTTACACAGTACATCTTGACAAAAATTAATATGCTTTAATGTGTCTTAAAGTGGGTTTCATAGGTTAAAAAAGGCAAAGATTGCACATGTACCAATGTCTTTTGAAAAGATATATATTTGTTGTGAAACTTAAAGGATTAAATTGTTTTAGGCTGCTTTTTCTTTGCATTTAACACTGAACTGTTTTATTTATACAGTGAATTATTCTCTCTTTTCTGACTTAATGATACTGTTAGATTAATTTATAATTTTTACTGTTTTCTTTTACATTGAAGAATGTCCTGATTGGGTCAGAAGCCAAACATCCATTACTTTATGGATTTCAAGACATTACACCTACAGAGAATAGAAAAGACTATTCAAATAACACATTTATATTTAGTTGTGTATTATAATCATAGAATCAACTTCATTTTATTAAAATTGAGCTTTTGATATGATTACATATCTAGTTAATATTTAAACAAACATTGACTTTCTTGCATTTTTGTTGAACATTGTAAAATTTCTGCAGTAGATATATAACTTTCAGAAAGAAGTTGGCACATGTATCATCTTTGCTTTTTTTTTCTACTTATGAAATCAACTTAGGGCAAGGTTAAATTTTGCTTATTTTTGTAGAGATGTAGTCCTTCAAGAATATGCGAAGAAAGAAATTGTCCAAAATAATCTTAACCCCTTAAATTTCACAATAAATATATAGGTCTTGAAAAGGAATTGGCACATGTCATCTCTTTTTATTTTTTAACTATGAGAACCACTTTGGATTAAGCCTGGTAATTACTAATAAAGATTGTTTTTTGTAAATATAATTTTAGGGCTTCAAAAGGAAATAGGTGAGAGATCTTTAGAAAATGGACGACAAGAGATGAAGATACAATCATTTTCAACTGTCAAGGCCCTTTTTTGCACTCACTCTCCCACCCAATGAAAACTGAAACATAGCATAATTTATTTGAATAATAGAAGGATATTTTAATAGTCCTGTCTGAAGAATAGCTTGATGGACAAATGGTCTGTTGTTTTCCATATGTTATAGCAACAAACTGTTCTTCAGACAAGACTATTCATTCAAACTTTAATTTCCCTTATATTTTTCAGGAAATGATCAGTTACCCCATTTAGTGTGCCAGCTTCTACTGCTGTTGATGGTAATTCATTCTTTATGCCAGTTATTCTCTGAGAAAAATAAAAATTTTGTAATTGAAGCCTAGCCAGTCTTTTCCAAATCTTAAACATTAATAAAGATATCCAACATGTCTGAGTAGTGCTAGAGAGAGAGGGTAACTGGTGTGGTATATCCAGATTTAGCTACTTGGTGTTTACAATATTTATTACATGATGAAACACTGACAGTTTGTGTAGTTGCTGCTGTCACTTAATACTGTCTTTGGTATATTTATTCAAATTTTCTTTCTTCAGATCTGTAACCAGATTGTTTTAAGTGCAGTCTTTCTTAGTTTGCAAAAAAACACACCAAAAAAACTTGCCTTTAGCTAGAGGGACATATACTAATCACATGACTAGTTATTGTCATTAAAGCACAGGTTAGGCATAACCACTAGATATCACCTGAACAAGCAATAAGGGACAATGTTGCTGGCATTCTACACAGTCATATTAAGCAAAGTCCAAAGGAATCAAGGTAATTTGATACAAGATCATCGTAATTTTCTTGACCCTGTGTGTCACTGAAACTTGCATATTTAAAACAAAGACTGAATTGAGAATAACTGTATAATACTAAATGTAGAATTGCATTCAATTACCACAACTTTTTGGAAGTAATAGATAATGGTACACAGTTGATGAAACAGTGTTTTCATCTTTATAATAATGTAAAGAAAAAAGTATACTTAATTAGCTTCACTCATTATCGGGTTCATTTCAAGTCTCACTTTAACTAGGCCACTTGCTCTGATAGGAAGTTAATATTCATTGGTAACACTTTTGTGATGAATCATGGGTCAAAGGCCATGTTATCACATTTGTTGACTTCCGTTCAAAATTTTATTGAGCTACAATTTTATGAATTTAAATCACTTAAATTATTTATCCACAAACTTTATATGAGTGTGTTACTTTATATGAACAATAGAAAAGGTGTTTTTTGTTTTTTTTTATAAGGTACCATAAAAAAAATCACAATGGAGAATGTTATGGAAAAAGATCAGTTAACTGAAGTGTTCAAGTCATTCATAGCGTGTTATCACATTGAATCATTCTTACTAATAAGCTAAAAAAACTCTTGTGGTGTGATGAAATAAAAATAAAGGAAAAAAATTATACTATGAAGTTTCAACATTCACATTTTGGGCTAAGATGCCCTTGCAGTTACAGTTTAAAATCAATAGAGCAAGGGTGTCCTAGCTGGAAACATTGTGAATATTAATTTGTTTTTAATAAATTTATATAAACTGACATTTGTAGAGACAAATTATTAATTAGTAGAGATTGCTAATGACATTGAACCTCAGTATGTATGATTATTAAGAATATTGAAATATGATAGTTTGTCTTCAGTTAATATGCATATGACTAAGTGTAAAGACGTGCGTTTGAATTATTGTTATACGGATCACACTTTTAACTTTTGTGAGAAGTTATGGATAAAAGGACGTCATTGTGTTTGTTGCTTGCGTTTAAAATTTTATTGAACTACTATTTTATACATTTTATACTTTGAAAAGGTTACCATATTCTTTTGGTCCAAGATTTCAATGAGGTTGGTTGTATCTTTTGTCAGCATGAAGTTTCTTATTTATTATAATCTAAATACCTGTTAGTTAATAAGTTTAATGAATTATAGTGGAATTCTGTTGTATCACAATAGTTATTTATGATATTTATTTTTTTTTATTTAACTATATATATAAAAAACCTAAATAAGTTTGATATCTTCCACTTGTGAAATTTTGAAAGGCTTAGCAACCAATGTCCAGCAGCAACTGTGTTCAAAGGCAAAGGTCATAGCTAAATGAAATAATTGTTTCCTTTACTTCATAATTTATTGTTCTATATTTTAATAAATATAAGTTCAATAATTTCTTTCTTAATAGTTATAATCTATGTACTCACACTGCTTGCCAGAATCTTAAGGCCAATGAATATTAAAAAAATGTATGCATTTTATGTTGTTAGACTCAACCACTTATTTGATTAAAGCTTTGAAAGATAAATAAAAAAGGGAAAATAAAAATAAAAAACTTTTTTCACATTTAATAGGGAAAATGTGAATAGTATGAAATTAGCCTAAATGCTAGCTGGCCAAAAGTTTAAGAACATACCAAAAAGAAGTCCTAAACATGGTAGGAAATGCACAAGAGATCTCAGTAGTGAGTTGAATGGCTGTTATTGTGAATAACTTCAAATAATTGCTTTGACGTGGTCAATATAATCTTTTGCAGAAGGCTGGCTGAAATGTTATTCCAAGTGGTAAAGATGGCTTCACGAAGATTATGCACTGTTTGGAATTGATGCCCATTTCTACAGACTTCCCTTGTCATCCACCCTTAAACACTTTTAATGGGGTTTAGTTCAGGCGAACACACTGGATGGTCCAAAAGAATCACACTATTTTCCATGAAAAAGTCCTTTGTCCTGCAGGCATTGTACTGCTGAAGATCCAGTCATTTCCACACAAGCAGAGACCTTCAGTCAATAAGTATGCTCTCTCCAACATGCCAGTGTAATCAGCTACTGTTTGATGTCCCAGTATAACCTAAAGCTCCATTGTTCCATGGAAGGAGAAAGCATCCCAGATCATGATGGAAACTCCTCCACTGTGTCATGTAGAAAATGTCTCCAGTGGGATATCCTTATCATGCTAGTGACGTTGGAAGCTCTCTGGACCATTCAGGTTAACTTTTTTTATAATCAGAGAACAAAATCTTTGTCCACTTTTCTACATCCCATGTTTGGTGCTTCTAAGCAAAGTTTAACCAAGATGTTTTGTGGTGTAGAAGGAGGCATGGCCATTGAAGAAGTTTATGGTTTTTAAAGCCTTTCTTTTGTTGATGCCATCTTATTGTTTTTTAGCTACATTCTGCATCCATAAGGGCCTTAATATGGTTTGATGATCAGCTGGTGTCTTGCCGGACAACCTGTTGAATCCTCCAGCTCAATGCTGGTGAAATTTTCTCGGGCTAACCACTTGAAATTCTCATTCCATATCCATCAGGGTCTTTTAAGAAATTTGCAACAGCAGTTTTACTACACCCAGTCTCACCAGTGATGGCACATTGAGAGAGACCTTGCTTTTGCAGCTAGACAATTCTACCACGTTTAGACACTGTCAGCTTTTTAGTCTTTGCTATGTTTTTACCCAATGTAACACAGAAGATGTCAATGGGAGATGTTGATAAAGCTAATGCTTGAGCACAAATGACTAACTTTTGTTATGTGTTTACCAATTCGTTTCAGCATGGTCTTTAACTTTTGACCAGCTAGTATTTAGACTAATTTTAGTGTTTACATTTTCCCTATTAATTGCTAAAAATTTTTATTTTTATTTTCCCTTTTCTTATTGTCATCTTTTGAAGCTCTACTCAAATAAATGGTTGAGTCTAACAATGCAAAATGCAAATTTTTTTCTTTATGTTCATTGGCCTTGAGATTTTATGCAGCAGTGTATATATAATGTATAATAATAGAAAGATGACTCTACATTACAAAATACTAGTTCACTTAAATGCACTCAAGACAGGGAAGGATAAAGGGCAGTTTTATGTTATTAGATACATAACATGAGTGCATGTGGACTGTCAGTGCAAGTTGTGTAATGCTAGTTAGGCATGACTGTAAGGTCAGTGTAATAAAAAATAATAAACATAGTGTTATGAGACTTAAACTAAACAGTTCTATTTTTGTGTTATAATATGTGATCATCTCTGCTTATAGGAAGCATAATTTATGTTTTCTAATTTCTTTTATGGTGGTTATGAGATTGGTCAAGTGACAGACCCTCTATATTTAGGGTATAAAAATAACAAAATATAGTCTTACTGAAAACAAATGTTTGAAATTTATATTTTGGAGGTTTTGAGATTATGCAATAATATTTGATATTTTAGGGATGGAGAATAGTTTTTTTAATCATATGAAATCACTTTGTACTCACTGGTATTGAAACACTTTTTGCACACAGATCTTTAGTGAAAATCTAAAATGAACAATTCAGAGTGTAAAGTCATTCACATGGCATATAGAAGTGAAGCCAAAGAATTAATTTAGACAATTTCTTATTAAATTTAAGAAATCAAAACTTAAACTATAAAAATCTGTATTGTAAATTGTGTGGTTAAGTCAAAGCTTATTGACATGTAATGATAATAAAGTAGTTTAATTTTGATCATAACTCTTCAACTCTGTTGACATGAATGATAGGTCAAAGGGTGTCATGTTTGTTGACTTGCATTAAAAATGTTAGTGAACTACAATGTATTGAACAGGGGGCATACCTTAAGTATTTGGCACCCAGAATGGATCCTTCCCTTGGCATCCTGCCATAAATAATTTTAAAATTTAAATACATTGAAAAATGTTTGCAAATAGATTTTTAAACATTACTGTCATAAGCAATTTGGAATTAAGAAAAATGCAGCATATTGAAAATTCAGTAAACAGGTAATACAGCATAATTTATACCAAAATCATTGGGAAATCTTGTCTAAATGCTCAGCTTGGTTTTCAAAAATAAATCAAGAGGATTAAGTCTCTGCTTTTGAGCCTTAATTTCTGCCAAATGATCAATGATTTATTAAATTCACCTTCTTTGCATATTCATGTTAAACTGAAAGTAAAGCTATATGTGTCAATCTTTTTTAACTCATCATTGAGTGAAATAAATATTTTATCAATTTCAATTTGGAAAATTTTCTTTCACATGAAGCAGGAGATACACAGATAGTCAGAAAGAATCTCAAACATAGTGATAAGCTTGGGAGAGATCCACAAAATTCCCATTTAAAAATAAACTCCAGAAACTAATGCTGTCCGTTTCTTTGCCTCTAACACTGAGCTCAGCAGTAGAGAAGAATCCCAAGAATGATTCATGTACTTCAACTTCATCACATTCTTTATGGATATATCTGATCACACACCTGATCAGTGTGATACATATCAGGATAGCTTTTGAAAACAATCCCAAAATACTTTGCGTCTTGACATCAGCTGTTATTTTCTCTTTAATGTAATTCTCCTAAAGGCAAATAAACTCATTCTGAATATTTGGAGATAAATATGAAGCTACTCTCTTCAAAGATGGGATTGAATGCTTAATCCTTACTAAACATTCTGTCAAAACTGGATCATAATTTTGAAGCATCTTTTCCAATTCCATGAAGTTTCCTTCGTTTGCTGATGGTGTCCTCTTTGTGACCATGCAAAGGAAGATCATGTAGGCATGGTTGTAGGAAGCAAGTGAAGTCTAAAATTCAGAACAAACTTTGTGTTTTTTTACTGATCACCAGTAGTCACAGAGGCTAACATTCATAAAACGAGTTTCTGTAAAATTATGAAAATGCATTTGTGAACACTTAAACATCACTATGATAACAGTCATATGCTCTATCATAATTATTTAATGAAACATACCTTGTGTATGTGGAGTCAGTGTCAAATGAACAAGACTTGGAATGTCAGTTGCAGCAGCTGTCTATGCTCAACAAATATCAGCAGACACTTGTCTTTTGATGTAGTTTGTACCAAATACTTTATTTTTTTGTAAATTTTGTATTGCCAATAAAAATATATATAATGGAAATTAACATTAAGCTGTTATAATAGTTTGAACATTTTGAACTCTTTTCTTTCTTTGACAGATTTTTCATTTGGCTTATTTTGTATTTCAACTCCCATTGGACCCCCTCCCTTCTGGCTGTCTCTTGAAGCAGACTAACCCCCCTCAGTATGCCAATGGTTATGAATGTCTGTCAGTAAGCTTTAGTATCAGACTCTATATTATAATTCAAATTTTATTATTATACATTTGTTAATTTCTTAATTTAAAAGTAAATACTAAAATAGAAATTCTAGATTTTGATAATTTTGATTTTTGTGTGTTATGTGGCTTGTTGAATACATCATCGGTTCACATTTGTTGTTTATGACATCCAAATATAGTTTATTGTGAAGTAGTAACTTAATTTACCAATATTAACAAGCTAGAATCTAAAATAAGAATTTTATTTTTCTCTTTGCTAAAGTATTGTTACATTTTCTGAATCAACCACATTGGCCTCACCCACATCTTTCCAGTTTTGAAAATGGTTGTGTATGCCTTTTCGGCACATGAATAACCAATCAAAAGCTCAGAATGTCATATAGTGACTTTCCTTGTCTCCTTGAAGTATTTAATAGACACGTTTTTTCATTTAACATTGGATTCTAAGCATTAAGATAAGACTGGTGATCTCAAAATTTTATAATTTTAGACCCACATACCACTTAGTTACTAACCTTGGTAAATTATGTTGTGATTATTGGTTATTTCATAGTGTATGTACAAAACCTAAAAATTTTGTTTCACATCTTCCACATGTGACATTTATTGAGGCTTAATAGCCAATGTGTAGCAAATAGCGAATAAGTACAGAATTTTTAAGCAGAAGAGATAGTTGTTTGTGATACTTTATTTAATCCTCTGTTTTTTAAAGAAAAATAAGGACTTGTTTGTAAATAAATGATATATGCAAATATAACTGAAATGGGACTGTTTTACAAAATAGTAGTTACTGAAAACAGTGAAGACAGGTCACTTGGTGAAGAGGCTAGTCTTACATTCTTGGATATGGTAATATGAGTGCACATGTGCTGTTTCATATGCAACTTCTGTAACATCATAATTAGTCTAAATAGCTTAAACATTAGACCTTTATACACACACACACGTATATATATAAAGGTCTAATGTTTGAGATTTAAGCTATTTAAACTAATCATTTGTGGTTTTGTATTATAATTTGTAGTCATTCTATAATGAAAAAAAGCATAATTTATAGTTGTTTCCTAATCTTTTAAATTGGTTATAAGTTTAGTCAAAACAATTTTCATTACAGATATGGTAGTGAGAAGAACAAATCCCCCCCCCCCAAAAAAAAACAAACAAACAAAAAAACATTTGATAGTTATATGGAGGCTATAAAGGTTTTGTATGTAAACACTTAATTTTTAATTTTAAAATCAAACTGTGTGTATTAGATAGTCTATTCAAAAAAGAAGATAAGATGACAAAAAAAACTACTTAAATAACAAAATCTGATATTTTGTGTAAGAAAATCTTGTAATGTTTAATATTAATCTGCAAAGTTTTGTTAAGATATGCATACATTATCAAAAGATCATAGTATATTTGCTTTCATGGTTATGAGGTGAGAGTATTTCACCAAGCCCCTGTCAGTAGTGTTAACAGGTTATAACATGCACTCTTTTACCAAGCCATTGACATAGGGTTAAACTTGTAAAGTATGATTCTCTATTGCTTACACTGATAAATCATTCTATGAAAAAAATAAACTTGTCGTAACTACTTTAGCCTTTCTATTTCAAGTCATAAATTTCTGCCCTCTAATCTTGTTTCCTGAATATAGTGTAAAGAAACTGAAGGCATATATGTCATGGAGACTTGGATGATCTTGCAAACTTTAATGAGAGCATCATTTATCTTTTTTCTTTAAGAGAAAATAAATTATTTTAACCTAACCCCCAAAGATAATCCATTTGTGGAATTATCCTAGTAGTCCAATAAGTCAGTATTCTTTTTATAGATAAGAGCAAAAACTGCACAGCAGAACAAATGAATCGGTGATTATTGCATATAGTATTCAGCATCTCATTTTGCAATAGTATAAAATATGAAACTTGTACTTTCTTAGCTAGTATAAAACATAGAGGTGTATGTAGATGTTTTTTTTTCTATATTTTTATTCAAGTGTTCAGCATTTAGTTAATAATGTCCTTGAAATATTGGATTTATGAAGATCATAAACTTACTCCTCATTTAGCTGAAACAAAGGTGTTTGTTTTATTTGTCATGCCTTCCTGGAATTGTGAAGTAACTTATGCATGCTGGTAGCAGTTTGGGTTAAATAAATTTCTTTCAATTCTTTATTGACTTAGAGAATCTTAAGATTGTGGATACCACTGTAAGATTCTGGTTTGATTTAAAAAATTTACATTTAAGTATTCTGTGTTTAGTTTTTATCCTCTGTGTGTGTTGGGCTTATTTTACTTTTGGTAGTTTGAGATATTAAACTTCTTTATTAGCAGATGTTGGTGGGTTAATTCTTTAGTTCATTTTGCATACAAGAGTTCTTGGGTTTGATTCAAAATTGATGTTATATCACTATGTAAACTGTGAAATTATACATACTACAACTCCTGTAATAGGTTAATATTCAGTAATGTAAATACATTGTTATATCATTTAATGTATAAATGTTATACAAGTTGTTTTAGATTAAAACCAGAAGTTGCAAAAACAATTATTTTGAGCAACTAATCCAAATGTTAGGACAGAACTAAGAACTAACCAGTAAGTCAAGACTTAGCCAAATTTTATTGATGGAGATTGAAATGTTTAGAATGGAACATATATGTTTCTTACTTTGATTTGGGTGCATCACTTATTTTTTTTAATATTTAGTTTCTAACTTGATGAAAATGCTGAAATTATCAAATGTGAACAAATGTTTCTTATACAAAAGCTGTTCAAGCAGCAACCCTCTCAACAGGTAGTGTTTAAAGAAATCCAGGACTTAAAATTAACACCAGCAACCTAAGAAATTGCTGCATTATATACTTTTCAAATAAAATAAACAAAAGGCAAAATTTGAGACATATTGTTAACAAGTTTATTCTGGGTAGTTCTGTATGACATGTGTGAAACATTGCACATTTACTGCTGAACATCCAAAATCTGCAAAGGCGAAGTCCACGCTCACTAGTTGAAGTTTAACGTCATTAATGAGTATGCCCCCCGTGAGCATTAATTACTACTTGGCATCTCCTGCCCATGGAAGCGACGAGATGACGAATCAAATACAGTGGAATGTCTGTCCACTCAGCCTGCAAAGTTGCTGCAAGCTGAAGTAGAGTCTGTGGTTAAGGTTGTTGCTGTCGCAGACGTTGGTCTAACTCGTCCCAAAGATGTTCAGTTCAATGGGGTTTAAATCTAGTGATCTAGAGGGCCAGGGAAGAACGTTGATGTTGTGGTGTCTCAAGAAGACAGGGTGAGTCGGGCTGTGTGAGGATGGGCGTTGTCATGTTAAAAAACGTCGTTGACGTTTACCATGATGGGTTGCACATGGGGTTTAAGAATCTCGTTGATGGTTGCGTACAGTCTAATCAGAAATCCTATGCTGCCTTGGTATGGTTGAGGCAGTAGACGTCGCAGTGGTGGTCCTATCCCGAAGGGGACATAACCGGATGTAGTTATCTTGTGTGGGCATGGTCACACGAGGTGTGCCACATTGTGGACGGTCACGAGTTGATCCATGTTGTTGGTGACGATTCCATAGCGTTGTGATGGTGCTTGGGTGGACATTCACTGTTCTGGCAACATCTGATTGAGATTTGCCTGCTTCCAACCAATGGCGTTGTTGCGTTGTGCTTCAGTCAGTCTTGGCGTAACTGTATTGTGTGTCGGTGGCTTAACACAGAGCTATGGAAACCGAGAACCCCATCTTTTATAGGGATTTTGCACATGTTGCACTTGCAGAACATGCAGATCCCTCAAATTTATAGGACATGAATGCGTTTTTGCAAAAAATCCAATGTTTTCCTCCATTTTCAAAGTGCACAACTTTTATTGTCATTTTGGTCTGACAATTGGTGCCTTAACATGTGTAAACATCACATACTCTGAGCTTGTAAAGTTATTATGTATATTTCTCTTTAAAATAACAAAAATATCCCTTTTGTGTTTCTTTTTTTGAAGAGTATATTTCAGCTTCACTAGTGAAATGTGGAAGGCATCAAAAGCAATTGCTAGTTCACACTTCAGAAGATTTTCAAATTTACCGTCAAATATCAGTTACTACATTTCGGTCATTTACATTGGATGAGTTTTGAGTATAGGTCACTATAATTGTGATTTAAAAAACAAAATTGTTTCATTTGCCAGTACTATACTGGTTTCACCTTTGGCTCATTTGATTGCCTACATTGCAGTAATGCAAGCAACATGGATAGAAGTGCTATACTCGTGTTTCTTGCTAATAATGGAAAATTATGAAATAGAAGTTACTGAAATTACAGATTAATATTTTTATACATTCTTTGTAATTTTTTCATGTTAACACAAATATTAGGCTTAATGGCTTCTAATTCTTAACCAGGCTGTGACATTTAAATGGCAACTTTTAACAATTTATATTTAGTATATTGTAAGTAATTGTCATTAAATAAGTCATTGGTTAAGCCATGTTTGGAGTACTGTTTTCAGTGTTGGGCTGCTTACCTCAAAAAGGACATTAACTTTTGGAAAGAGCTCAATGAGAGCTACTAGGATAATAGCTGAGATAGATAGGTTATCTTGTAAAGATAAGTTAAGATTTCTGAACATTTCTCTTGAAAAAAGTTGGGTTCAGATGGTATATGATTATCAAAGTAATTGATAATATTGATAATTTTTTTTGTATTTAATTGTGATAATGGTAAGATAAGACACAAATTTTTGGCACTGTTGAAATGGTTTTCAACCAAAAGAACTTTATTTTTCTAACAAGATGGTTGACTCTTTAAAAGATTGTCTTTGAATGTGGTGGGTGCAGTTCATTTAACCCCATTGTGATGGGTCAAGGGCCATGTTATTATATTTGTTTACTCGCATTCAAAGTTTTATCGAACTACTAATATTTGAATTTGTGTCATTAAGTTTGGTAACAAACTGTAGATTATAATTAGAATTTTCATGCTACACAGGATTTAATTTCTTAATTTAAAAGTAAATGTTAAAAAAAAACACCTAAGCATTAATTTTTGTGTCATGTAGTATGTCGAATGCCACATTGGTTCAAATTACATTTGTTGTCAAAATAAGAAATCTGTAGTTTGTTACAAATCAGGAACTTGAATAATGAATATCTAATAGCTAGAATATAAAACAAATACCTCCTATCCTTTCTTTATATTTCTTAATGTACTGAATTAAACACTGGCCCTTCTTACCTCTTTCAATTTTTGAAAATGATTCTTTTTATACTGAATATAATGTGTATAACCAATCAGAACCTCAGAAGGAGATTTCTCAGCCCTTTTCAAATATGACTGCAGTGTTTCTGTTGTCTTTTGCCTGCTCGAAAATTCATATTTTTTCTCACAAATACAGCTCTGTTAGTAAACTTCATAAGTTATAATGGAATTATGTGGTATTGGTATAGTAATTTATGATTTTCTTGGTTATTCAAATCTATATATAAAACCTAAGAAAAGTTTCACATTCTGTATGTGTGAAATTTCTTAAGGCTTAGCGAGCTACAAGAAGGAACAATCAAGTATAAAGGTCATAACTAAAAGGGAATTGTTTGCTTTACTTTATTTTCTGTGCTATGTTTTAAGAAAAACAAGTTTTAAAAACTTGTATGGTAATTATTATAGCTTAAAGATGATTGTATTTTACAAGATATTAGTCAACTAAAACACAACTAAGACAGGTCAGTTTTATATTTTTGGATACTATAAGATGAATGTACATGCACTATATCATTGCAACTTCTATAAAGTTAGCTAGCAATGGCTGAAATGTCAGTGTAGTAAAAAAGCAATATATATATATATATATACATAAATGTATAGTTATAACATTTATGCTATTTAGATTAAAAATTTGTAGTCATTCTATAAAAAAAACATTTCCCAATTTTTTATGGAGGTTACGAGAATAAATATACATATATATATATAGAAAAAAATTCTGTAGGTTATAAAAATTCCACGTGTTAAATATTAAAATATTTGATGTAAAATGTATTTTTAATCTTAAGGTTACTCTGCATGTTGCATTGTCAACATTCCAAAAAAAGACTTATGAAAAAATTTTAATTGAAGTATCTTAATACTTAATTTTAAAACCTGATATTTTATGTACAAAACTCCTGTGATGTTTAGTAATTACCTGCAAAATTTTGTAAATGTGCATATATGATCAAAAATCATAATATAGTTACTCCCATAGATACATTCATGGTTATCAGCTGGATGGATTCTACCCAACCCATAATGAAAAGGGTTAAAGAAGTTTCAGAGAAAGCTTGATAAAAAAAAATAATTAGTAGGTGGTGGACCAATACACTGTCCAGTGCATGTTCGACAATTTAAAAAACTTTGTTTCTGGAAGTCATTCAATTCTTTGTATTTTCAGTTTAGCATAGCTTTTAGAAGCCTGCAAGATAGCTTTAGAACTTTATATCCAAGATCCCAACTCATTGATATGAGTACTCATTCCAAGCAACAAATTAGCAACTCTCATGTAATTTACTACCACCAAAATTAATTTTATGTTCAATGAACAAGAATACATACAAATGAATAGCTTAATTATGGACAGTCCAGTGTCACCAGTTCTAGCCAACATTTTTATGGCTAACACTGAATCTCAAGCAATCAATTCAGCCTTGTACCCACTACTGTACTGATACAGACATCTTGATGATACATTTGCTGGATTCACATGTACAGAACACACACTTGGTTTTCAACCACATTGACTTCATACACCCCAACATTAAGTTCACCTGTAAAAAAACTAACCAAATAACATTTCTCAACCTCAAGATCACAAGAATCAATACACAGTTTAAAACAGAAATAGAATAACTTATACTTGACTATACATTCTCTGGGGTTCAGCACATAAAATAACAAGAACAGTATATTAAGAAACCAAATTAACACAACCACAAAACTGTGTTCAACAGATAAAATTAATGATGAAATTAATCAAATAAAACACTTCATCAACATCAACAAATTTCCTTTGAAAACTGTTGGAAAAAGCATACACACATGCTTAGACGAACAGTACAGTTAACAACAAAAAATAATCAAAGAAACAACAAACTAAAATCTTACACTGCTGCATACCATGTATTCCCAGTATTAGTGAAAAAATAACCAATACTTTAATTTTTTTCTAAATAAAACTAAACATTCCAATAAATGCTAAATTTATTTAAAAAACAGGTACGAAACAAGTACTATGGAAAAACTACACTGACAAACATACACCCTTGTGCAAATTAATTGAAACAAATGGTCATTTTACAATATTTTCAGCATGGTGGCTGGTGTAGGCTCATTGGATTCGTTGATTTTCTTTAACAGTCATTTTTCACACAGACTGTTTTCCAGTATGGTCCATCAATTTTTGGGATATGTGACAAAAGTTTGAGGAATATTACATCATTCAAAATTGCATTAGAAGGGCAAGGAAACCAGTCAAAAATCAACTTCTTGCCAACTTGATGAAGAAAAAACTATCAGTGGGGTCTGAAATACAAGAACTGGATGCAAGAACAATGGAGGAAGATGTTATTCAGTGTTGAGACTCATTTCTTTGTACAGGGTCAAAGAAGTCTGCATGTTCGCAGATCTCCAGGTGAGAAACTTCAAGAATCTCACATTAATCAGTTTGTAAAACATCCCTTGAAGATGTTTTGGGGCTTTTTCAGCTACTGTGGCATCAGAGAGTTGCATATTGTAGAAGGTATGATGCGAGGACCACAGTAGATTGAAGTTTAGCTGAGAAGAGTCATTTCAGAATTGAAAGAGATTTCCAGATGCATCTGGCATTTTCCAGCAAGATCTGACTCTGTGACACACATTGAAACTTGTGAAGAATTTTATGACTACAATGACAACTAGAAACTCTCTGGACTTAAATCGTATTGAAAATCTTTGGACAATTTGTAATGAAAGACTTTGGGGGAAACGACTGTACTATGAAAGATAAGCTAGTTGAGGTGTGGTACTGCAATCCAAAAATTAGTAAAGACTGTAGTGAAAGCAGATTAATGATCTTCGCAAAAATAAAGGCAGTCATATTTTATTAATTTATGAATAATTTTGGATTCTTAGAAATAAAATGCAAAAAATTGAAAAATTGTAATTTTTCATCTTGTTTCAATTAACTTGCACAGGGGTGTAACACAAATATTATTTATGAAATACAATGCAGCAACAGCCATGCGACAAACAAGCAGAAAAATGGAAACCAGATTTGAAGAACACAAGAAAACATCTTTGCACATTTTTGAAAACTGCAAATCAAATAAGTACAACATAGCCATAGAAAACACTAACATGCTAAGTATGGAAATAAATACGAACAAACGCAAAGTCAAAGAAGCCCTACTTTTTCAAGAACTCAAACCAAAATTGAACCAATACAATGGAACATCTTCGTATCTCTATTTATTAATACCCTAATATCTGTTTCCAGTGTCTTCTGCAGTTGTGTAACCATTTGTGTTTTTGTTTCTAAGATGTGCTCTGTATTGGTCATTTGCAAACTCTTTAACCCAAAGATGACTTAAGAAGGATCAAAATGTTCTTTTGTATTTTATTTAAAAAAAATTAATACCAATACCAGCTGTCTTCAGAATTCAGTTTGGCAAAAAGCAGAATTTATAAAACAATTGCAAGTTCCAATAATCAGTGTTTATTTACAAAGTCTACATAATTGTACACAAATTAAAGCTTAAGTTTTATAAATTAATGGAAATGTGGTTTTTCTCTGTGAAATGGTAATACATAACATTTGTTTTTATTTGCTTCTTATTTTTTTATCATATATATGCATATTATAAAAATTAACAAAGTATAGTTTCAATGGTAAAATATGCTAAGCTATAATAAAAATTTTGATCTTTAAGCAAATGTTTTATTGCATTATGATGTTTTGGGGCTTCTGTAGAGTATGAACTATCTGTATAACAAATGTGTTCTTTTTGTATGTAAAAAATGAAGACCTGTTTGCAGACAACATGACTAAAGTCTGTTCAGTGTAGTTTCTATTGCTGTGTAAGATGTGTAGTTTATTTAAAAAGCTTGATTACTGTGTGATATTCTGGTAATACCAGGGTAAAACATGTTATTTGAAAGTAATAACAATGAATTTTATTAGGGTTTAGCTGTGTAGATGTCTCAGCAATTTTTTCGCGACACCCCTAGGTAAAAAGAAAAACATAACAGTTCTGTTTATTAAGTAGTTAGGTCCAAACAACTTAATATTTAATTATTTATGACCTAACAACTTAGTAGCCATTTGAAACAACAATACACATAAATTGAAAGTAAAAACAATATTTTAATTTCATTTTTAAATAACCCCAATTACTAATAGGATGTGTTTGCATGTTGGGCACTGCACAGCTTCTCAAACCTTGGAATCAAATTGGACACCCTCATTTCTTGTTCCACATTGCTTTTTGTGCAGTACTTGCTTTTCATCACCCAGCTTTGCAGAGATATGATGTTGCACATGGAATCAGGATTCGCTGAGTTTTAGCACTTAGCAGCAGATATTCGTCTTTTTACTGATACCCAAAACTCAGTTCAATGCTGCTAAAGTTTTCTTTTAAAGTTTTGTCACAAGACAGATCAATAAGATTTTCTTCTGCAGAGGTAAATTCAGATGGGGCCTTAGCCTTGAATGGGTCTTAGATCCATGCAAACTTCTCAATATCCTCTGGAAAGTAATTTTCAGACCAGTCACTGAACTGTGTTAGGTGCTCCCCCAAAACAAATTTTAGTTCGTGGATCAAGTCAACTTCATTGAATGTAACAAACTACTGCAACAGGGGGAAGCAGTCTTTGCCACCATCTTCATTCAGTAACATTTCTTCACTCCCACACTTATTGATGTTCAGAATTCTTTCCATTTTTATGCACAAGGACTAAAAATCAACAAAATTCACTGAACTTTGCTAGACTTCACAGACATTTGATCACAAGAAATTGGGAACCACTGATTTAACCTTATGCAACTTGTGTGTAAAGATGTTAATGTGTTATAGAATTTTGTGCCTTACGTTTAGTCTTCAGTGTATAGTGTAATGTGGTGTGACTTTAAGGTGGATAGTGAAAAGTAGTTTCTGGCTGAGTTGTATGTGATTAATGAGGAGAGGATGTATGCTTCAGAGGGGATGATGTGTGTTAGAAGTGTGCATAAATCAGTGAGAAAGGGCAGTTATGAATTCTGTGAAGTTGCTAAAATTAATGTTCATATGGTTTTTGTGTTGTGTATTGCTGAGCGTGCTAGCTGCAGCAGTTTCTTAGGTGTTTGATGTGGGTTGTTGATATGGAGTTAGTTGTGAAAGTGAGTGGTTGTGTTTGTGTTTTGTTTACTGTTTGTTGTCTTTGCAGTTGTAACAGAGAATTACTTGAACTGTATACATGGTTGAAAAGATTGTGTTGGTGTTGGAAGGAGTGAGATTTTTGTTTCTTGTGGTGGGTGTTGTATATGTGCGAGAGGAAGTCAGTAGGTACTGGGGCTTGTGCAGTTATAGCTTATAGTGAGTTGGTCGAGTCTGTTTCTCATCACCTGATATTTGGGGCATGCCATATATTTCACAGTATTGTGGGCCTTGGCAACTTGCACATTTTATTGCATTTTGCTGATTGGAGCAATTCTCAACTTTGTGTGGGCTAGAGCATCTGACACAGCTCAGGTTAGCAGCACATTTGGGTTTCTTTGGCATTTGAAGCACTGTAGGGACCACCTTTAGGGGTTTAGGAGCCTCATGTTATACTTAGTGAAAAATAGCATACAGCCATTGTTGAATATGTTGAATAGTGTTCTTGTTTTTTTTCAAAATTGACTAAAAAGGAAGGATAAAATAAAGTTGTAGGTTAAACATTTTTTGAACTGGGCTTTAGTCTTTTGATCTTTTCTGTTGCTGATTTCAAAATGAGAGTTCCAATGCAAATGTAGATTTACTGTACTATTCTTGGGCAGGCCTAACTGGTTGGAATGAAAACGTTGAATGTGATTGGTCAAGATTTTTGTTCTGTTTGAAGGTTTTACATGTCACTGACGGTTTGTTCCCTTATGGTATTATGTAACAATAGTGTGGTCTGGACTTGTTTTTTTTCCCGTGTAATGAAAGTGTTTGGGGAACTACCATGTTTCCCTATGTCAAAAACACATCTCCTTTTGATAAACTAAATTTTGGAAAAAATGTATGAATAAGGTTGCAGCATTTCCATCAATCTTACCAAGATGTTTTGTGGATTGTTTAGTGGCTTGCAGTACAAAAATCCTCTTGCCCACTTCTCATTTTTGTGAGCTATATGCTTATCATTACAGCACCATATGTATGGCAACCTGTTCTTGTTTGTTTGTTATTTAATACTAATTAACATATGCATTTCATTCTGGGTCATATGGAAGGGCTTGAATTACTGTCTAGTATTGAAATGCTTTCTGTAGGCTTAGGTTTTGGCCTGTGAGCAATTTGACCTTCAGCCTGGAAAACATGGTAAATTTTTGAGACTTGTTTTTGGCAAAAAATATACTCTCTGACACCTGGAAATATAGCAGATGTGAAAAATTATTTGCATCAACATGTAAAATTGTTAACTAAGCATTAATTTTACTTTTTGGAAACAAATAATGCATGAAAACATCAAAAATCTTGGATTGTCATTTAATTTGATCGTTTATGATTTATGTATTTTTTGGGGTTGACCAATACAACTTTAAATAATCAATAGGCCAGGTTGTTTGAAGGACAACTTGGAAATTTCATTAAAATGAGCCATGCTATTATTTTTGTCTTACATTAGATGTGGGAAAAATTTTGGAAAGTCTGATAAAAGGTGCTTTGCAAAGTTATTTAAGAAAGTTTCAGTTTTTTTGTATAGGCAACATACGAGGTCTGTTAAAAAATATATAAGGACTGTTTTAATTGCGCGGCTCCTGTTGGTTTCAGGAGAATCTTCTTGGTGTTGCTAGGTTTGCACAGATCAGCTGATTGCGATGCCATTTTGTGGTTGCAGATATCTTCATTTGTGTATTAGCTACGTGGTTTTAAGTGAAGTGCGATATTTTCCTTTGGCAGATTTCAGAATGAATGACCTGAAGGAGCAATGACTTGCTGTGAAATTTTGTGTTAAACTTGGAAAATCTGCGACTAAAACTGTTGCCATGCTTAACACGGCTTACGTTGATGTTGCTATGAGGTGTACGGCATGTTTCAAGTGGCATGAACGTTTTAAGGATAATTGATAGTCCAATAAAGATGATGAGCATCCTGGACGTCCTTCCACGTAAACTGGCAACCCACATGTCGACAAAATCAACACCCTGGTGCGGGCAAATCGACGTCTGACTGTCAGGGAGCTTGCTGAAGAATATGGGATATCAATTGGATCTTGTTACGAGATTTTGACCGAAAAATTGAAGATGCACCGAGTTACTGTGAAATTTGTGCCTCAGAACTTGTGAGTTTTTGGCCAAACACTCGATTACTGTTTTTCCCCACCTCCACCCCCCTACTCACCTGACCTTGCTTCTTGTGATTTTTTCTTGTTTCCCAAACTCAAAAGACCCTTGAAAGGAAGAAGATTTGAAATGATTCCCAAGATTAAGGCAATTGCAACAAAGGAGCTGGAGGACATTACAAAAGAAGCGTACCAGGACTGTTTCAACAAGTGGAAACACCGTTGGGATAAGTGTGTGCGTTGGGGAGGAGATTACTTTGAAGGGGTCCCAGATGTGTAACTTCTTAATAAAGTACATTGTGTTTTATGACGTCAGTCCGCATATTTTTTGAACAGCCCTCGTGGTTTCACTAAGAAAATCTTGGCTTACAAATTTTTTGACATTCTTTGAAAAGGTTACTGCTTAAGTATATGAGAATGTAAATTTGGAATATCTGGATTTTCAGAAAACATTTGACAAGGTACCAAATAGAAGGTGTAAGAAGAAAAAAATCTGTGAATGTGAGGAATAAACTAATTGTATAGAAGAGTAGCTGGATGGAAGAAAGCAGAGGGTTGTTACAATTGGAGTTTAATTAAACTAGATTAATGTCACAAGTAGAGTATCTCAGTGATAAGCTTTAGGACCTTTTTGATTTACATCAGTGATGTTGATGAAGGATAGATTAATAAATTAGTTACATTTGCATACGATATTAAGGCCTTGGTTGTGAGCTGTGAAGAAGATGCTGCTGCTTTACAAAAGGATTTAGGTCATTTAGCGAGTTTAGCAAATAAATTACAGATGACTTTTAATTATAATAAATGCAAAATAATGCACTTGGGTTATTATGATTTAAATTATAAGTATAAATTTGATGGAGATAACTAAAAATAACTATGTGAATAGAGAAAAGGATTTTGTTGTAATGGTTGATCAGTCTCTTATACAATCCAAGCAGTGTGCTGCTGTTTGTTATAGGGCACATATCGAATAGCTTATAATTTCACTGTATACAATACTAGTTAGGCGACATTTGGAGTATTGTTATGTCCTGGCCTTTTTACCTTAGGAAAAGTATAGAATTGTTGGAAAGGGTTCAGAGAAAAGTTGTTATAATGGTGTCTGGGATGTAGGGATTGTCATACGAGGAAAGATTAAGATTTCTGAAATTTTCTCTTGGAAGAATTAAAGGGGATGTAATTTTGATATTTAAGATTGTAGGGGGAAATTGATAGTGTTGATACATCACCTTTTTTCTATACTTAACTATGAGAAAAGCAGAACTAGGAGACACTAGTATATATTTTGGCAGGGTTGGAGTCATCTGCAGCTAAGACAGTTTGATTTTTTAGCAGAGTGGTTGGCTTCTTTTTATACTTTGATAAAATTCATATACAGGTGTATGCAACAACATATGTGAAAAGTGAAGTGTTATTTTGTTTATAATTTGTTTTGATATTTGAGTTGTCGTTTGGATCATTAAATCTAAAACTAAATTGAAGTTCCTGAAATTTACAAGTAAATATATTGTATGTTAGATTTACACAACTGTTTTCTTTAAATTTAATAAGAGAGTTATGATTTAAATAGTTAGTGTGTGACTATTAAAGTAACTTTTTAGAAGCGACAATTTGTTGTAGGTTTGCTTAAATGCTTACAAATAATTTGCTGTGCAGTTCAGTTGCAAGTAAACATCATGTTACTTGAACCTTCTTAATTTTTCTTGTTGCTTTAAGAGTATTGTTTAAGTCTTAGGTCTTGGTTGGGCATTATTTATCTGACTCTCTCTATATAATTATAACCATAAATTTTTAAGCCATAAATAAAACACATTAAAATTAAACAAAATATCCTGCATATTTTTAAAACAAGCTACAACATCGGACTATAAAATATATTCTAGGTTTTGGAGGTGACTGCAGAAGTAGGACTCACATTGTAGTTGAGATGCACCATCTTTTGGTCTTAACCTCCAATTTGCTAGCTTTGCATAAGATTAGAAATTAGGAGAGATCTATATCACCATTAATTGTCTGGAGACAGTTGTGGGAAGGTGACTGCTCTCTCAAGTTAAAATAAGATGAACATAAAAAGATGAAAAATAAATAAATGAAATAAAAAATAGGGAAAATAGGGTACAACATTTGGGGGTAAGTAAGATAAAACTTGCCTCTTTAATGTTAGCATTCCTGACCCCAATATGGTAGAGGTACTAATCAACACGACATTGAACCATATTAGTATACTAATATTCCTTTATTAAATCCATTAACTATAAATTCTTCTATGTATATCAACATTATTAATACAATATTGTAATTACAAATTTTACAGTATCTGAATAACTGCAAAGTTATAATGCATATAACGGATGGATATGACACATTACTGTGTAAGGAGGGTAAACCATAAATTGGAAAATCAAAATATTTTATCAAAAACATTTATATTGGTACCTTTTTATCAGTTACTTTAATTTTTAAATCTAAGTAATGAGTATGTATGTTAGAAATTGAAGTATTTTCAGGTTTTAATTGTTGGATAAATGGTGTCAATAACATTATATATTTTAGAATTATTTATGCAAATTAAATCATCAGTATATCTAACTTAAAGTAAAAATATCTGGATATGCATAGTTTCAATAAATATATTTTCATAATAGTACAAGTATAAATTCACTGTACAATTTGAATAGTTAGCTCCCATTAGAACTCCTATCACTTATCAGATGTGGATTTTAATCTAATTAAAATATGCACAGTATCTAGTGGATTTAAGGTTAGTGTTTTTCCAATTCTTTGCATAAATATTTATAAATTTTTAAGTAGTTCTTTTTAACTTTTTAGCCCTAAAATGGAAAAACCTATCTCCTTCTGATGTCAAGCTGATGATGATGTTGACTTTGAGGTCATGTCTACATCTGGTGGTTTTATGTGTGTGAATGGAACAGGAATTCATTTAAATAAAATTGATGTTTTGTATTATATTTCAGAAATCCACTAAATATAACGTGAAGATATCGTCATCAGGGTTTTCTTTTACAGACAGATGGTCACTAATCCAGTATTGTCAGGCAAGGAAGATTTTATGGTGTTAAAGTAGTAAGTATATTATAATAATATACTTATTACTAGCAAGTAGATTTTTTATGAAATATCTTCATTGCTGTTAATCCTCTCTCTCTATAGGTAGGTGAAGTGTGTATGCCATATTTTAATGGGTTACATTTATAATTTAATTTTACTATTTTATTCTCAATCTGTATGAATAAACTCGGCATTAAAACATACTAATGAATCAAATTATAATATTATATAAGTTTTAATTTATTAATTTTAAACTAGAAATTTACATAAATCCTCAATTTTCTAGGTATGGGCAATTCTCTTGTTTACCATTCATCTCTGTGGTATGAAGTTTAATGTAATTTAGATATTATAATATACATGTTGCTGAAACAGTTTAATTTTCATAGCTTTCAATCTTTTGCATATAAAAACATCTAAAAGGCTAAACTCGCTATGTCAACCTGTCACATCCTCTCTTTTACAAATTGCCATTAAAACTCTCTCAGATTTTATATCATTTATAACCAATAGACAGTTTTAATATGTCAACTAATGACTAATGAAAACTCGAGTAGTTGATAGGTGAAAAAGTTGAACAAGACAATTGCATAAATTCTGAACTTGTCAAAATAAAATTGGGAAGATTAAGGAATAAGACTCTTGAGATAGATATTTTCCTGAGGGTTTTTAAGGAGGTCAAGGATTGAATATGTGAGCCACTTACCATAATTTTTTTTATAAGTCCTTAAATAGTGGACAAGTACCAACAGATCAGACATTAGCTAATGTTATTCCTGTCTTCTAAGGAGGTAATAGAAGTTGTTCCAGCAGTCATAGGGCTATCAGTTTCATATCAGCTGTGAAGGAAAGGTTTTTAGAGGTCTGCTAAAAGATACATTGCAAAATCATTTAAAGTGTAGCTCTGGAATTTTGAAAGCATTTAACAAGATGCCAAATAAAAGGCTTGTAAAAAAAATTTGTCTAGAAGTATGTGGGGTAAGTGAACTAATTGGAAGAAAGAGTGGCTTGATGGAAGAAAACAGGGTTGTTATAAATGAAGTTCAGTCAAACTGGATTAATGTTGTAAGTGGCACACCTTAGGGCTCAGTCTTAAACCATTGCACTTTTTGATTTATATTAATGATATAGATCAGGGGTCTCCATATTATGGCCGTGGGCCAGATGCGACCTGCACTTTTGGTTTATCTGGGCTGGCAATAGTTAATTAAAGTATTATAATTTTTCAGTATTATAGAAACAAAAAATAAGTAATTGAGCAAAAGCTAATCCAGTTGTGACATGGTCTGCCAACAGTTCATTAAAATAATGAAATCATTTTCAGTTTTAACGATATAAAAATAAAATGTAATTAAACAAAAGCCAATCCAGGCATGATGCACTTGATCTGTATTCTGATCATCCATGCATTCCTACTTAATTTTACCATGACCCCTCGGACTCGCAAAGCCTAAAATTATCTACTTCCCTTGCCTTGTCCAAAAAGGTTTGAAGACCCCTGATATAGATGAAGGAATAGTCAATAAATTGGTTAAAATTGCATATAGTATCAGCAGGATGCTGCTACTTTACAAAAGGATTTAGATTATTTAGTGAGTTGGACAAACAAATGGCTGATGGGTTTTAATTATGATAAATGCAAGGTATTGCATTTGAGTTATAAGAATATTTAGGATGGGAAGAATGTTAAAAGTGTTTTGAAAAAAAGCATCTTACTGTAATGGCTAACAAGTCTCTTAAGCGGTCCAAGCAGCGTGCTGTTACTATTGGTGGGGCAAATAGGATTTTAGGTTATATTTTCAGAAATATTAAATACAATTCTATAAAGGTTATAGTTTCACTGTATAGGTCATTGGTTAGCCCATATTTAGAGTATTGTGTTCAGTCTTTGGCTCTTTATCTTAGACATTGAATTGTTAGACAGGGTTCAGAGGAGAATTAGTAGAATGGTTTCTGGGATTGAGATTGCTGTATGAAAATAGATTAAGATCTTTGAAATGATTTTTCTTGAAAACAAAGAGATCTGATTGAAGTGTTTAAAATTGTAAAGGGAATTGATAATGTTGATACATCAACATTTCTTATACATGACAGTGAGAATTGTAGAACAAGGAGACAAGTATAGATTTAGACAAGGTATTAACCATCTTCAGCTAAAAATTTTAATTTTCATATTGGTAGTTGGACTATGGAATGAATTGCCTTAATGTTGTGGAAGGTAGTAAAGTTGAGTGAGTTTTAAAGAAAGCTTAATAGATATACAGGGTGGTCGCTAGAAAAGTGGAAAATTTGTGAAACAGCTATTTATTTTTACAAAGAATAACTTTTACAAAGTTTTTTAAAGGCATATGTTATATTACACTCATAGATGCTCAAAATGTCGTCCGTGCACTCAGAGCAGCTTCTTAACCTAGAAATCCAAGCTCGTGTAGCGTTTTGAAGGGTAACTTGTGAGATATCGTTCCAAGCTCAAATTTTCCGCTTTTCTAGCGACCACCCTGTATGAATGATAATGATTGGTTTTTATTTTTTTGAAACTTTATTTAATAGTTTTAGTTTGGCTTAGAGGATAGGACAGCCAAAATGGACTAACAGGTACTTTCTTAACCTGAAGATGACCTAGGAGGGTTGAAACATTGTTCTCTCCTTATCAGTAAAAGTGTTAATACCCATGTCAGCCATTCTGAGATACATGGCAGGTACCTTGTTGTCCCTGAACATTGTTATAATGTTAGGACGTTATCAATTTCACAAACAGTTTGAAAGTATTTTGCAGCATTCATATTGAGCAGCTAATGGAATTACTTATGCTGTGAGAGTGATGTTTTTGTTAAAAAGCCAATTAAATTACACTAATTTTTTGTTATTTGCTTTGTGCTTGTTTTGTGTTTATATGTGGATTCTTTAAATAAATAAAAATTATTCAATGCACTAGTACTATAATTTCATCAACAACTCACAAGATCAAAAGATATACTATATTTTGTTTATGTACATTTATTATTTATTACCATAAAAGTAATTAGTGTAAAAAATTATATATTTATTAGCATAGATTAGGTAAACTTGTGACGTAGTTGATGCATCATATAACATTGTTCAGTATAGTAACTTGAGTTGTGTTCATTGAGTGACTTACAACTTGTATAGTAGGATTAGTAGTTACATTATTTCAAAGGACAATAAAATGTTTTAGATTTAAATTTATTTTTTATAATGGTTGTAATGGTAGTCAAACTGACTAAGTCCACTTACAGATAAAATATAATAGATTATCTGAGAGAAAATGGTTTGTTTAGGATGTTTTAGAAATGAAATTTGAAGGTATTTCTAATGCAGAATGTTTTGCAAACACAAACACAAATTTTTAGTAAAACTACTTGATTTCAAAATCTGATTTTCAGAATACAAAATACTCTTAAAGTTTGCTGAAAGCCTGCCGTATTACAGGACGATACATATGCCACATTAAAAGTTGTAGTATGAATACTCTTATGGTTATGTGCTGTTTAAAATGTTGAAGGAAAATTATATTGGTGCCAGTCATCACATTAAACTGAATTTGTACCTCTATTCTCTGTGAAACATTTGTGAAAAATTATAGATATTTCTGAATTTTCACCTACATGTGAACATCCCCAAATTTGTCCATAAATATGTATATTTTTTTGGACTGTTAGAGTTCAGCCTGCATTTTTACATTAGCTTTATAGGCTTTACCCATACACAGATCATATATATAATATGTAATGTACACACAAATGCATTTTTACATTAATTTTATAGGCTTTACTGATACGCAGATCAAATATATAATATGCAAAGCACACAAGTGCATTTTTACATTAGCTTTCATAGACCTTACATATGTGTGTATTCATGTGCATTACATACACACACCAATAAAACTGTTTACTGTAAATGTCATTATGTTTATAGACACACGCCACTAGAAACCAGGTTTTGATATCCATGGTGGGCAGAGCACAGATGTAGCTTTTTTGCTTCAATTAAAACAAACACTGAATACATATAAAGTTTCACTTAATACACAAATAAAGTACAAAGAACTATGTTTGATAGTAAAATGTTTTTTTTTTAAAAAAAAGAAAATGGATTTCCCAGTTTGTTTGGTCTCTCCACCCATTCAAAGTTAATGGACATCTAGTCCTCATTTTCCAAATCATTCATTCATCCTTACAGTAACTTTTCAAAAAATTAAATATTGTTAATACTTTTTTTTTTACTATAAAAGTACAACAATACAATCAGGACTCTGTATGTACTCTGAGTATATTTCAGCCATAAGTTATTTTTCCAACCCACTGTTTCAGAATGTAATATCTTTCTAAATTTTTGGAAATAAGAATGTTATTTGGTTTACTTGACCTATCTGTATCATTAATAGTAATAAATCTGTCAGTTTTAATTGCAGTTAATTGGTATATCTCTCTCTCATAATGACTTTGACTTAGTACTTTTTGATTGTTCTGCTCAGTATTAGTAGTTTCTATTTCTAATTTGTGTTCATTCTTTTGTTTTTAACCTAATTTGATATTACTGCTATTATTATACTATGGCCAAACTAACTATTTATTATACTATGTTATTACTTGAAGTTTTCTCACTTTTTTCTGTTTTGTGATGTACAGCAATTATAAAAGAGAAAAATAACTAATTATAATATATAATTAAAAAACAAGATTATCTGCTTTCTAAGTTGTATTGAATATTTGGTTCATTCAACCTACTACATTTTTTGTTTTGTTTTTGCCCTCTGCAGTTATATCCATGGAACTAATTTATCATTTTTGTTCATGAGTGATGAAAGTATTTGTTAAATAACCACCATATGCTTTTTCAACGTATTGTTTAACACTGTCGCTTCTTACCAAGTATCATCTGTTCACAGATACTTTCTCTTTGGGGTTGCAGGGTTTTCCTTGATTCTTAAGAGATATTTTTTTGGGTCAGTGGTAAGTCAAGGAGGCTACTCTCTGTATCCACATTCTGAAACCTTTGGCAGTTTATTGGGTTTTCTGTCATTTCCTCCTGTTCCTGCTAAGGTTGGTATTTATGGTTCATGACATTTTCACTGGTGTTAGCAATATTGTCAAATGAGGTAGAACCAAGTCTTGATCTCTGTGTTTACAGACTCTGGATCTTGTGTCTTAAGTCAATAAGCATGATATAATAGTTTTGGTGATTATTTTCAGAGTTATGAATCTTGTGGTTGATTGCTTATTCCATTCCAACCAGTTTTCCTCGTGAAGTGTGTTTCTCATATTTATATGTGCTAATTACTGGAATGCTAAACTTCCTTCCTTTTGGTATCCAGCTTCTCACTCCTCAGCTCTGAAAATGGGTTTTTCCAGCTAAAAATTGAAAGGGTTTTCATCTGTGAGCCCTATCCTCTGATCATACTCGCATCTCTCCAGGGTAGTTTTCCTTATCCAGATCACTCCTCGTCATGTTCTGCTGGTTGCTTCATATTGTCTGTGTACAATGCTCTATCTATTCTGATTCTTACAGGAGCAGCAAGTTCTTTTCCATTACATCTGTCCTGATTGCTTCTCTGACAACTGCATTTGGATGTTTTTCCTCTCAATGCCACCAAACTCCCTTATTGTGTTCCCTGCTATGTTATTTGGTTGATATTGCCTTCTTTTATAGTTCTTGTTGCTGCCTATTTGTTCAATAAACCTGCCCTGTTTCCTGTTATCTATCACCTTTTATGCTCATTGGTTGGGTTCATCAACTCATACGATTGACATATTTTAATGTGTTTGTGAAAAGTTATGTACATAATGTTTCTTTGCAACAACTTTGTCATCCATGCCTTTTGACTGCTTGTAATCACTGTTTTCAAGAGATCATTTAGGTTGGTATGTGGATATCTCCCAGTATCTTTGTTGCACAATATCTGCACAACCTATCTGTGTATTCCTCCTGTAGTGATTCTATATGCCTTTCCTTATGAGTGTGGTATTTCAGCATACTATTTTTTAGTTTGTTGATATGCATCATATTTCAGGATCCTGGTGGTGATAGTGGGTAATGCATGGTGAGGTATGCTGAATATTGTATCTTCTTACTAAATGTGTATAGTTAAAATGCTCACTGTGGAGATGGTGCATTTTTGTAAGGCCACTTGTACTTGTCTGGTGTGTGTGTGTATTATTGTTACTATCACTACGTTGTGTATAAGACTTCCTGAGTAAAAGAGGTGCAGAATTTTCTCCTTCCCTATTGACTTGTAGTTCTTACAGTTAGGTATTTCTTCTTTTCTAAATAGGAAATTACAGATACCCATTGCACTGTCTTCTGTGCATCTTCTTCAAGACTCCCCTTTGTATATACCTTTTTTAAGTAGAACACAGGAGCCCTTGCTGCTTCTGGTTCCAAGTTGCTGAAGTGGTGGACCACGACTGGGTCTGTTCAATCAACTTAATTAAATACCATAGTTCATATACCCCA
This sequence comes from Carcinoscorpius rotundicauda, assembly GCA_011833715.1. Classification (NCBI taxonomy): domain Eukaryota; kingdom Metazoa; phylum Arthropoda; class Merostomata; order Xiphosura; family Limulidae; genus Carcinoscorpius; species Carcinoscorpius rotundicauda. The sequence continues at coordinate 13,913,511 of CM022395.1, read as the reverse complement.
TTCAGTGAGGAGAGAATAATTACTGTTATACTTTTGATTATGCAATAACATAATTTTCTGGGTTGAAGGTGCTTTCTCCAGATGTTTTTGGGGAGGCTGACTGCACTTGTTGATCACAAGATAAATTTATTATTCAGTGTGCTTTCACTGATGTTTACTTTGTGGATGGACAGCACTTGATGTACTAAATAGTATTTTAATAAATAGAACTTGACCTGATGCTGTATATCCAAGGTACTGTTTGCAGTCTATGAACAAGTGAGACTTGGTAAGAAGCAACAATATTAAACAATAGGTTAATAAGGATGGGTTGCATATACTGATTTTTATATTTTATGCAAGGCACTTCTACTAGATGTTTTCTGCCCAGATGGACCATGCTTGGTATAACCCAACGTATCACAAAGTGCTTACCCTAGATCTTTTCTGCTGGGGCAGACCATACTTGTTGATTTTCCATGCTTAAGCAATGTGTTTTTCCTGTAGCTGTGTTGGAAATTCTTAGAGGTGTTGTGGACATTGTGTCTGGTGCTGGTGTTTGATATACTACTCACGAAAACCTGGCATTTCTGTAGTTTTCTTGTAGCATGTCTTCTCATTTTAGTATTATCAGTATATAAGAATCTGCTAATGTATTACTTCTGTCTTTCTGCTAATATATTGATTTTCAGAAAAGAAAAAGGTTACTTGGTACAATAAAATTAATGTAAAAAGTTCAAATTATGGTTATAAAGGGAAAATATGCAATATAGCAACAAATGATGTATTCAAAGAAACAAAAATGATAATTTTTAAATCCCCGTTTCATTTTAAGTTGATGATTTAACTAAAGTTAGTGTTAAGGTAAAGAAAATAATGAAGTGTAAAGTTTTCATCAAAAAATTTTGATATTCAATCAGGAGATTTTAGGTATTATTATTCTTAAGAACTCGTATTTCACTGAGAATTTAAATGGTGAGGGACTCATTAGTTCACTTATAAATCTTTAGTAAAATCTCTTTTTGAAAATCATTTTTTGTGCAACTGACCACAGTTGACGAAGATACATTTAGAGTATTTATAGTTTCATGGTTGGTCCAGACGTTCAAACCTGTATGTGTATATAGCTATTAATTTATGACTTTTAACATCAAAAGCTTATTAGTTTTATTACTTTTCTACAGTGTTGAAGTTCTTAATTTGTTTTCTTATAACCTTCTAGTATGTCATTTAGGCTTTTCTGTTTTTGATAAACAATATGAACATTTCATCCACTGAACTGTATAGGAGAGATACTATATACTTTTGAATAAAAAAAATATAAGAATTTCACCAATTTTTTTATCATACAGTTTTACAGTTAGATTCAAACTACATAATTTTCTATGTTGAACCTGTTTGTTTATTCCAATAGCACACTCGGTTGTGGTTGGCATAAAATAGGATGGATATACTCCCTGTGTTGTTTGTTTTTGTTTTTACGATTACTTGCATGGAAAAATTATGGTAAGAAGAGGCTATAGTTCAAAGAACTTGTGTAAATATTTAAAATGTATTAAAATACTCAAATAATAAATGTTACCAAATGGATATTTAAAATATTTTACATCATTTCCAGTGTGGAGAAAAAATTTTTTGGCTCACCTGAATAATATGATTGTTAGAAAATAGAGAAACTATCAAAATAATTAAATACAGGAAAAATAATTTCATCTTAAATAAGGATCAAGGGTTTAAAAAATCAAAGCATGTAGATGCCATGATCTTTTTTAAATATGTAATCTTGTAGTCACGTGATTGTGGCTTTTTGTATTTATGTGGCTGCACAGTATTTGTTTTTTGCACATCTGAAGATGATTTGACTGAATGTTAATATGTAGAGTGCCATTTACAACTATTGATCAGTCTTTAAATAAATATTTTAATTGGGTATTATACAATGTTAATTGTTTGATTATTTTAATATATTTTAAATTTTGGCGTACTGAATGTGTAGTTCTTTGTTACTCATGTAATATAAATGTGTACATGTGTTTGTAACTAGAAAATATAGTCTTAATAAATGTGTTCACTGTATGTAGAAGAAAAATTATCCTTCCACTTGTAAAGTTCCAAAGTAGATTTGAAACCTTAAACTTTTTTTTATCACAAGTTCTATTCAATCTATTGTCTGGAACCATAAACATAGAAATAATCCCATTGTTATTGAGAATTGTATCACAAATAGAACAACACTACACATTGTATATATTATTAGTCTTAATTTTTAGTTTTTATAAATTGTTTAAATGTTAGAATACAAGTGTGTACGTACAATTTTCTCACAAAATTGATTTTCAGTTTTATAGGTTTCTAATGAACTAATGGTAAATTTACAGACTAACAAAAGTAAAATCTATGGTTAAATTTTTTGTGATGAACAGAGCACATATATATTTAATTATATTCACATCTTATATTTAGATATAAATTTAAAAATCACATTGGAAAGGTATAATAATATAAACTGATATTTAGTTTAAGATATCTTTTTGTATAGCTTAAATAGCTAATATTAGTTTCATCATGTATGTGCATTGCCTGCTGTAGCTTAATCTGTATTATTGTGCTCTAAAACTTCACCACGTTAGAAAATACTTCAGACATATCATGTAATGACAACTAACTTGGTTTTAATGTGTGTACATGGTAATCTTGGAAAAGAAAAATGTACATTTATAATTCTTTTTGACACAGGCTGATTTTATAACAGATCGATGGTATTTTGTTTTTATTGATTTTTTTTGTTGTTTCATTGACTTTAGACTGCACCCAGAAAATGGCAACCATCCGAAAAAAATTAGTTATTGTTGGAGATGGAGCATGTGGTAAAACCTGCCTTTTGATTGTGTTCAGTAAAGACCAGTTTCCAGAGGTCTATGTGCCTACAGTGTTTGAAAACTATGTAGCAGATATTGAAGTTGATGGAAAACAAGTATGTACCACATTTATAATATAGAATTAAGCAAAAGATGCATGAATTTATTAAAGTTATTTTTTTCCTTAATTAGTTTTTTCTGTCAGAGAAAGAGAAGTGACTTTTGCATAAATAGTATAATTTGTTGTGTTATAAACATTAAAATGTATTGATAGTAACACCTATATTTTTAATGAACAAATGATAAATTAAGCATCAACTACCTAGTTCAGCATCACATTTGTGGAGAAAGTGTTCAGAAAGACTAATTTAAAGAAATAGCATAGGTGGAAAGGATTATTGTTGAGTCTTCCATCTTTCATTTTGTACCAGTTTGAGGAGACTTGTATGCTGTATAGAAGAATTGATGAATTTATGTCATTGGTTGATTTTTATAACATGGTTGTTGGGGAAACCATGGTGAAGATTTAACCAATGGTAACCATGAAATGCTGTTTTCCAGATCTGAGGCTTTCTTAAATGATGGTTTCATTGTGTTGATACAGGAAGATTTTAGTTTTTTTTTGTTTTCCTGAATTATCTTAGTTAATGTGTCCTATTGTTCCAATCTATTTTATATAAAGTTAACATAACTTGGTCTGCCAGTGCAGAATCCCATGTTTTCATTACTCTCATAATCCTTATGCTCTTTTATTCTTGCTCTAAAGTGTCTTTCAGTTTCTCTTATGTAGGAGGCCTAGAAGTCATCAGTTTATGGTTATCATTGGTTAAGTCTGTTTCTCAACCACATTTCACCATTCAACTAGATCATGTTCATCTCAATCCTCCCAAATAAATATCAGACACTGTAGGAATGAGTATAAGCTGAGATTTTTCATCTGTGCCACCATTTTAGATTAGTTTTGAAAGGCTTTCTCAACAAGTGTTACTCTAAACTGGGCAACTGCTGCTCATTTTACCTTTACTTGTAATAGATTTTATCAAGAAATGTTCAGGGTATGGTAATAGCTACAGGATTGCTACTATTAACTGCCCGAGAGATTCCATTTGTAAGAGCATTTTGAAAATGTGATGTTACTTTTCTCTCGTATAGTTTAACTGTTTGTTGCTGCAAAGTATGGAAAACTGACAAGCACTGCAGTGTACCTTTGACATAAAGCTTGCTTGGTCTAGTCAATTTTTGTCCTTCAGTATCTTTTGTTACATTTGATTTTGCTCATACGACTTTGGTTATTTGTGTTTTATTTCAGAGTCAAACTGTATCATGTTTTTGTGACAAAAAACTAATACTTTTATAACTTTGGATATAATAACTAGTACCATAATATTAGTTTTCCACATATTTTTACTCTGTGCACCAGGATAATTAAATACTGAATAAAGGTAAAAATTCATCTTTCTCGCCACTTAATAGCATAGTTAAATTAATTCTTTAAGGTAAAACTGAACTAGATGTATAAAATACTTGTTTAAATTTAACGAACTGCTGTATAAAGGTATGGAAAGTAAGTTAAGATTCAGCTACCATGACTCATCAGTAAATTTGAATTTAAGTTTAACATTCATTGATGATACCAGAAGAATGAACAGGTATACCATCGTGTTTTTTCCTTGCAAACTTACTCATAAGAGAATCAAGTATATAACCATCTGGCATCCTACCAGATTAACGTCTCCAACTTTTGTTGGCTTGCCTCAACCCTCGCTCCTTTCTAACTGCTTGAAATAAAACATGATGTTTGTTAGATATCATGAACATACCAGGACTTGAATTTCAGTAGACCTCATCTTTTTGTGAACAGCATTGATTCTTCTGGTATCCATCTTTTATTGAATTCTGTTTCCATGAGCCATCTTTAATTATGAGTCACTCTTATTCTTACTACTGGTACACTTTCTCTTAAGTTGTGGTATCACTGCTGTACATCAGGATACCCAAATCAGTTATTTCAATTCATTCACAAATAAGATAAAGTGAAATGTATGTTTTTTAAGAACATGCAATGGATTATTAGCTTAGATTTATTTAATGGAAAAGTATGACCTTAAAGATAGTTTAGACATTTAGACATCAAATAAGAAATGTTTCACTGTGTGTGTGTGTTTTGACAATATGGACACTTATTTGTCTTATTTAATTTGGATCTATGCAACCTTTCTCCAGCATATAGTGTATTATAAAAAAAATTTTAAAGTTAAGATCTCTTCCTTTACTTTTCATTTTTTTTATATCTTAAATCATTCCACGTTTGTATCCAGTTGATTTTATGGTTTTGCTAGTTTATTTTTGTTGTTTCTCTTGGTGTTAATGTATCATATCTTCTAGACTTTCATTTTATATAATTTTATTTGATTGTTTTTACATTTTTTACTAATGGTTCTGTAAAGAAGTGTAACTAAAATGGTGGATTAAATAACTTAAATGCTTAGTGATTGTATGATTCACTAAAAATTTAACACCTCTTAGAGTATACTGATAAAAGAGAGTGCAATATGTTTTGAGTATAATATTTTACATGTTAAACATATCAGTAAGGCTATTAAATGATTTTTAAAGTTTGGAAGACTAAGACTTCCTAATTCTTTTGGTAAGGCTTTGATATTTCTAGCCAGTTTTTCAGATGTATTATTCCACATTAACTTAGAAACTAAACTTTGTATTTTTTTTTAATTTCGTCTTTGAGGTAAAACTAGACTGATACAAGTTAATTTAGGGTAAATAACGTGTTTTATTATTTATGGTTTTGCTGATAATGATAGCTCTATTTCTATCCATTTATTTATTGTTTTTGTAATTTCTAGTATTTTGATTTTCTACTTATCTTGAGTTAAACCACATAGATTAAATCGAATACCTAGGACTTTTACAGGACTCATAGTCCATTTTATGTTTCTTGGTGCATCTTTTCTTATCCATTTATCTGATATTTTACAGTTATGTATACTTGTACAAAATTCTGTAGTTAGTTTATGATAGGTGGTTATATGATACAGTAAATCCACATAAGTCAATATTGTGTTGAACTTTTTTAGTCACTAATCCAATGTATTAATAGTAGTCTTAATTCCTGGTAAGTTAAAAATATTTTGTGAGTATTATATCAATTGAGGGCCATGAGAAAATTATAAGATATAACTATGGGAACATAGCTTTATTTTTATATGCAAAAACGGCTCGTTTGGGTTCAGAAAATATTTTAAATAGAAGGTCGAAACGTTGTTCGCTCTTCTATTTAAAATATTTTCTGAACCAAAACGAGCTGTTTTTGGATATAAAATTCTCAACAAATGGGTTTCTCGACATCACTGATAGCTTTATTTTAAACTTTCATCAAGAATATTAGCATATTTAAACATTTTATCAAACATGAAATAAGGACAAAAAATTATTTTACTGATCTTGTGATAGTATTATTTTCAGAAATTGTCATACTGCATTATGCAGTGGTAAGCATTTTGTGGTTACTGTGTTTTTCACAGATTTATTGCTGTATTAGCAGCTGTTATGAGTAAGCAGGATATATAATTACATTACATGAAAACATGAAAGGGGTGCTGTTTTATGTATTTTTTGTTAGGTTGAATTAGCACTTTGGGATACAGCAGGACAAGAAGATTATGACCGTCTTCGACCTCTGTCATATCCCGACACTGATGTTATTCTTATGTGCTTTAGCATTGACAGTCCAGACAGCTTGGAGAATATTCCTGAGAAATGGACACCAGAAGTTAGACATTTTTGTCCTAATGTACCTATAATTTTAGTAGGGAACAAAAAGGTAAATAAAATAAAAAATTTTATAATTTAGAATTTTAAAGCTATTATTTGAGCTTTGACATGTAAATAATGTATACATAGGACTGCAGCATATATAAGAGAAACTTGCTTGTAGTATCTACAATATCAGTGTGTATGCTGGCAATAGCCATATTGACTTATTTAATCTTATTTTCTACTTACACTACTTATTGTACCTTAAACTAACTTCTCCATTTGAACTTCTTTCTTTGTTTTATCCAACCTGTTGTTAGTTGCTCTTAGAATCCTCCAGACTGTGCCAATCATGTAACATAGTCATGGGCTGACTTGCAAGCAGACCGAGTGTATTATCTCCATGTAGTCATTAGAATTTGAATAATACAACCTGTTATTACATGAAATATTTATTTGAAGTTAGGTTGTTGTGGGCATATGGAACACACAAGCATTAACTTGAGGGGTCCCCCAGTGGCTCAGCGGTATGTCTGCGGACTTGCACGCTAAAATTCGGGTTTCGATACCCGTGGTGGGCAGAGCACAGATAGCCCATTGTGTAGCTTTGTGCTTAATTTAAAACAACAACAACTTGAGGGTTTGTAGTTAAAACAAAGCAAAAAGACTTGAGACTATGACTTCCAATAACACTTTTTATTTAAGTCATCAAATACTTAATATTTACACACACGTCTTTATTCATGTTTATCATAAGCAGTTATTTAATAATAGTTTATTCTGACACATCATGAAATGCTCAAGGTTTCTTTTGTATTTATGAATTTCTAAGTTAGTTAATCATTCTCTTGAAACAGTAGCCCATACTGTAGCGTCGGTCCATTATCCAAGGTTCTTCTTTTATTTCAACTTCAAAGTATGCTTAACTCTCTTTAACCATGATAACTTCAGTTCAATTCAACTCAAACATACAATGGACAGTTTCTTATCTTTTGTTTATAGCTTGAATGATCTTTTTTAATCTTGATAGTATCAGTATGTTCCAGTATGAACAAATAGCGGATGATTTTCAGTGGCTTTCTCTGAATTTCTGTTTTAAGTAACTTCTCTGTTGTCCTAGGGGAAAACTAGACCCCTTTTACCACACCCACCTTTCCAATCACCCTTCTTTCAAAAGTTGTCAGTAATTGTCCAATTTTCTTGCTATATTACTTGTATATGTGTTGGCTCATTCAACAAATTTAAAAAGGTTTAAGAACACATTGTAAAAAGTTTCTTTGAAAGCCCTTAAGTTGTAGAGACTTAAATGTATTAAAAATGGAAACAATTTGCACTGGATATGATGTATACTCCTTTTTTCTTTTCTTTTTTTTAAGGTTGAAAATACACAGATCAACATAATAGATTTTTATGAACTCTCATGATATTTTAAAGAAATAAGTTTTTCATTGCATAGAATTAATAATGCAGCATTTTAAAAAATATTGGAAAACACTGCACTATTCAGTTTCCAAATTTTTAAATTAATCTTTTACAGGATCTCAGGAATGATCCTCACACAATAAAAGAATTAGCAAAGATGAAACAAAAACCAGTTGCATCTGAAGAGGGTCGAGGAATGGCAGAGAAAATCAATGCTTATGGATATTTAGAATGTTCTGCAAAAACTAAGGATGGAGTTAGGGAAGTGTTTGAAACAGCTACACGAGCAGCATTGCAGGTATATCTTTTGGTTTTAACATTTTTTTAATAATTGAAACAGGTTAAAATGATAATAAATGAAACAATAGTTGTATTGCACTGATGTGAAAAAATCTTGCAGTTTAATGATGGCCAGTATGTTTTTCATTACAGTAACAATGTTTTGCAGAAACCTTTTAATATTGTGTACTTTCATTTGCTCTACTGAAAGTAAAAATTAATCTTTTTTTTAAGTTGATGTGTGCATGTATAAAACCTTTTGTTTAATAATGCAAAATAATGAAGTTATTCCATTCTTTATTGCATGAAATCTACAATTTTAGTATTATGCTTTTGAATTATGCATCAAAACAAATTTCTCTCTGTTTAAAATGCTTTTATTTCCAGTATGTAAATGTTTTCAAAGCTGTTTTCTTTCATGCTCATTCATTTATCTTTCTAATGTAGATAACAGGTGATTATTTTGTTGCATTTTATTACTGAACAGTCAAGTCTCATTTTGTGATAATATTATATTGGAAAAATTATACACTTGTAGCATTTTTGTCCTGTGACTTACATCAGAAATATATAGAAATCAAAATTTGTTTTTGTGATTTTTGTCTGATTGAGGTGAGATTTCATGTTCAAATGGGATCTGCATATAAAAGCTGAATGTGAACAAGTTCTATTGGTGGTAGAAGCAGTTCAGATGTAAAACTCAAGTGCTTCAAAAGTGTTACATACATCAATCCCCTTAGTGTGGATTCCTGTACCTGGTGAGGTGACCTCCCAGAGAAGGTTGTATTCTTTCAGTTTACCTCCTCTGGGATCTAAACATCCACCCACATGTTTGTCATGCATGGGGACTTGTGAAGGGTAAAAGAGGATTCTGGTGATTGAGGAGTCCAACTCTAATGCACTATTATGGCCTTGAATTCCTGTACACAGGCAGCCTTTGGGTGGCCCTCATTGGATCATTCAGCTGGTCCACTTGAGCAAGGTCAACCAAGTACTACTGTTGGATGTTCTCAACAGGTGTTGTAGACATTGTATCTGATGCTGATGTTTGGGTGTAGTGCTTAAGAAACCATGGCATTACTACAGTGTTCTTGTTTGGCATTGTAGTGCATCTTTTCTTAGGGCTTCATGGTGGGTGGGGTCAGTGAGCATTGAAATATTCTTTTTTTTTCCTATGGATCCTCCAAAAAATTTGAATAAAATAGTGAAAGACAGCCCAGAGGTAAATGACCATGTTGTGAAGAATCTGAGCAGCAACCTTAAACATCTGTAACACCTATATCTTATTTTCTTATACTACATTCTCTTTCATACAAACCTTCAGGGTAGATGTCTTATTTTCATTCAGAAGGGACTAGAGGGACTTGCTGGCTCTCCTTAGTCAGTAAAGAAGCTTCAATCTGGTGATATATTGGTGGAAACATCCACTCCTAAGTATAGTGAAATCTTGCATTTGAAGGTCATTTGGTATATACCCATTGAGGTTACTCCCCATGCTACTTATAATTTGTCATGAGAAGTGGTTGTTGACCACATTTACATCACCACGTCCACTTGCCATCATAAAGACATGTTATATTAATTGCAAGGTACAGTCATAAATTCCAAACCCTCAGATGTTTCAAATGTCAGCAGTTTAGTCATTTGAAAACATCATGCTATGGTTCATTGATGTGTGCTCCATGTGTTGTCAAGAGCCATGATGCGTATGAGTGTGAAAAAGTCCCTCCTTGGATTAACTAAAGGCTCTCACCCATCCTATTTTTGTTCTTACCCGAAATGGGTGGAAGAAAGATGTACAACATTTCTTGCCCTGAGGTTCAAAAGTTACTTTCCACCACTTCATGTCTAATGTATGTTGCTGTACCTCATTCCACTGCAACAGTGGGAGTATAGATGGATTTCTCTGTGCCTCTGAAATAATTATTCTCAAACCATATGAAAAGTCTTTTGACCTCCATGGTTAAGAAAGTTGATGAATCAACTTCAGCACCCATCTCTGTTCCTACCATTCATTTCAGCAATCCCCCAGATCCATTTCTTTTGTTTATGGGTATGTCTTTTCTAGCCCCAGGATACAAAACCATCATTTTTTCACATCTTCCAATCACAGAAACCTGCCCATTTAACCCAGGGTAGGATACATGGAGGTTGATAGACCTCTCTTCAATAAAAACAGTAAAGAAAAAGACATGGTGGAAAACAGAAGGGATCTCCATCGAATTGACCTATAACTGAATAGAAATAGCCACTATGATACAATGGAACTAACAAGGCTTATGTTTTATTCTGGATGACATCAAGAACTGATTTATTTTTACCATTTTGTACGCCTTTCCTTATAGGAAACATTTCTGAAACCTGCTGATACAGTCACCTTTCAACAGTTTTCTTTGTACAGAAATAACAGGTTGTGTGATAGATGAGTGCATGGAGGGGTGGCACTGTTTGTCGATCAGCATGTGCCCAGCCTATCTTTGCCACCTGTCACACTCTTGGAGGCCATAGACATCCATGTTTCCTAGGGTCATACCATCAATGTTTGCTCTCTCTACTTGTCTCCTGGAGAGACCTATGATCAATCAGACTTTGATGCTCTAATTAAACAGTTGCTGTCTCTCTTTTTAATCCTCGGGGACTTTAATGAATATAATCCTGTCTTGGGAGGTGTCACTCCATGGAGTGTATGCTCTCAGATTAAAAACTCTTTCTCAGTGCTGGTTCTTATACTTATTTTTATACTCCTAGTCAGTCTTTTATTGCTTTTGATCTCTAAATTTTATCCCCTTCAATATACTCCCAGTTTTAATGGAGGGTTGAGAGTAACCCAAGAGGCAGTGATCATTATCCTATCATTTTGTGACAGACTGGCCATGGTTGATGCCAAATGACCAGTATACCCTGGTGGAAGCTGGATCAAACAAACTTGACCCTCTTTCACTGCTCTTATGGAACTTGATCCTGCCATTGTTTGTAAGCCACCGATAGACGACTGTGTTGCAGCAGTGACTGACTATGTTATCCAGGCAGCTGCTTGATGTATTCCAAAAACTTTGATACATTTTCCACGATATCCTCATCCGTGATGGAATCCTGCCTGCCACATGGCACGGAAGGTTCAAAAATGGGCCTGGGATATCTTTTTGAGTGCCATGTTAGTGAAGTTGTACTTCCAACGGTCCCTGAGATAAAGTTCTTGGGGCTTAACTTTAACCATAAACTGACCTTTATACCATCCATAAAACATCTTTGAGTCAAATGTACAAGAGCACTGAACATCTTCTGTGCCCTCTCTTCCACTACTTGGGGAGCAGATTGATGGTCTGTGCGAAAGATATATTGTGCTGTTATTCGATCAAAACTGGTCTATGGCTTTGCCAGGATCTCAGCCTTGAAGATGCTGGATCCCGTTCATCATCAAGGACTTTGGCTTTGCACTGGGGCTTTCTGCACTTTGCCAATCCAGAGCTTGTACACAGTCTCATGAACCTCCTCTATACCTTCACCATTTGCAACTGTCTTTACTTTATGATTCCACCTGGTTTTTCTTCTTCAGTGGGCCATACTTTTTCAGAACAGATTATCTGTCACTGTTCCTTTTGGCCTTTGTATTCAGGTGCAGTTGGACGAATTGGATCTGCCCTTGGATACCATTGCTGTATTCACTGAACAGCCCATACAACCATGGCTTATTATCATCCCTAAATGTGAAATATCTTTGAGTTATCTGAATAACAAAGATACTCCTGATTAGAAGAGCTACCTTCTGTTTGCCAAGCATCTTTCAAACCATCCCTCTATTCCCATTTATACAGATGGTTCAAAATCAGTTGACTTGGAAGGCTCTGCCATGGTTTGTTGTGGTTTGGTGGTTGCATGCAGAATTATCTCTACACCTTCTGTGTTTACTGCTGAACTGTATGCCATTTCTGTTTCTTTTGATCACAAAGAAGCTAAGCAGTACTTAAACTACACTATTTATACTGACTTGCTTAGTTCTCTACTTGCCCTGGAATCACTCCAGATTAGCTTCCACCTTGTTCTTCCTGATATTTTAATCTGATTGGCACAATTCTCTAACATGTACTTCTATTCAGTTTTTCTGGATCCCAGTCTATGTTGGTATTCATGGAATGAGTTTTCTGACAATACAGCTAAGTCTGTCTGCTCTGGTGCTATCATTTTTGGACCTGTTCAATACATGACTGTAGTCCTATATTCAAGGCTCAGCTCCATGCCAGTTGGCAGTGGACTTAAAGTGAACAACGTGAAAACAAGATTTTCCAGATACAATTTCTGTTGGTCTTTGGCCATCTTGTTTTTGTAAGGATCAAAAAGAGAAAGTTGTCCTAACTAGACTACACATTGGTCATTTTTTGTTTGTTTTTTTAATCTGGGACAGATGCACAATTGTGTGGTCTGTGTGACACTTGGATTGTAGTACTTCATATTTTACTGTCATGCTGTCTTTACAACTCTCAATGATGGCATCATTTTAAACACGTTTTATCCCAAGGTTTATCCCTGATGTTGGACAGTGTCATTGGTGAGGGTGACACTTGTCCATCTTACAAATGTTTTTAATTCATAAATTAGACTGTTTTTTAAACATGATTCCTTTTTACAAATTAAAGTAAAATTAGTTGATAAGAAATTATAAAATGGCCATGATGTCAAATAACTGAAAACTAGGACTGGAACTTCTGATGACTAATGCTGTTGTTTGAACTTACCCATTAATCATTCTGGTACATTATAATAGTTAAAATTATGCAACAGAAAGTCTTTAAAAACTTGTATTACTTTCTCTCCTAGTGCTGTAAGCTAGATTTAACAATTGAATTTAAAGCTGTTTAGATTTTTAACTTGAAAATTAAATTTTGTTTTAATTTTGTTCTTTTTTACAAATTTTAACAATTTTACTTTGATTAATTTTTTATCAGTTGTTCTGCATAAATAGCCTAGTTGCTTTGCACTATAAAATGCCAACCGACCAACATACTACCTCAGTATGTGCTATTCACGTGATATACAAAACTCCAATGAGATTTTTCAATGATGTAAGTACTGTCTAAAAGAAAATGAGAATTTTATCAGCATGAAATGACCACATTTGATTTATATGGCTAGACAAAAATCATTGTTTAGGAGATAAAACCAAACCAAAGGCTAGAATTAGAATCAGAATTCAAACATTGTGATAAGAGAAATTGGAAGAGGGTGCTCCTCACTGATGAAATTTAACTTCAACGTATCTTAGAATGATAATCAATAGTTGATTTAATGATAGAGAGTAGAATGTTATTTATAGTGAAGTGTGCTGAGTAGAACAATGAAAGTGTGGGATGCATCCTCTTAAGTGGTCAGGAACACAACCTATTGGGCAGGGATTGCCTTTCTACCAAGGCTGTTTCCTAGCATGCAAATACATTTATTTTTTTAAATTGTTTATTATGTGAGGCTTGCAAGTTGTCTAAATTGTTGCTGTGTTGATCTCACCTAATCAGATATTTACAAATCATGTTCTGTCTTGTAATTTCTAAGTTGTTGAATACTGAAAGTATCATATCAACTCTTATAAAAGAGAGTTTGGTTTCCTGTCTTTGGGATATAAAATTAAGATCGACAACAATAAGACAAGTATAAATTACTGCTTCATATTTACAGATGTATTGATACCATAATGAGCATACATAATTGATAGGAGATGAAGGTTAGTTTAAGAAAAAGGAGAAAAATAAAATCAGAGCTTTGTTTGCTCTCTGATTACTTTTTCTTAACACTTTATTTAAAAAAGTAATCTAAGGACTGTGTTAAATCATTACCATCAAATTAAAATGCCTTTTAATTAAGTTTGAATTGTTTGTTTTGAGTATACAATTCATTATTAAGAACTTCATTGATTAGTAAAAAGCTGTAGATTCAAAGATACGTTGTTTGAGTTATACATTGTATTAAGGTTAATGGATCATAAAATGTTGAAAGTGGTTTTAGGTAGTTACCCTGCAATAACTTTTTTACTCTTATCTACATATTTCTCTCTCAGAAAAATATGGTGTGATATAAGTGTTACCAGCTGAGTATTGTTTATTCCTCTAAAATTATTTAAACTTTACCACAGCCATTAATTACAAGATGCACATTTAAGGAGATTTTGAATATTTGAGAAAATGTAACTTTGTGCAAGTATAGAAAAGCAAATGTATGTTTTTTGTAAAATGTAAAAAACATTTGACACACTCATCTTCATATGCCTGATAATATCAAAGGATTTAATGTTTAGAACTGTAAGAATCAATATTTTTATCATTATTCTCAGATACTTTAATTATGGATTGGGTGGAATCCACCAAGCAAATAACTACAAAAGTATCCATGAGAGTAATTTTGCTACAACTTTTGACTGTCTGTGCATATGTTTACAAAATTTTGCATATTATTGGTAAACATTACAAGGCCTTACCTAACACAGAATATAAGGTTTCTGAATTAAGTATTAAGATATTTTAATTAAAGATTTTCTCAAACTTTATTCAAGAATTTTGACTATGCAACATGCAAGTAATTTTCATTTTAAGATAAATACTTCTATCCATCAGATGACTAAAATATTTTTCAAGGAAAATTATTTTATCTGTTATTTCAACTATAGAATTGGAATATTTATACATGTTTGATAGAGTTGACCAATCTCATAATTGTCATAAAAAAGGGAAATATATATTATGCTTTTTTATTTCTGGAATGATCACTGATTATAATTCAAAAACACAAACGTTTGATTTAAATAGCTTAAATATCTTAACATTATACATTAGTGTGTTTATTATTTTGACCTTTCAGCTATTGCTGAGTGATTTAATAAAAGTTACAATGATGTTGTTATTGTATCCGAGAATACAAAACTAACCTGTAGTTTTTACAAAGTGATCTGTTGTGGCTGTATTGGTGGACTAGTATTTTGTGAAGTAGTTGCATCTTATTTATGCATTATATATGTACATACAATACTACTATTTACAAACAAGTTTTTAGATTATTATTTTTTAAACATAGAACAGTTAATAAAGAAAGACGGAAAACAATTTTATTATAATTATGACCTTTGTACTTGATTTCAGTATTTTGTTGGTTTCTAAGCCTTAAGAAATTTTGCACATCAAGAATGTGAAACAAAATGTTTTTTTAGGTTTTATATATTCATTTAAATAACAAAAAAATCATGAATTACTGTATCAGTATCGTGGTATTCTATTGTGATTTACAAAGTTTAGAAACCAAACTGTATTTGGTTTGAAAAAAATGAATTTTTGAAAAGGCTAAAGACTCAGCTTATCTGTATGAAGATTTGTCTCAAAAGAAAAAGATGATGCTGTTATATTTTAAAATGGCTGGAAAACCACTTGTGGAACATTCTTTACTTTTAATTGGTTTTTCACATGTCATATAGAAATAATTATACTAGTGACTGTTTCCAGAATTTGAAGGAAGCAAGTTGTGCCATTGTATTTCATACAGTACATTAGTGATCTTATTTTATGTTCTAGCTTTTATGTATTGGTAATTTGAATTCTTAATTCTTACAAAACTACAGACTTAGTAATTTGACATTACAAACATCTAATTTGAACCAGTGCTGCATTCACCATAATGAGATACACAAAAATCAGCATTTAGGTTTCTGATTTTTAATATTTATTTTGAAATTAAGAAATTAAATAATTTATAATATGGATATGAATTATAATCTGCAGGTTGATACCAAACTTAATGACACAAGTTCTCAAAATAGTAGTTCAATAAAATTTTGTGTATGAGCCAACAAATGTGACATCTTTTGACGTGGTCTGTTGCAATAGGGTTAATGCATAATCTTACAGCATTGTAGTGGTAATGTTGATAAATCACCTACACAGTCCAACTTTAACTTAATTTTTCTAATTTTCTTTTTTCAAGTTGTTACATTATCCAAATTTTGGTTATATTATAGTATTTTATATTGTGTCCATGGAAAGGTTAATTTTTAAATCTTATAAAAGAAAAGGAAAGTATTTCTTCTTTTGTTTGATCATACTTTACCTTAATGTTGTAACTGCTTTTATCATATCACATTATAAAAAGTCTTATTACTGTGTATGAGTGTATAGTAATTACATTTACAAACATAGTTCTTTTTACAAATATTTTCTTCATTGAATTTCAATTTTAACTTATAATAGTAACACTAAACTGCAAGTTAAATTTACTTTTGCAGGTGAGAAGGAAAAAAAGAACAAAATGTGTGCTTTTGTGAATATTGCCTAGTAACCAACCATGCTCAGTTGTCTTTGGCTGCTTCCATCAGAAAAGTAAACCTCCACTTGCAGAATCTGCTAAGATATCCCAACTTTACAATCGGTACATTTTTTTCATCTTAAGTTAAATGTTTTAAAACTGTTGCAATTAACTTTTGGTTTTGTGAAAAAAAAATGTAATCTTTGTATCAAAATTTTGATTTTTATTTGACAGAGGATATATATATATGTAGATGTTATATCAGTGCATATCAGGAAGGTCAGTTCTATTTGATAAACTTGTTCATCCTGCATGGTTGTGGGGGTGCATCATTTGGTTAGGTCTTGTTATACAGTGTCTGTTGTGTGCTTGTTGTTCTTGTTTACTTGACCATGTAGTGTAATTTGGGTGGGTAAGTCCATATGCCTAACCATTTGTCTGTCCATTTGTTGATCTTATTCAGCTAAAGATTTTCAAAAATAGAGAAAGAGTTTAAATGAAATTTTTCTTGTGCATACATTTTATAGAAAAATTTATAATAAAGTCTTCTTGATATAGATATGTCAAGATAATTGTATTTCCATTTACTGGTATCCTTCAAGTAATTTGCTTTATGTATACACAATACATAAAAACTAGAGGTAATAATAAGTGAATTTCTTCTTGAAGATACAATATTGATGTTTACTCTCAATTTCAATATTTCTAAACTGTCTACTTTTTCTGTATTTTTGGTGTTCAAATAAAGCTTTCATTATAGAAAAAGTAATGGTTATATGTAGAATATTATTTTCTAAACAAATGTTCATATAGTTGCAGACAACATTCAGTGCTTCCCTTGTTGGAATGATGCTGTTTAAACCTTTTTCATCTTTATGCTCACATTATATTCATATGGTTTTTGTAACTGCAACATCAAAGGCTTCCATTTAAACTAATTTGGTTGACATACTACTATTTTCAAAGTTATTTTAGATACAATGTTCAAGGCTTCCTTTCTTATTATAGGACTGTATATAAACTGTTTTGGTGTCTTTACACATTATATTTGAATAGTTCTTTTAGATATGATATTGAAGGTTTCCATTGCTGATACAGTACTATTTTTTAAACTGTTACGTTTTTTTATACACATTATGCTTAAAAAGTTTCTTTAGTCTCGTCATTCATTTCTTTATTTTTTTAATACAAAACTTTGTTTAAAGTATTGATTTATACACACACATTTGTCTATGTAAGATTTATTTATAAACACAAACAGTTTGAATATTCACCTTCAGATGCACTTTGATTGGATGCATATCTATGTAGTTCTCTTAGATGATAGTGTTTAAAAAATAGTCATCAGTAAGTAATATTTATTCTTTCAGAACTAAAATTTCACCAGAACTGTTAACAAATATAACATAGAAATAGATTTTGGTTCAAACCCCACAAATACTTTTATCCTTATTAAATACTTGATGTTTCTAGTGCAAAGGGAAAGTGAAGGAAGTTTTAAATTATGCAAAAAACTTAGTAGTAGTAATTTGGTACTGCAACAGTGATCTACAAAACTGAAAGTGAAAAGCCTTTCTATTGTGTTTATACACAAAAATAATGGTTTAATAATTGAGGAGTTGTTTCTATATGGCAGAAACTGTGAATAAATCTGAAATTAATTGGAACAAGTGTTCTACATAGTTATTTCACAAATATTAAGATGCACATAAAACTGTTACAACAAAGATTTATTAATGGTTAAAGCAGTGATGGAAGAGAAGAGTGATGACAAACACAAAGTTGAATTTTATTAAAATGTAAATTTACACATTCTTTTATGTAGCAGTCTTTAAAAGTAGACGAGGTTCTAAGGTTAAAGTCCTTACCTTTTACACTTTTGTGAATGAATTTTTGAAGAAATGGATAATGATGCAACAAGCTGCTAGGAGGTTCTTTCATCCTGGTCTATCTGATTTTAAAATATTTTTCGTTGAATGTACATTTGTGTAGGATCTATATACTTTTCTTTTTCTGTTTTGAAGATAGAAAATCTTATTGAATTTCTATTGTATTACATAAAGATGTTAAAGGATAGAATTCTCAATCCATATCCTTGTACATAGTTTGTATTGGAGGAAGAGGTGTTCAAAAAAAAATTAAACTTTGAATCTATATAGTATCAAGGTATTTTGTGAGAAAAGAGTGCCATGTTTATAAACTAAATCAGCCTGGTATCTTAGTGTTTGCTTTTACTTACGTCATGTGACTTTGACTGAACTTTGTGAATACTTCTTTATACAGGTTAATTTTGATACTTTCATATATTTTGTTAAATCGTTAGCAGAAGTTTGAACTCCTTGCAATATCCTGTTGTTTTACTGCTACCTTGTTAGATTTTCCTAGAGCAGTGTCAGAAGCTAAAACAGGCTGGACTGTCTGTTTTTAAGTGTGTTTTTTTTATTTGAAAAATGGTATAACAAACAGAATATTGAAAAATTGTATCCAATTCAAAATCATGCTGCCTCTAACCTCTAGGAAAGTAGGTGATCTTTCTCTTGCTTGCTTTGTAAATAGTTTTATTAGTGTGCAAGATTTCACATTTAGTGTTTTCATGTTCAAATGTTTAACTTCAGAATCATGTGCTTATTCAAAAGTTACAGGTTTCCCATATTTTATTTTGATTCCTGTATTCTGAAAAACATTGGGAAACAGGCTAGTGATCTAATTTTGTAAATGTGTCATTAAGCATGTCAAAATATTTTATCTTGAACCTATAATAATTGTACACCAGCACCCATGACAACATTTGGTGCTAAATCATCATAATATGCTTGGTGAATGAAATCCAGTGTGCTTGTTAATAGTATATGGATAGGAGAGTAGCTTCAGTAACAGGACTACTAAACTTTAATAAGATAGCTGACAAAAGATCAAATGATAAGAGAGCTCCATATATTATGTATATTTCTGGGGAGTACAAACTAAATATGTATTTATCTTGAAGAAAAGAAAGAGTTCAGTTTGTGATTTTTAATAACCAGGTCAAATGTATTTAGTTATGAAGATGAATAAGATCTTAAGGTGGAACAATTTTTTTGCTTGGTATTAAATTGTCTGTGAGTATAATAGTTGTATATGTATATTTATAATAAATGTATCAATTATTATTCAATTTTGTATTTGTTTACTGCATTCATAAGAGGCCTCCAGTTTCTGATATATATATGTTCTGACATTTAACCTGTCTTCCATAGTAACTAGTGAAATTGTATTCTTCATATTTAGGAAGTAACGTCCAGACATGCAATTCATTTTTCATGGGTAGGTAGCTCTGAACATTTACTAGTTAACAAACTTCCTTCAACTAGTATCTGTTGCATGAATGAAGGTGCACTTTGTAGGTAAATGCTTAGTTCTCAGTCAAATGTGATGTTAATAGGAATTGTCACCTTGCAGATGTGTTATTTTTCATTTCCCTTTTTATTAGTGCCTTTAGGTGCATTCCTGTACATGATGAGGGTGACATCCAAGAGAAGGTTCTGTTCTTTTAGTTTACCTTCTTTGGGGTCTAAACACCAACCCACGTGTTTGCCATATGTGGAGACCTGTGAAGGGAAGGAGAAAATCCTGGTGTTTGAGGAGTCCAACCCTAACACACCCACTTTGTCCTTGAATTTCTGTAGACAGATGGCTAGGGTCAATCAAGTTCTAGTGTCGGAATTTCTCAACTGGTGTTGTGGACACTGTGTTTAATGCTGGTGTTTTGGTAAAGTGCTCACAAAACCCTGGCATTGTTGCAATGCTCTTGTTTGTTTCCCCTCATAGGGCTCCATAGTGAAGTGGGGGTGGGAGGTCAGTAGGCATTGAAATATATTATCTTTATTATGGATACCCCCATTCATGAAAAAATAAAAATGAAAAATTGAAGGAAAAAACAGATCATTGGAAAATGTTTATGCATGCATAACTTTTACAAGCACCATAACAGTCGGACTCTGTACATTGATTTCTAATTATGTATACCTTATTCGAGAAATCCTCAGGGCAGATGTTGCCTTTTTTTTTTTTTTTCAAAAGGTGAAAATTAGATGAGCTTGCTGGCTCCCCTAAGTCAGTAAAGAAGTTATGCTCTTGAGACATTTTGGTGGAAACATCTTAGCCACAACATACCAAACTCCTCTTAAAATCTAAGACCATTGGGGATGTGTGTGTATTTATTGAGGTTACTTTTTATGCAGCTTTGAATTCTCCCAGAGGAGTAATATTTGAGAAGGGTTTAAAGAATGTTCCCAAATCGGAGATCCTCGCATGTTTCTTCGGCCTAGGCGTTCCTACAGTGCACTCCAATCTCCACTCACAGAGATGAAATTATGATGCCTACTAATGTTCTCATATTTACATTTGCATCATCAAATTCTCCTCCCACGGACAAAGAAGGTTGTTTGAACTCTTAAAATGTTTCCAGTTTCAGTGGTTTGGTCACCCAAAGACATCATGTCATGGTCTTTTAACATGCATGTTGTGGTGGCAAAGACCACGACACTTGCTAGTGTGAACTGAAACCACACGTGTGTTAACTGTGGAGGTTCCCACATCTCTTACTCTATTTCTTACCCTAAGTGGGTGGAAAAGAAAGAGGTGCAACACTTGAAGACTAAACAATATCTTTTACCTAGTAGCTTGGAAGTTATTGTCATTCACTCCATCTTGTACATATGCTGCTGCACTACATTCTATTGCCACAGTAGAAGTGTAGACAGATCTCTCAGTGCCTTCAGCAAAGTTATTTGCAAAACATCCAAAGAGTCTTTTGCAATTTATGGATAAAAGACTTGAGTCTCTCTATTCCAATTTTTGCCACTGCCATTCCTTCCAGTGACTGCCTGGATTCAGTTCCTATGCCTTTTGGTGTTTCTTTGGATCCATCGTCTTCAGCTGCACCGAGATTCAAAATTATTATTCATGCCCTCAGTTGCTGGAACCTTTGTCCATAGACAGAGACCTGCCTACTCAACCTAGGACATGATCCATTCAAGTTGATAGATTTTTGCCCAACAGAGAAAAAAACATGGTTAAAAACAGAAGGTAGCCCTGTCTTGTTTTCCTCCACATACCGTAAATCCTCGTGTATAAGTCGCACCTATGAACCTAAAATTTTGTTCAAAAGTTTGGGGTGCGGCTTATACACGCAGTCTAAAAATTATATCTGTAAACTTCTCACTACATCCGGGGTTAAGGTACCTTTTAGAATGTGCAAATGCTAAAAATAATTTATTCAACAATAAGATACTAGGAAATAATCAGTACTTGTACTCACATAATCGGGTCATTAGTCGTGGTCACTGTCATGCAACTTCTCCAACACTTGATTCCATTCGTCTGGTAGAATTGTATCGTTGTACGGATCGAAGTCCTTGGAATCAGAAGGTGGAGTTTCTTCTTCATGCTCCCATAAAATATCATCCTCTGTTCCATCCATTGCATTGCTGATGCAACATTTCTTGAAGGATTTTACAATTATTTCTGGCTTCAAAACCTTCCAGGCCTGCAGGATCCATTGACACACAGTGGCTAAAGAAGCAGCTTTGAGATTTCCACCACGAGTAACCTCGTGATCTCCAGATATCATCCACTCGTTCCACTTTGCTCGAAGTCTATCTTTGTAGGGTTTATTTAGTGAAACATCAAGGGGCTGGAGAATTGATGTTAAACCACCAGGTATGACAGCAATGTCCATATTATTTTGTTGCAAACATTGCTTGACACTCTCAACAAGATGAGACTTGAACTTGTCCCACACCAAGAGCGACCGTTTCTTCAATAAGCCACCAGGACGTTTAGACCATACGTCATTAATCCACTTTAGACATCCTTCGTTATTCATCCAACCACGCTCTTGTACATGGAAAACGATGCCAGGAGGAAATTTTTTTTGAAGGAAATGTCTTCCTCTTGAAAATCACCATCGGCTTTAACTTGGTTCCATCGGCTAAACAAGCTAAAACTACGGTGAAGTGTTGCTTCTTATGTCCTGTTGATTTCACGCATATTTCTTTTTCTCCAACTTTGTTGACCGTCTTGTTCCCAACCATATCAAAAAACATTGGAGTTTCATTCATGTTCCCAATATTGCTGAGAGAGTAATTATGAAGCTTGCGATGTTTTATGATGAATTTTTGAAAAGAAATGACTTTATCTTCCAAGTCTTTAGGTAGCTTTTGAGCAATTTTCGTTTTTTGACGTAAAACTAAATTATTTCTTGTCATAAATCTGCTCAACCAACCACAAGATGCTTTGAAATTTTGACTTAACTCATGATTTTTCTTGGACCACTTCATAGCCTCGATTTGAATGCTGTTCCTGGTGACGATGAAACCCGTATTCCTTCTTTCTGTTACCCAAGCAACTAAGGAAGTTTCTAGTTTGGGCCATTGACATTGTTTTCATCTTCTCGCACACTTTGATCGTGGAATCATCTTCAAGCTGTCTTGAGCTTTCTTCCACTCACGAACTTGCTTTTCGTCGATCCCAAAAACAGCAGCAGCATTTTGGTTGGTAGTTTCCAAAGCCACATTCACAACTTTCAATTTAAACGTGGCATCGTATTTTGCCCTTTTCGATGACGTGGGTTACAAAATGCGCTGGCTGATTTGTTACATGCTTACCGTGGTTTGCTGAAGGTGTAACATTTTCTCCGCAAAGGTAAGAACACTCATTAGTCGATTGCTGCCTTGTCAGACAACAGACAGGGACGGTAGACTTGACAAATGACGCACGTGACTAGTTTAAATTAAATGTGTTAAATGAATGGAAAAACGTATGTGGGGATGGATAAAATTAGTGTGGCATGGCGGGTGTGGCTTATATACGCTGTATACCTGTAACCCCAAAAATAACCTTCAAAGTTTGGGATGCGGCCTATACATGGTGGCGGCTTGTACACGAGGATTTACGGTAAATAGAAATGGCCTCTTTGACACAGTGGAATGGTCAGGGTTTTTGATCATATATAGATGACATTAAGAATTTGATTGATTCTAACCATCTTGTGTGGCTCTCCTTAGAGGAAAAGTTTCTGAAATCTGATGCAGTAATCCTTTAGCTGTTTTATTTGTATACAAATCACAGGTTGTGGCATGGACAAGTGCATGGAGGTGTGGCATTGCTGATCGACCAGCATGTGCCCACCCCTTCTCTGCCACTTGATACACCCTTGGAAACTGTAACCATTCATGTTTCCTTGGTTTATACCATCATTATTAGCTCTCTCTTCCTGGCTGAAGAACCTTATGATCAGTTAGACCTTGATGCTTTCATTGAACAGTTTCCATCTCCCTTTTTAATCCTGGGGGATTTTAATGGACATAATCCCCTCTGAGATGGTGCTGATATTAATGGGAAGGATCATTCCATAGAATGTATGCTCTCTGATTACAATTTTTCCCTCTTCATTACTCATTCTTGTACCTATTTTCTGCATCTAGTCAGTCTTTTAATGTTATTGATCTCTAGTAGTTTCATATATGTGCTTTTATTCTCGTGTCAGCAGATAGCCTGATGTGGTTTGGTTATAAGAAAACACTCAATCATTCTTGCATACATGAACATCACTCTCCACAGGATGCTTTGACGATTCTTGCAGAAGGATGTGTTTCAAGTTTGCAACGATGCCCTATACATCAGGAACCTGACCCAAATGGTTGAACAAATGCTAGTTGAGAACAAGCTCAGGTATGGTCACTGACAGCACAAGTCTCTGGGCTACAAATGGTGACCCAAGTTTGCTAAAAGGAAGATAACACACACATAATGGCTGATCTGGCCATCAGTTCAGGCCCCTCTGTTTCCTTCCAGCATCACTACATCCACCTTGAAATGCTTGTCTCTTGCAGGTCAAGAAGGAAGTGGAAAAATTGAGTGGCTTTTCAGATGTTCCATGGTCAAAAGTTGGTGATGCTCACCCTGGACAATGGTCTAGCTAAATCCCACAACAACCCATAACTCGACATGAAGGCTACACGGGTCCAGATGGTGCACCACTACCTCTGCATAGACCCCACCAAATCGATCAATGACTGGGATATGGAGACCCTTGCCCACAGACTCGACAACCTGGCTAAGGTCACTGCCTTTGAGTGCTGCAAGATCCAAATGGTGATCCTGAGGACCATCCTAGACTATCTTGCTTGCAGAACGTACCAGGTCATATGTGCCAGCAATCTGGGATAAATCCCACCATATAGCAATAAAGAAGGCCCTCACAATATGTATGGCAATCTCCTGCAGTATATTACTCACAGATTACGATGCACTGCATGCCTTTGACATTGTGGTGGAGGTGGCCACTTCACTACAGAATAGTTTGATGCCTTTATGGCAGGTATGCTGTTGCCTATGGGCAACAGAATCACTCAAATGGCCATTTTTAGACCATTCAGCTTGTGTGGCCTGAAATTGTTCTATAGTGTTATCATGGTGCTTATGCTCCTCCTCAGTGCCTAAGCTTCTGAGTATTGCTATCAAAGCCATCCTTATGATATTAGCTGGGATGATCCCGTTTAGTTAGCATGTTCTTTGTTGCCATAGCAAGAGCTACATCAACAATGACCATGCCCACATCACAGGTCATGAAGGAAAGTTTAAGGGGAGTGCCTCTGATAACCATTTTACCTAGGTGGGAGTAGCCCATGACAAGGCTAAAGACTGGGGTACAGTGCATTGAGGAGAATTTTTCCATCAATACGTAGGATATACATCTTGTTGCTGTGTTATGCTGCATATAATGAAACTCGCTTCATAAAGAATGGACTTGGCAAAGTACTTGGTGCCTGCTGGTTCTTTTGCAGCCAAAACAGCACATTTTGGCTTTGTTGCTGCCACAGGGTCTATTTACACAATGGTTCCCTCAGGCGCAACGACATTGCAACATTGGTCTAGCCATCAATAAATGCCTGTCAGGTCAAGCCCTTTTATAATCCAAGGGGCCCAGTTGGTTTTATAACTTGCATGCACCTCTGCTTTCAGCAGGGCATTTCCATTCTCTGCTGCCACAGTACTGCTGCTACTATTGCCAAAAGGCCTTAGCCTCTCAGAGCTCAGCCAGGAGTTTTTCTTGCCTTGTCTCTCTGGCAGCTTCCCTGCCTGCTATGCAGCAATCTTTTTGGGGTTTTTGGTGCCCCACAGATTTGGGCAGCTGTTCCAGAGGGACAGCATCAGTACTTCCCTCTGAGAGGGAAATTGCAGTCACTTTCTTTATCAAGGTCAGTTGTGGCTTGTTTTCCTCTGACATCATCAATCTCTTCGTCTTATTGTGAACCTATGATGCATGGACGTGTGTGTCCAAATTGGCAATACTTAACAGTGGTCAAGGCTATGGTAGGTGGGGCAAGAAACATGTCATAGTGGTGGTATAGCTCACAAGTAGCGCTGCTCAGTCTGTGCCCAACAAACTGGTTAGCCTCCAGGTCATCAACCAGCTTTGGTTGGTTTTTGGGAGGGATTGGAAGGAACATGCTGACTATCCCTGAGTACTGTTACAGTACAGCTTACCCAAGACTCTTCATCATAACTGTGCATCATAATGGGGATACAGCTTTTCAATCTCGTTATTGCCCATGGAGTCAATTTGGTCAGCCATTAGGGCTCTTTTTCAGAAACTGTCTAGCCTGCAGTTTTGTTGCATGATGTGGTCTTGCCAGTCATTGGAATAGTAGTGGAGCCAGAAAGCATGACGGGAGCATCTAGAAGCTGCTCAGTGATGTCATCACAGTCCATGTTGTTGCTTTGCAATAACAAACAACCTTGTAGCTTTATCACAATATTGTAGGGTACAACCAGTTGCCACGAAAGTCTAATATGCTCATATGCCCCCACGAAAGAATGCCTAAAACGAGGGCCTGGGTAATCAATAGGAGTGCTTTTCACATCACAGCACCTTATAGGTAGTTGGCTTTCTAACAAACTCTTAGCATGTTTTCTCTCCACCAACAGCTGGCAGCCCGCTTATCCTGTGTTGGGGTCATATTCTTTTCTCAGAGGCAGTCCTCAAAGGAACCATGGTATTTACAGTGGAATAGGGTCAACCAGTGTGTCTGTTCACGTAAAACCTTCAGGACAGAGTTGTACTTCTGGATGAGGACACAGACTCTTGGTTCTGCATGGTGGCTCAAGAAGACTAGCTCTGACAACATGTCCTTTTTTGTCAAAGCCTTGGTGGCTGAGCAGTCATCAGTGACATATAGAGTGGGCTTGCCTTCAAAGACTGCATAGAATCCTCTGAGGTAATCATGCAACTGCTCTCCAGGATCAGTAATGAATATTTCAGGGTCAGCCCTGACCCAAGAGTGCATTTGGTTAGACACAGGATCACAGTGTGCTGGAAGATGCCACATTAGGAACCTTCCAGCAGATCGAGGATGAAAACTTTTTCCACATCCAGTCTGCCTGTAGATGATAGTCGAGTGATTATTATGTGGGAGGAGCTGATCAGTAGTATTTATTGATGAACCTACCATCTTCAGTGTTCAGCTGTGCATCCATGATAATGTAGAGGTAGATGTTCAAAGTGCTGGCTGCCTCAGCTGGTGTTCATGCAATGCCACTGTCATGGAGCAGGTCATCATCAGTTGTCGTGAAATCAAGCCACAGGATGTATGTAGTAGTCAAGAACGTTCCGGAGAAACACCTGCCAGGGTCAGGTCTTTTGTGATTATAGCCACCTCTGGATGTCATTTACTGGAAGGTAATGCTGCAAAGAACTTCTTCACCTCATCCCACTGCTGGTAGGTGTGCTTGCCCTGTGATTTTTGGCACATAGAAGGCCTCTAGCTCCCGGGCAAAGGCCACACCACCAGTTGCTGGATTCTCAAAGAGCATCAGGATGCCCTTCATGCTACAACAGATACATTCAGATTAATGTTCCAGAGGGTGTTACTCTTGTCTCTGCTGATCTTGCAGTGATGTAATATGCAGATCACAAGGCAGCTTACATACTGGTTGCAAATCATGCAGAACAGTTCTGGCTGAGTAACCATGTCATACACCAGACTGATTTTATTGATGCTGTAAGAGGCACGAGCATTGCCTGTGGTTTAGATCATCCAGCTGTAGTCATTAAACATGAGTTTGTACTTGAGCTAGTCACCCAGCATGCTCAGGTAGAATGGTATGTAGATCTCAAGCAGCTCAAAGTCCAATAGAATGTAATAGCTGTTGCTGTTGGCATCTGCTATCACACTGTCCACAATGTTGGTTGTGCTGTTTCTAGTACCAACTCACAGCTGGGAGACAAGGCACAGTGCTGAGATGTCGATGCTATAGCACTGGGCACTCTCTTCTGGCTTGTTTTACAGAGGTCATTGTAGCAGTGGTAGACATCACTGTTATCAATGTACATGACCTTGTTTCCACTTATCTTGATCATTGTCTTCTCCACTATAGCACAACCCAGATTCTGGACAATGGTTCTGTTGGCATCTGTCGAGTTTAACATGATTGTGAAGGCCAGGCAGGCAGTCCCTGAGACTATAACATCATGTGTGCTTAGGTGGGGAACCAGGCCAGCAGCTGGTTCTGATCAATCATGATGGGGTTTTTGATCATGACCACCAAATGGCATATGCTCTTGAACCCAAGAAAATTGTGCAGTCAGCGATAAGGATTTAATTTGCATAAATAATTACTTGTAGTCATGCTGTGTTACTGCTGGCAGCATACTGAACCATCCCCCTCAAGCTTTCAGTACGTAAGTACCACATGGCAGACTTTGATAATCCCACATTTGATCCCAATATTATAGAAAGGCCTGATGCCGATAAGAACAAAAGGGGCAGCTTCAGTAATACTACTTGTGATCCAGTGTTCACTAGTAATTTTGACAACACTTCATCTGCAACACAGGCGTCAATACAAAGGCAATCACGACCCTACAGACGAGTAACAAGCTGCGTGGGGAAACTTCTGCAGTCGATAGTGTGGAACTGCAGGACCTGGGATAAACTACAAAGGAGGTCTCAGATTTGGTCCACAAAATGGAGACCACATTCACAGATGCCAAAATTCGTGAGATTTTTGAAAACATGGACAACCCTTCACTAAACATCTGTGAACTCAGGGGTTGGACAAACCATTGCAGACCATATGAGGCAAGCTGCCCAACAACTTGGCCAGATTGCCCAAGCTGGGTGACCACATTGCCCTGGAGAAGTGCAAACTAGATGAGGCAGCTGAGTCACAGAGCGTTTGCACAACTTGGAGGCAGTTATGGCAAATAGAGCGACTCAACTTTCAAATAAACCACATCAGAGAAACAATAAACTGAATTGTCTACAAGAACACGATGCTAGCTGAACGAAATAGCACCCTCTTCTGGGAGCAGGGGATCATGGTTGCATCTATCCCCATGGCAATTGAAATGCCAATTTTGACCCTAGTGCTTGCACTGACTGGTGGAGGCAGGAATTTACCCACCCCAACACCATCTGATATGGGTGGTCTTAAAGAGTAGGTGAAAAACACCTGCAGGCTCTCAGGCATACCCTTGCAAAGCTGGCCAGCAGCTGTGATTATAATTCCCTTATTTCCTGGTTTCTCAACCTTCTTGCAAAAACAGCTGGGTGACTGACTGAACACCTCTGGGTCATGGTCCTTACTGTCAGGAGTCTGCTACTTGTGGTGGCTCATGACTGGCTAATGCATGAGAAGCTGAAGCACCACTAGGCCAATTGCAACCCCAACCACAATGAGAGCCATCGTTTTGCCTTCATATTCATGCAGACAGTGGCTCAATGCTGGTGGACACATATGCAGGTACCTGATCGTTGGGTCTTTTTGCTTAATGAGACCAGTCTCACTTGTGTCACCAGCAGCATTGAGTGGTATAGCAGAGCTGTCATTTATATTCACATCCAACGTTTGGGCTCCTGTGGCAATAACAATTTTATTGTTGTACCCTGCTACTTGACCTATACAGAGCAGCATGTCACTTGGGGCCATGTACAGCCCAATTACAAAGACAAAGTTGACCTCAGAACCAGCATACTGCAACACATCTTGATTGCCAATGAGAGATCCACGGGGGGATGAGATGGTATCTTCCAGGTTGACTAAGAATTGCTTTTGCGCATCGAATGCCATTCCTTACCCGATAATGTGGTGTCTGGGCCTATACCCCATTATTGCCCACATGCAGGTCCTGATGCTTTCATTTAGCTGTTTTACACTGGGCTGCCTGAATCCCCTTGACTAGTCAAAGACAAATGTAGTCAAGGTATCCTCCTTGTTTAGGGTATCGTGCATAATGAAATCCACATGAAGGACTTTGTTGTCTGTTTTGTGAAGGACGTATGGCCCAAGTCGTAATAGTTACGGTCTCAAGTGCCATAAACAGGGCTGTATTCCACATGGGTCACAGAGAAGTACCATGTTTCAGGCCTTTAACGTGCCAGTCGGTGTGTGGGACACCCTAATCTCGCCACAAATACGTTCATATGCTCTCTGATCATATGGGTTGCTCATATGTACTATGCCTGTACTAGCTTATCAGACTTGACGAATGGCAGCCAGTACGTCTGGAAGATGTCGGGAAACTCGGTTTGGAATGCCCTGTGTTTGCCAACAGCTCTGCTGAAACTTAGAAATTGGGGTGGTAATGGACAGAGAAGACCCCACTCATCTAGTATTTCACCTCACTATTAAAGTTGAATGCTTGGGTGTCCATATTATTGAATATATTTCATACACAGTCTAACATTCAAGAGGGTAGGAAGTGGGCCTTCAGTCATACATTCACAACTGAAGTGGTATTCTGCAAGTTTGCCTATGCTCTATCACTTGCAGCTTCACGGGGAATCATTCTTGTGGATTAGCACTGACAGCCTCATGAACACCACCGACTTTTCCTTTGGGCTGTGCAGTGGCTTGATGAATATGTGGGGACCACCCCATCAACTTTACATTTACAAAATGCTTTATTTGTACCTGGAGCAGATGAACACCACTGAAAATGTGGATGGAGCCCCATTTATGCTTTTGACAATGGTTGAGTTTGGATGTCACTAATTCACTGACATCAACATTATCCAAGTCAAGCATCCTGGGTTTGAGCACCTCCAGAATGGGATGGTAAAAGAGTTGAAGATAATGATCAAAGACAACATTGGAAAAATTCTAGTGAACCTCAATCTACCAATCTCTGGTGCTGAAGTTTTGCTAAAATATGAGCATTTACAGGTCTGAAGCCTGTGCAGACATCAGCCCCAGTAAGAGGAGAAATTAGTATTTTGTACATACATAATATTTATGTTCATTAAGACGATATTTCAAATTTTTAAATATTATCAGCTTTTTTATACCTACATGGACAGAGCATTTAACTTTTCTCTTAATTTCATAATTTTGAAAAAGAAATGAATTATATAAAAGGCATTGTTAACGGCAGACGTGGATGTAGTTAAACGTATAACACAAAGAAAATGCGATTAAATATTCACCAAACATTGCAGTAGATAAAACAATGTAGGTGATAATAAAATTAAAAGTACATTACTAGTACCAAATATAACAGGTATAACTAAACAGTTAATGTAATTGGAAAGTGGTATTTTTACGAACCTTGTATAGCTAGAAGCCGCATTCGAAACCCGTGGTTGGTAGATCACAGATAGTTCAGTGTATAACTTTGTGCTTAACTTGACACAAACTAACCGTATTTAGAAAACATAATTTTATTCATATTTTTAAACTATTTAACAAAAAAGTAAACAATGTTCCTAAGTATAAAAGATAAAAAGACATTTTAGAGAAAAAAGTATGTCAAATTAAGTGCAAATACAACAAAACATACATTGGTCAAACTGAACGTAATTTGAAATATCGTTTTAATGAACGTAGAAGTTTTACAAGTAATTAAACAAATACTAATTTCACTTGCTGAACAAGTCATTCAATACAATGGCTCCAAACAATAATTTTAAATGAAAGTGAATTAAATACCAGAAAACGAATAGAAATTTTGTGCTATAAAATGAATAATTATTTGTTAAATATATATGGAGGCTTTGCTGACATTAATGTACTTGAAATTCTGTTAATAAAAAAAAGACAAAACATGAAATATCGATGATAAAATTATATATTAATGTATAAATGGAAGAACTTTCATATGCGCGTATGTATGTGTATATATATATATATTAATGGTTGAGGTATGAAGAATTACTCAATATTTGAAAGCATTAAAGATAATTTGTGGAACTCTAGTGTGGATAACTATCGTAAAAACCGTCGGTACAGAAACATTTCTATAAAAAGGTATATTACCAGTTTCATAATACGAAAATTAACATGATGTGATTTATTACTTAGAGTTTCATAAAACTAGTATAACTGTTTATACTATTAATTATATAGTTTCCAAGGTTTATGTACATGCATCTAGGTATTTTTTTTTAGATCGGTTGCTTTCATGCTGAATATTGAAATGAAAACGTTCGTGATTGTAATGACACACGTAGTAATCAAAGTTGCCTTATTTAAAATTACAGTTTGACGTGTTTCTCGCGAACTTCTGAAATTGTAACAACAACATACTAGCAGAAATCAAAAAATGATATTTTAAAACTTGTATTTCGTTGTGTAAATTATTGAAAAGGTGAGAAATTAGTAATTTTTAATATAAAAATTGTGTCTTGAACACCTTTGAAATAAAAATACATGTATTTGAAACAAAACGTTCAATGACGCTCTTTGATATGATATGTTCGTACCCTGGAGGGTCAGGTTCTCTTTGATCTCTTCCTCCTTCTCGTATTTATATGGTTTTGCAGTATTTGACAGTGATAGTTACTGTATTTTTTGGGTCAGAGTGAACTCAATATTACTCCGACCTTTTTCAGGGCAACATCAATGTATTGGGATAAATATATGGGTATTGTTTTGCCCTACCAGCAAAATGTTAAGTTTGTTGGTGGCACTTTTATTTATTTATTTTATGTGTGTGTATATATACATGCATTTGTTATTATATATTTATTATTATTATTTATTTAGTTAGTTTCATTTCATTCATTCGGAACCTTAGACCATCGTGCCATACAGTGTCGAATGCTTTCTCGATATTCAAGGAAGCTATTTATTATAGTTTCAGTTAATATAGTTAAATGAGCTGTCGTTTGTTTAAATTTCTCTCTCTCTCTCTCTCTCTCTCTCTCTCTCTCTCTCTCTCTCTTCTACTGTGTGATGCAACAACACTAACATACGAATAAAAACTGAACTACAATGATAATGGTCAGCATAACTGTCATGGAGTGAAGGGCCATTTTTCAGCTGTGGAATGATGATTCTAATTAATTATACCTTTCAGTAAGCTTATTATGTTGTTAACGCTACATTCTTCATTCAGTCCCTTAGGATTCGTAATCCAAGGGTCGCGGGTTCGCGTCGCGCCAAGCATGCTCGCCCTCCCAGCCGTGTGGGCGTTATAAAGTTATGGTCAATCCCACTATTTGTTGGTAAAAGAGTAGCCCAAGAGTTGGCGGTGGGTGGTGATGACTAACTGCCTTTCCTCTAACCTTACACTGCTAAATTAGGGACGGCTAGCACAGATAGCCCTCGAGTAGCTTTGTGTAAAATTAAAAAAAAAAACATACCCATAGGAGTTTTAACGAAAGTGAAGGAGAATGCATCAGAGTATTGTAAGTGTTTGATTTGTTGAATTGTCCCTCACCAGTAAGAACTTTGAATATTCTTTCAGCTCAGTTAGTAGAGCATTTGTTTCAGGTTCAGGTCTGAAATATATCGTGAAAATAAAATTACCACGACATTTCAAGTATACTGATTGCCGAAAACGTGTTTCATCCGGTATATCACTCATCAAATCAGCTGGAAAACAACAAGCATAAACACAAGAGTTAATAAAAAATAGTTATATAAGATATTTATTATGGTGTGAACGCCTTTCCAGTATTAGCGAAGCCTGATTATTATAAATTATATTTATAATATACAACAAGTATTATTAAAAACTAGATGGAGTACTCGTCCCATGGATGTACGATATGTAAATTCATGATCAATCTTAGGACATGAAAATTTGATTCTCCTACATGTCACTGTAAAATACGTAAAATGTGAAACCCCAAATGTGGGTGTATCTCCGCATGGGCCCAACAAACCTCCATGCCAAATTTGAAGATCCATCCACAGGAGGTGAGTTAGTGGTGAAAAACTCCAATAAAAACTGTAAAACTGAAAATCTGTATGCATCCCCTCATGGACTTGACGAACCTTCATAACAACTTTGGCAAAGATCCTTCCACACCCTGCGAAGTAGGCGTGTGGCATTAGCAGATAGCCCAAGGTGGCTTTGCTGTGTGAAAACACGCATACACAGTACTATTATATTTACATAAATATAATAACTCAAACACTGATCCTTAACGTTTAGTATAATTAATGATTAACATTCCTAAAATATAAAATAGACAAACCATAATGCACAAAGCCGTTAATTACAAATATTTTTAGCATGTTAAAATTACCTGCAGAAAGACCTTAGAAATTGGCAGTTCTACTAAGTCGATATTAAAATAAAATAGAAACATCTAAAGACACAAATAAAAATAAATTGGCTGCCAAAGTTTGATTATTACGTTAATTAAGACACAGTGACTCTATGATAACCTGTTTTTTTGTTTTGTTTTTAATTGAGCACAAAGCTACTCAAACGGATGTCTCTGCTCTGCCCCCTACGGGTATCGAAACCCTGTTTTTAGTGTGTAAATCCGCACACATACCTCTGTGCCACAGAAACAGAATTTTTTTCCTTCTGATATTGTCAGTTTCTTATTATAAACCCTTTAAATTATATTGGTAAGACAACATTAAACAGAAAAACAACAAATGTTGTTAAGTAAACAATAAGAGTCTGATCAAATAAACATCACGACAAGTTTACAATGCGATGGACAAACCCGAAGAACCAATGTAACTAATAACTGGCTAGCTACAACAGAGTAATAAATATTCATATGTTGATCCAAAGTCTATAGCAAACTTTAGCTTGTTACAGTTTATAGTAAACAAAGTTATGACGAAAAAAACACCAGATATGGGAATTCTTTTCTTGGAAACACTGGGAACTATTCCCGAATCAGTCATTATGTGACTGTAAGAAAAAAGCAGACCATTCAGTATTAAACATACTAAATGTGTAATAGAAGAAATACTGAAACTTCCCTTGTCATGCGAAATTCAAATAAAGGGAAGAAATTAAGTTAAAAGACATGGATTCAAATTTTAATTCTCATGGCGAAAGAAAATATACTATATAGAGAAAAAAGATTCGAAGAAACAAAAAAGTGTCAAAACCTTTGCTAATTATCAGTTCCTTACTCTCTTAATTGGATTTATAACTTCTCGCTCCTTATCAACCACCTTTCTAATAGAGAAACATAAATCACACCTAATTTTTAAAAATTGTTTGAACATGAAAAAATCCTAGAAGCCTGAAACTGGGAAAACCACATTAATTATGACACGTTTAAGATTGATGGTAATTCTCTCGAAAGAGTTGAATTGTTATATCGTGGAGTTTAGTTTCTTACAAATTCACATAAACAGTCTAGTCTAAAATAAAAAAAAAATTCCTTAGTATCATATGTAGTGTAAGGAGGTAGTTTTATTATCTTTTGGAACTGTTTTTTTTTTTATTTCACGCAAAGCTACTCGAGGGCTATCTGCGTTAGCTGTTCCTAATTTAGCAATGTAAGACTAGAGAGAAGGCAGCGAATCATCAACACCCACCACCAACTCTCCGAATACTCTTACCAACGAATAGTGGGATTAACCGTCACATTATAACGCCCCCACGGCTGAAATGGCGAACATGTTTGGTGCTACGGGGATTCAAAACCGCAACTCTCAGATTAAGAGTCGAACGCCTTAACCCACCTGGCCATGCCGGGCCTCTTTTGGAATTATGTAGGAGCTGTCTTTTAAACTTACAAAATACAACCATTGAAAAAAAGAGTAGAAATGTTCTCGAATTATTTTTCATGGTATTTTAATTTGAAAATAGGTAAACTTCTTTTTGCTTTAATATTAGTAAGTGTTGTATATTAAAGTAATCTAAAGTTATCTTAAATATGTGTGGTATATTTTACAAAACGTTTCTATTTCTTTATTACTAGAGATAAAAATAAACAAGTGTAAAGAATTACCTGTTCCTTTTCAGTGGAAGAAGGGTTCTGTAACACCGTTTGGAATATCCATTCTGTTTTCTTTAGTTCCTAATTCTATTTCTTCAAAGTAAACATCTTTAATTAATTTTTTATGATAAACCATGAAAATACCAGCGAATGTTGAATATTTTCTGAGGCGTTTGTTTCTCTGGAGCCACACTTCAGAGATTTTGAACCTTTTGCCGTTTCTGTTTATTCTGAATTGTAAAACTCTAGCGGATCTTGACTTTCTTTGGATTTTCTTCTAATCTGCTCATTATTTCCTTTTATTTTTTGTTGAAGAGGAAAAAATAATTTTATGTGTGTAGCGAAATAAAACATCTAGACCTTGTTATGACCTTTATTTCCTAATATTAGAGTATATTACTTTAGAAAAGTTTTTCTCTTTTTACACACTATTACTTAAAATATCAAAACAGCATAAATTATTCATCATTTACATTTAAAGAACAAAATCAAAAGAAAGCCAAAACATCCGAAGCTAGAAAATAAAAAAGACAAATATATACTCATATATAATATGGGGCCATGAACTTAATTAAGTATAATCTTGGCCCGGCATGAGCAGGTGCTTTATTCGCATTTTTAGGGTCGCGGATTCCAATCTCTATCCACCAAACATGCTCACCCTTTCAACCATAACAGTCACTTTCACTATTCGTCTGTAAAAGAGTAGCTCAAGTGTCAGCGAGGGGTGGCATTGACTAGCTATATTCCCTCTATTCTTTTACAGCTAAATTAGGGACGGCTTGCGCAGATATACCTCGTGTAGATTTGCGCGAACTTCCCAATAAACCAAGGTAAATATCTTTATTATAACCTACAAAGGTAATCTTACAGTCCTTGGCATTTATTTTATTGCATAGATGGGGATAGCGATACAGCGTATGTTTGTATAATTCGTTAACAGGGTTACTGGAGTGAAAGAAATTGGAAAATTTTCTTAACGTCATTGTCTCTGCATTGGATATTAGGTATTGGAAACGGTCGTTTTCTATTTCTACCTCTTATTTTTCTTTTCTACTTCTGTAAGTTTAATTCTTCTTGATTATTTAATTTGACTATCTTATGTTGATGTTTGTTTGGAGTGCTTTCCTCCCCTTAGGGCCTGGCATGGCCGAGCGCATTAAGGCGTGCACTCGTAATCCGAGGGTTGCGGGTTCGCGCCCGCGTCGCGCTAAACATGCTCGCCCTCCCAGCCGTGGGGGTGTATAATGTGACGGTCAATCCCACTATTCGTTGGTAAAAGAGTAGCCCAAGAGTTGGCGGTGGGTGGTGATGACTAGCTGCCTTCCCTCTAGTCTTACACTGCAAAATTAGGGACGGCTAGCACAGATAGCCCTCGAGTAGCTTTGTACGAAATTCCAAAACAAACAAACAAATCCTCCTCTTAAGGGTCACGTCCATGTATTTTGTCTTTATAACGGACAAGTGATTTGCATTTCAGACAAAGTTACATGAGTGCTCTCTACGCCAGCCGTCACTAATTTAGTAATTAAATAATAGAGAGAAGGCAGCTAGTTATCACTATCAATTACTATTCTTGGGTTAATTTTTTACCAGCGAAAATTAGGATTGACTGACACATAATAATGCCCCACTGCTGAAAGAGCACGTTTGGGGAAATTAGGATTAGAACCCTCGACTCTCAGATTTAATTATGAGTCAAGCGCCCCAACTACCTAGTCATAATGAGCCAGGTAAATGGATGGGCAAAACTGCCTTATAATTTAAAGGCATTAATATCAGCCTTTAAATTTATGAATTTGTAATATGTTTACAATGACTAAATTTGTTTGTTTTCAGTTTTGTTATATATTACAGCGAGACAAGAATTTAAAAAATCAAATAGTTCTAAATAATAAGATGGTTTTCGGTTTTCTCTTGAAAACTAAATCAGTCTGTGAAGAAAACGAAATATCATATCCAATTAAAAAAAGGTACAATTTAAAATGCTCTACTTAAACCTATCTAAACAATTGAAATAAGTAAGTTATTATAGTAAACATAACGATTTTTATAATTAAGAAACTTTTCTTATCCCATACGCACAAAAAATATCCCGTCTTTACATAACTTACACTTCTCAGTTAAAATCTAGCTTGTACTTTTAAGTTTTACTATGGTTAAACAAATATAGTATGAGATATAGAAATTGATAAGTATTCACTTTTTTGGTTCTGTTTACCGAACCTGTTTTTTCTGTTGTTGGATTTTAACATTTTGAAGCAACGTCCGCCATTTCTTCTGTTTTAATTATTCTTTTTTTTTCCTGGTCACTAGTCAACACGATTCTTGTGAATTAGTGCAGAGAGTTACTGACACTTAATAAATGTTGCAATTAAAAACAACAAAAAAATTTGAGATTTGCAGTTTTATCGAACTTTATTAGTTTTTAAATATAATGTTTTCTATATTTATCAACCTCTTCTGTGATTTATTACAGATACTTCAGAAAATTGACCCAGTGATTAAAGCAACTTTCATTACTGTTATTCTGTTCAAAACTAATACAAAAGTCACGAAGTTGTTGATCGAACATCAGTCCACAGTTTGAGCACACCTAATCTTACTTTAAATAAGTAACAGTTGAAACTTAAGGAAATAACTTATCAGTTCTGCAGATAACCTAACAGGCCTTCATTATAGTCTGTTTCTCTTCAAACCATTGACATTTTAATGACATTATAAAACAAACCTTGACACCGAATCAGATTTTGTCTTTCCAGGAGACAATACAGATGAATTAAATTGAAATGTCTCAACATTTAAAAAACAAACAATTTTGCATAACAAAGCTCTTAATTTGTATGAAATATTTGTTCTAGCGACTACCTGTTTTGATTCTAAACTCTGTATACTAATTTTTTATTACTTGTAATAAGTAGTGTAAAAGTTATTAACTCTCAAAGAAGAGTGTTTTATTAATTAATAGACACAAATAACTATTTTTTGTTATATACTAAAACAAAATAAACTTTTCTTAAGAAAAAATAAACATACATCACCTCCAAAACCACATTCTAAGATGTATAAAACTGAAAACTTAATTTGAAAGACCAGAGACCCGTGTTTGGCAATGCTCAAACGTAGAAATTATAAAACGAGTCACATACAAACTATTTACTTGCATTTAGACATAGTAACTGAATGCACTAATGGAAAAACAAAATAACAAACGCCAAACACCAATCATTAGCAGTGTTTACACGCTGAAAGTGAAAGTTTACAGCCTTTCATAAGCAAATTTACGTAACACAGAATTCAAGACTAGGCTTTACAAAAAGTAGACGATAGCGATGTTTACAGAGGGAAAATAAAAACAAAAAAACAGTCAATGACCAACATAAAAACAAAATATGTACCAACAGTACAATTCAGAGATAGTATTTAGAGACAGAAAGTACTAAACAAGTCAATAGCAGTGTTTACTTCTAGAAAATATAGGCAATGTTACCGCTAGAGGGTCCAATAGTGTACCATATTGTTACTATGGGCATGATAGTTTACCAGGGTGACACCAATGGGCAGGATGATGTTTCATGGTACTAGTTAGGTGTAGCAGATGTGTGACAATAGTAACCTATGTCCCGCCACAAAGTGATATAGTGGTATTAGTGACATGCTGATTATAAAGTTATTTGCGTAGTGTGAATCAGCGGAAATTCTGAGCTAAAATCGTGTTTCGATACCCGTACAGCCAGAACACGGATAGCCAGTTGAGTAGCTTTGTGCGTTATAATAAATAAATAAATACCTTTATTGTAATATTATTTTCGTTTAACGATAATAAAATTATTTTGCGCATTTTTGTTTCATTTAATATTACGCTTCATCAGATGACTATAGACACTTGTTCTGTATTTGATTATACTAAAATAATACTATCGTTTTCAATGCCAGGTCATGTGATTAGTAATAAAACTGTAGTTTAAGTATTTGTGTGACAAATAAAAAGTAAGTCACTGAAAAAGACAAACAAACTTACATAAACAGGAAAAAGTAAAATAGTATTTTGGAAAACAGTATCACAGCTAAGCAAAACAACTATAACATGTGTCCGGACTTTTAATAAATAACAATAAATAAATTGTATTTTAATTTGTAAAAGAAATGTATAATAAAACATGTTTTAAATATATTTGTCGTAGTCAAGACTAACTATCTCAGAACAACGTGATTTTCGTGTTAAGATTGTTTTTAGCTTAAAAATTTCAGATTTTATTTACATAACTTCTAGAATCTCCTAAAGGAATATTAAGATTTTAAAGTAAAACTTCATGTTTTATCTGTCATATTTTTTACCCTAACATCGTACAGGGTAGGTCAATTTAGATAATGTTGTTGTTCTTTTGAATTAAGCACAAAGCTACACAATGGGCTATCTGTGCTCTGCCCACCACGGGTATCGAAACCCGAATTTTAGCATGTAAGTCCGCAGACATACCGCTGAGCCACTGGGGGGCAATTTAGATAACAAAGACAAGATTTAAAAAGACAACTGGGAAAAAAGAAACAAGTAAAAAGTCAATCATGAAAAGGACAAAGAAACCTATATAAAATGGATAAAAAAGTATTTTGGAAAACAGTATCACAGCAAAGCAAAATAACTATAGCATGTTTCCAGAGTTTTAATAAATAACAGTGTTTCACAAACTTGTGATAATAAAAAAGTAAATTGTTGATTTTGAAATTTGTTATTTTTTACCTTATCTTATAGGACTTTTTTGTTTAGTTTTTTATGTTTGTGTACTTTTCTTTGTCCTTTTTTCCCAATTGACATTCTTTCAATTTAATGGCCCATTCATTCTGGTTTTCTTTAATGTATCCTTTAAATTTTATGTTTCATTACTCTAATTTTCTGCGATGTTCCTCTTGGTCTTGTCTTATTAATTTCATCATCTTAAGTGACATTTGAATCTCACTACTTGACATCGTTTGGACCACCTTCAATAGTTGAAATTTAGTCAAAGTACTACTTAACTTTCACCAAATATTCCCACTTCTGACACGTACTTTTGTAAAATTATTCTTTCTTCTTAATTATTTTAAGTTATGAGGTGAAAATAATAGAAAATCCACTCTACTTAAAATGAAAAAAAAACTCTTTTACTTCCCTCTTTAAATATTTCTAGAAGCTTACACAATTTTTGAACTGTCACGTATTGTTTAAGGTTATTCTTGCAAATAATATGATACTTTTCAAACAACAGTACGAGGACTATCGCTCAATTAGTCAACTCACTCATTCAAAGTAGTGTCGATAATTGATAACAATGCATGGAATTTGAAACAGATAAGTATTTCGTTTGTCTGTCATTAAATTGTGGAGTAAGTAGGTAATTCGAAGTATATTTTACAAATACAATGGTGCCTCGGTTCTC
This sequence comes from Carcinoscorpius rotundicauda, assembly GCA_011833715.1. Classification (NCBI taxonomy): domain Eukaryota; kingdom Metazoa; phylum Arthropoda; class Merostomata; order Xiphosura; family Limulidae; genus Carcinoscorpius; species Carcinoscorpius rotundicauda. Next base: position 13,872,324 of record CM022395.1, on the reverse strand, counting down.
GAACGACTTCCCTATCGAACAATTTGGTATTTGAACATATTGTTTGAGAAAAAAATATGTCTCGGTTGTCGAACACAAACTCGGTTCCCGAACCAAGTTGTCGTGGCCCGAACCCCCGAAATAACCCGAACGACCCTTCGACCATTTTCGGCTCACGGCAAGCTTGCTCAAAACATTTTACCCGCACTTGTCGCTCAGTCCACACCCGCTAAAATCTGCAGTGAACATTCTCGGTTTTCTTTTTTTGTTGTTGTTGTTTTTTTTCTAAATATTTTGATTAAATAAGCCACCATGGGGTCAAAGAAGGATAATAAAAGCAGCAAACCCAAAAAAAAAGTTGTTAAAGTCACAATAGAGGTGAAAAAAGATCTCATAGCGAAGTATGAAAGTGGTGTTCGGATGTCTGACTTTGCTACACAGTTTGGTATGGCGAAGCCTACAGTCTGCACCATACTGAAAAATAAAGAGGTCATCAAAGGAGCTGTTGTTGCAAGGAGTGACAGTGCTTACGAAACAAAGATCACAAACAATGGAAGAAGTAGAAAAACTGTTGTTGATTTGGGTAAACGAAAAACAGTTAGTTGGTGATGGCATTTTTGAGACCATCATTTGTGAGAAAGCAAAGCAGTTGTATGCTGACCTCCTGAAAAACACCCCTGGAACGAGTGCTGATACAAGTGATGCCTTTAAGGCTCGTAGAGGGTGGTTTGAAGAATTTAGGAAGACAAGTGGCATACATTGTGTGGTGAGACATGACAGAAACAAACCTCATTAAACAAGTTTTTAGTGTGAAATAAGTCCAGTGAGTGTGAAGCAGGTTGTAGCGGTGCAAAGAAACAAAAAAAAAGAGAAAGAACCCCAGAAGGAGAGTTACCTGACGTTTTTAAGGAAGGTGACTCCCCTTCCAAACAATAAAAACCCTCCTACTCTCCGCGTTTCTCACCACCTTTCACTTACGCCATCAGCTATCTTCAGCACAGGTAAAGTGCAGTTAATTTATTATTTATTGTTTTTATATTGTATTTTTAGTTTTGTGGTTGACTTTATGCATGTGAGTATTATTATACAGGTATAAATAAGCAATATTTTTACTTAAAATGCGTAATTTTTGGAGATGTGTAACGGATTAATTTAATTTACAGTATTTCTTATGGGAAAAATTGATTGGATTTTCAAACAGCTTTTTGGAACGTATTAATTTCGAGAACCGAGATACTACTGTATTTGTTTTAGGCTTTCAGACTTATTGCTGTAGATACAGCTAGGCGTAAAGTGGTAATATTACGCCTGGCAGTGGATATACGCTTCCACGTTTTGTACTTCTAGTTATATTAAACAATTGGAAAATGCTTAAATATCTAATGTATAATATAGACCTAATTTATTTATTACAGTATTATTATATCATATAATATATATTTAATATATAATGTAATATTTGATGTATAATATTGCACATGAATTAGAAACAGCAAGAAACTAGGCTTGTGGAATGGGAAAATATTGTTTAAATAAAACTGAATTGAGCAATATTACTAACAGAACCTAGAAAGATGTATTGGAAGGGGGAGAACTTGTACCCAGGCCATTGCTAAAAATTCCTCTACCATATAATAACAGCAGAAGTAATAATATTAAAATTAATCTTCTTTACATGAGCATTTCCTATTAAACAAAAAGATACACAAAAACTAATAATGGCAAAGAAAGAAAAATGACCGGTGGTTTAGAATTACAGATTTTGCCACGTTACCTTGACTGTGCACTACAGAAAGTTATACTTGGAAAGGGTAAAAGCAATGTATATTAAATGGCATGTATATTAAATCAGAGAAAATACAAATAAATCGAATATTTATCCATATCAAACAACATTTATTGTTAGTAATTATATTAATAAATAAATGTGACGCACGACTGTAGCAGCCCCTTAATTTTACGAATTTATGATTTTTTAAAAGTTCACTTGGGACATAAAAAGTCGATTAAGTAAACAACTTAACTTTTCTTTTTTGATGTAAATAAGATGAGCACCCAGTAACTGGCACTAAGCATATTTCTTACACAAAGATAGTATGTGACGCCTGCTGATAGAGGACAGTTTTTTTCTGTCAATTAATTGAATAATAGTTAGGGACTGTTACACTTTTGCACTTGGATTGCAGTGTACGAGGGTCGTGTGTGTGAGATGTATTCATGTTTAAAATTGGCTTTGTTAATTTTATCGCGTTTCACTCCAGTTAGAATAAGTTTTGAAACGTTTAGTTTTTAACTCTTTAATTTTTCTTCGTTTCGTAGATTTTTTCTTTGTCTAAAGTTACAATGTTTGGTTCATTGTTAATGGAATAGAGTTAATTTTTACATTTTCTGTTTTCTTTTAATATAACGTACAAAAAGGAGGGAGAAATCTAACAAACGTTTCTCCACTCCTCTCTTACAATTTCAACGCACACACAACACGAATATTTGCTTTTTGTTTTCAGTATTATGATTCAGAATTGTTTTTTCTCAATAATGATTGTTGATGTGAACCGTCTGTATTTCGACTTTTTCTTCTTAACAAACTCAGTCATAGCTGGAAGAAATAAAAGGTTAATTAGACTTTATAAAAGCAATTTGCACAGACATAGGCAGTAACATGTTGCTGTCACTGTGGGAAGTAGTGCCACATGTGATTTATTTAGTACATATCTTTTTCCTTCATGGCAGGTTTCCAACAATACATTTCTGCACTACCACTAAACTTTCCTCATAGGAAGAGTAATATATGTTGCAACTCTTTAAAAGTAATGATTTTCATATAGTATGTTAGTTGTCAAAGAATCAAGGGACAACACAACAGTTCAAGAAAATGTGGAAAAAACTCGTACGGCAGATTTAAGAGAACAAATAATTCTGAAAACACTCGCTAAGTCAATTAAGAGCAATGCCCTCATTCACAAAGTAAGGATTATATTTATGAAATACAACTCTCCGATTTGAAAAACCATTACAATGAAGCATTTATTCTTGAATCATCTAACTTAAACAAAAGCCAAAGTGTGTCACGTCACGCTTCGTTTCTAGAAACAGAAATAATCATAAAAATCAAAATGCAATTATCTATGTGGAATAGTTAGGCTATTTTTACTGTTACAGTTTTAACGACGGGAAGCAAGGCAATCATGGTGGGGAACATGAAACCTTATAAGTGTTGTGGGTGTTGGAATAATAAGCATCAAGCAAAGTTGTAGTGTAGGATCACTTAGTCTAGAGTTAAGTACATGAAATTGAAAATATTTATTCAATTTTAAATTTAAATTGTTTCTAAATTAAACTATTTTCTTTTATATTACCAACGTTATAGATATAAAAAATTGCTTTAATCAAAGGAAATCGACAAATGTTGCTGTTATATGTTGTTATGTTACATATTCTTCTAAAACGTAATTGGTCTCTGATGTCATCACTCTACCTGCGCCGTACGAAATAATATCAAAATGTAATTTTCATATATTTGTTTAATTACAACTCTATATCATTGTCGTTATCAGATTGTTTGATTTGCAAATTCAACAATATTTTAATGTAACGTATTCAACCCTCTATACATTAGTGAATGTGCTAATACACTGTTACATGGAAACTTCAATATGTACAGTCTTAGCCAAAATATTTCCATATTTTGTAACAAATCAGATCATTATTATTAAGGTGAAATACAGATCCACTTATCACTGTTAAATTGAGAAATGCATGTTATATTAAAAATCTACATAATGTAATTTATATAATAAGACATTTTTATGGACAGCATGAATGATTTATTAGAACAGCAAAATATTTTATCAGATGCCTGTAAAAAGATGTGTAATTCAGCATTTCACTCAACACAACAAAAACTTACCAAAAAATGTATTGACAAAATATAACATCAAATTGTTATAAACAGCGTCTGTTCGTATTAAAATTCAGTACTTAGTTGGTCCTTTTCGTATTCTTATGATCTCTGTAAAGCGACGTGGCTTGTTATCGATGTGGTTATTGGTGTAATCCACCATGATTTAATCCAAATTTGACACTGGAAAGTGCTGCAACTCAGCTACAGTAACTGCTTTAGTGTCGTGATTAAATAATAATGTACATTCACTTATTTTTTCATGAATTATTGAGTAAATTCCTCAAACTCATAAAATTTGCACTTACGTGCGCCATGCCAAACAGAAACTTATCAAATCACGTACTGAAGTCCTTTTGTTTACATTTCCTCACTATCCCTATCCTTAAAATAAAAATATGTAATTATAATAAATGTAATTATACTGATAACGTTTTTTAATTATTTATGTCTTACGATAAAATACTTACTCACAAGAAAACATACAAAGCTTAATGAGGAGTTCTGATAGAAAAACAAAACAAACCAGTTCCCTTTAACCATAGGAATAATGAATGCCAACTTGAAACTTAGGTTACTTGTGTGATAGAACTTAAAATATCACAACGAAATTGAAGTGAATAAGTAAAATAAATCAGTCTCACCAAGCAAAATAGTACAAAACTCAGGTATCTATCTACTTTTAGCTTTAACAACAATATCAGCGTATAAAAATAAGCCCCCCAGTGGCTCAGCGGTATGTCTGCTGACTTACACGCTAAAATCCGGGTTTCGATACCCGTGGTGGGCAGAGCACAGATAGCCCATTGTGTAGCTTTGTGCTTAATTCAAAACAACAACATTATAAAATTAAATATAGTGTGTGAAAAAGTATGTTTGTTTGTTTGTTTTGAATTTCGCGCAAAGCTATCGAGGGCTATCTGCGCTAGCCGTCCCTAATTTAGCAATGTAAGACTAGAGGGAAGGCAACTAGTCATTTCCACCCACCATCAACTCTTGGGCTACTCTTTTACCAACGAATAGTGGGATTGACCGTCATATAATAACGCCCTCACGACTGAAAGGACGAGCATGTTTGGTGCGACTGGGATTCGAACCCGCGACCCTTAGATTACGAGTCTAACGCTTTAACACACTTAGCGAAAAAGTACACAACCGCTAAATATGAAAAAAATTATTCATTTCGTTATAAAAAAACTGTTGATAGCGTGAAGCAGATGTGTTTGTACATTTATGAAAGAAACATCGATCTGTCCTTAAAAGAGTATCTAAACATGTACATTCTTGCTCAAAAAGGTTGTTACATGTACGAAAAGGTGATTTTTGATCATTTATATCATACTAAAACTAAATTCACTTTGCATATTGCCTTTAAACTTTCAAGTTTTATTTCTCTACTACTCTGCATTAACAGAGTTCATTTTGAGTCGATTTAATCCCTTAAACATGGCAGTATTCTGAGACTTGTCCCAAACGCAGGGACCTGGCATGGCTTAGCGTGTTAAAGCGTGTGCTTCGTAATCTGAGGGTCGCTGGTTCACGCCAAACATGCTTGCTCTCCCACCCGCGGGAGCTTTATAATGTTTCGGTCAATCCCACTATTTATTGGTAAAAGAGTAGCCCAAAAGTTGACGGTGGGTGGTGATGACTAGCTGCCTTTCCTCTAGTCTTACACTGCTAAATTAGGGACGGCTAGCACAGATAGCCCTCGAGTAGCTTTGTGCGAAATTCCAAAACCAACAAACAAAACCCAAACGCAGTGTCTGGGGTTAGGTATAAAAACCAGTTATTTTGGTGTTACTTTTGCACCCTACCTGTTGGCGACGAGTTTTCGACTCTGTAAATATTTTAGACATTATGCCAAGCCCTATTAACGTAGGTTTGAGAAATCAGATGGTTGCCTGCGACGCTGGGTTGAAACATGGTAGTACTGCAAACTACTTCTGTATCCAGGCAGACCGTCAACAGAGTTCTCGGAAGAAGAGCTGCAAACAGAGGTGTGAGTCCCAGCAGACCGACGGACCGTCCACGTGCCACTACAGCACGCAATAATCGCCGGATCCTCACTATTGTTTGTCAAAACTGTACGATGTCCTCCAGGTCGATTGCTTTTGAATTACGTGTGCAACAACAGATCCGGGTTTCACGCTAGATGATCAAGAAACCTAAACTGACAGCTAGACATCGCAACAACAGGCTGCAGTGGGATCAGCGATACCGTAATATCACGATTGCACACTGGAATCATGAAGTTTTTGCTGACGAATCCAGATTTCTGCTCTGCTCCACTGATGGACGGATACGAGTGCGCAGGCTTTCTGGAGAACAGCTGAATGATGAAATTGTTCGACCCAACGTCGCAGGAGGTTCAGTACACATCTAGAGTACATTTTGTTCTGCAGCTGTCAGCCAGTTGGTCATTCTGGATCAAAACATCACTAGTGCTGTGTATCAGGATATTCTGGATCGCCACTTACTGCCATTTGCCCAGGACAATGCACCGGCTCATAATGTTTGCAGTGTGAAAGATTTTTTGCAACAACGTGATGTGTTGGTTTTTGAGCAACCACCTGTAAGATCGGATACCAACCCGTTAGAGCATCTCTGGGATGAACTTGGCCGTGCAGTCAGGAATAGGCACGATCCTCCTACAACCCTACAGTAGTTACGCCAGCCACTGACTGAAGAGTGGAACAGAGTTCCAAATCAAAGACTAGTAACGGTAGTTGAGAGTATGCCACGCCGCCTAGCGGACACTATTGCAGCACGTGAGGGACACACACCTTATTGAATTAAATATTCTGATGTGAATGTAACTGTTGCACTTTTACTAAAAGTTTCCAATTGATACTAAATATTTCTACAAAATGACTATCTTATTTGTTTTGACTTAGAAGTGAGGAATAAAAGTCCATTTCTGATGGTGTACATCTTAAATTATACAGAAATTTCTATAGAAAAGGAATCATGAAATATTATACGAATGTTCATGTTATAAACACACTTATCAATAATTACCAAAGGAAAGACATTGCATACATTAAAAACACAAGAAAAATAATAAATAAGGAAAAAAACAAGCTTAAAATATCACTTAGGAAACCACAAGAAGATAACATCTTAACGGATATTAAGATATTATCTGAAACTTGTAGTTATCTAAATTAATATATCTTCGTTTTAATAACAAAAATAAGTCTAAATTAACAAACAAAGATTGACCTCTAGTTGAGATACCAACAGTATTCTTGAGATAATAATTTCTTTGAATTTTGAAAAAGTTTGTTCACACTTTCACGATGTCTAATATATATATATATTTGACAGATAATGTGGATATATTGATATATAATAGGATGGAATAGTACAGATATTTTAAATATGCTTCATACAAGTATACGAATATAAATCATACATGCAATATATCCTCTTCTAAGTCGTATGGTATTAATAATTCAGCTGTTATTTTGCATATACTCATAGTTTAAATACTGGAAGTTGACAAAATATTGGAAACTAGTAGTCCTAAAAATTGTTATTAAAACTTGAGTAACTCTGCAACTCAGTTAATTTTTTGAGTAAATCTGCATATCCAGCTCTGCCCTCGGTAAAAGCCCAACAAATCTGGTGAAAGTCTACAAGTAAAAGTTAACTCTTCATAATGGACTTTTGCAAATTATTTTAAAGATACTGCCTTTCATTTTTCTTTTTTAAAAAACGCGGAACAAAATATCTGTGAGGATTTTCAATAGCGTTCATTTTCTAAGGAAACTGTTATGAGGCATTGGAAGTGGATGGGAAATGAGGAGGTTAAAAAATCGACTCGAGAAACTTAGCAAAAATGAAAAAGTATTTGCATCGCTTCAGTAATGATGTAGTTAGGATTTTTGCTGTCTGAAGTTGGAACATTTAATGTGTCAAATTTAATAATATTCTTCAAATTACTTCTTCCTAAAACTGTATTCTATCTAAATCAAGGAATAATAAATATTTTCAATACATTTTAATTTTTAAACACTTCTCTAATTCATGCTTAAGTACTGAATCAGAAAAATAGCAGAAGAATTAAACAGCAGCAATATCTTCATTTTCTGTACTGTGTCTGGATATTCAATAACTGTATATTTTATATATTATGGGAAACAAGCCAAAATACTGAACATTTTATTTACAATCTTTATCTTCTAGAATTCCGTTTTGGTCTGAGTTTTCTTCATATTCAGGTATTTACAATAGCTGCTGCAGTGACGATGCATAAAGTTATCTTTAAAATATCATTTTTTTTTATATACATGGAAGGAATAATATGAGCCTGATTTGTCATTGGACTACTAAGCTGGCAAAATACGTTTGGTCTAAGTTGGTCTACTTGTTTAGGAGAAGATTTATCTAGAAGAAACAGAAAATTTTTATTTTTTTGGACACTTACTACATTGCTGTTGCATGATATGTACAGTACAAACGTGAAGAATGCTTGTACCCTGATTTTTGTACTCAACTTTGCGAGTATGGATCAAATTGACTGCAGAAATATTTTCAAATTCCACTTAATGTGCAGGTGCAACTCAAAATCACAAGTGTATAAAAATAAAATAGCACTTCAACTTTTTCTTTTATTTTTTACAAATCACGAAAAATATTTTTACACAATACTAGGACCTATCAGTTGGTCTAAATGATAAAAGACAAAAGACTTTTATTCCACTGTCATTTTATTTCAACCCGTAAGACTATTGGGCCAAAAGAGGATTACACCTGCTCTTTGATCATAAGGTAAAACCTTGGGGCATAATTGTTATGTACAATGGATGAGGAACCATAAATGTTCTTGTGGTGAAAAGGATTTAAAATGCCAACTGAAAGGTATGAAATGATGATCATATTCAGGCTAGATAAATATGTGAAGGCAGATTTTAAATATGGGCTGCAACATGCCCTCCATTAATTTCTGGAATAGACATCTAGTTCGTGCCTTTCGGAGAGATTTTCATCTGGAAGAAGCATCATTCAGAGAGGGTATAGTAGAGTTTAACAAGTTCACAAGGATAAAATTTTACGTCAGGAATTCACATGTGATATGATATAAAGCTTTCGAATACGATAGAAAATATTGGAAATTGTGATGTAATCATGCAACTCCTGAATAGATGCGAGTACAACTGAATTTGTTTGTTTGTTTTGGAATTTCCACAAAGCTACTCGAGGGCTCTCTTTGCTAGCCGTCCCTAATTTAGCAGTGTAAGAGTGGAGGAAAAACAGCCAGTCATCACCAACTCTTGGGCTACTTTTTTTTACCAACGAATAGTGGGATTGACCGTCACATTATAACGCCCCCATGGTTGGGAGGGCGAGCATGTTTGGCGCGAACCCGCGACCCTCGGATTACGAGTCGCACGCCTTACGCGCTTGGCCATGCCGGGCCAGATTCAACTCAAAGTTAGATGGAAGGTATGGAATTCTAACATCATAAGTCTTTTGTAAAAGAAAAAGAGACAGATATTCATGAGGTATGACCATAAATAATATAAGGATTAATAAAGTCCTTATAAGAATAAAGAAAATCAAACTGTAAGTGTTCTTAAAAAGAGCAAAACATTGAGTTTGTTGTTACGTGACGTTAAAGTTGATTACTTGGAAGTGAGCTTTCGATGTCAGATGTTTATTTAAGGTGACACTAAATTTTTAATTGTATTAGATAGGTGTGTGAGGATAAAATTATGTAAAAGGTAACGAGAACAGCATTTAGAGAAAACTGATATTTACTTCATGCATATTAAGTGTAAGTTCCCGTGTCTGTACCATTAAAAATGATTGACTGTTGCTTGTAGAACCATCTTTAAGGCGACCATGGTTAAACAGATAGCCAATATGACAATATCATCCTGAAAATTCTAAACAGTGTATCCTAATACACTATGTAACTACGACTCTCTTAAGGTAGCCAAATGCCTCGTCATCTAATTAGTGACGCGCATGAATGGATTAACGAGATTCCCACTGTCCCTATCTACTATCTAGCAAAACCACAGCCAAGGGAACGGGCTTGGAGAAATTAGTGATGGCATTTTTGAGACCATCATTTGTGAGAAAGCAAAGCAGTTGCATGCTGACCTCCTGAAAAACACCCCTGGAACGAGTGCTGATACAAGTGATGCCTTCAAGGCTCGTAGAGGGTGGTTTGAAAAATTTAGGAAGACAAGTGGCATACATTATGTGGTGAGACATGACAGAAACAAACCTCATTAAACAAGTTTTTAGTGTGAAATAGGTCCAGTGAGTGTGAAGCAGGTTGTAGCGGTGCAAAGAGATACAAAAAGAGAAAGAACCCCAGAAGGAGAGTTACCTGACGTTTTTAAGGAAGGTGAGTCCCCTTCCAAACAAAATTTATCAAAGTGCAAGCTGGATTTCTTTTTAGCAGTTTTAAGCTCGATAATTACCAATAATTCGCAGCATTAGCCCACACTACAACGTTGTCAAGCTGTCAAAGACTTTTTTCCTGATTTTGTTTCGTTAATGCAGCGTCCCTAATTTGCATAACCCTTTTACTGACCTTGATAGCGTCAGCTCGTTATAGTCTAAAGTTCTAAACATATAGTGGGAAGTTTCTTAACATGTTTCCTTTGATTCATCGTCATTATATATTCATCATTTTTTACATACTTCTGTACCTGTACTTCATTGTATCGCATTTCTTCTTATTACGCATAATTATACGAGGCATTAAAATATCTAGCGATACCTCACGACCATCATAATTTCAAGATATAAGAGCTTATATAATCTGGACGCTGATGGTGTGCATCTGGGTATTATTACTTATTCACGTGCGTGCGTGCGCATTTATCTGTGAGGTAAACAAGCAAAAAAAAAACACATAGAACAGAATATGTGGCCATCGTAGCTCCAACAGAAAGGAACATAGTAACCTAAATTTTTCAATCCATGCTAAGTGGATAATATTACTTATCCACATGCATGCGTGTATTTTTATAATGAGACAAGCTAAGAAAAACACATAAAAGAAGTGGTACTTCATATTACAAAGACAAATCATAGGCAAACAAACAGACACACACATAGTTGGCTTTTATGTCATGTTGGAATGTATTGTTAGTAACAAAAGTATAGCCTATATTGTTGTTAGTTTAAATAATGAAAGTATAAAACGAAATATATAAAATACAGCTACAAGAGAAATTCCTCGATACTGTCCACTCTTTATAGTAGTTATCAACCTAATGAAGGCAACTGTAAGGCCTTGTGACAAATCATGTCAAAAATCAATTTCTACAGAAATTTATCACCATCTTGAAACATTTTTATGACCAACATGACAGCAGCTGTCATCATCAATGGAAGTAAAAAAATTCCTTTGAGGTCAAGACGAGAGTATAACTGTTGTCATCACTATTTTTTTCCATCTTCATTGCTAGTATTTTATTTCTTGTGAGTGAAAAGCTTTCAAAATAGGGTGGAATCGTTTATAAGATATATTGCAAACTAGTTAACCCCAGCCAATTTTGATCTAAGAGACATAGCGCTACCAAACCAGTTGCTGAACTTTCATATACGAGTAGACTATTGTTTTTGTTCATTCTAAAGAAGACTAGATCATCAGTAACGATTTTTTTGTAAAACTTATAAAAGGATAGGTCTCTCTTTGAACAACAAGAAAAATCAAGTCTCCCAAGAGGCAGCTTCAATCATACAAGCTCCAGTAATTCAAATAAGAGTGTAGACACTTCAGACGTTAAAGCACTTTTCCATATCTTCACAGCCACTTTTCATCTCAAATGCTCAAGCATAGTTTAGAACTTCTAAAAAAATTATTTGAGGATTTTGAGATTCTGAATCAGACCAAACTTCTTGTATATCAGGCCATTGTAATTTAACCATGTATTGATCAGAAGCTTGGATAGCATGTCGAATGTACTTCAAGGCATTAGAGAAATATCACCAATGCAGTTCTCTCAAGATTCCTTGAATCAAGTGGATAGAAAGACAAACCAATATTAGCATATTCTCTGAAGTTACACTACAGTACTCAACCCATGATCATTTACCATCATCTTCAGTGGGCTGGTCACATCATCCATAAGCTTGATTCCTGTTTTCCAAAGTAAGTTTTCGTTTATTTGCTAAGTGAAAGCCAGCAGACACGAAGATAAGAGATGAAACATTTAAAAGACATCCAATATCGTGACCAATACCTAAGAGACCTTTGGTCCAAATCATTCTCAGTGGAGAAGTACCTTGTGGCAGGGATTTGGTTACTTTGAGACTCATTGACAACTTAGTGAGAAAGAAAAATAGGAAAGAGACGAGAAATAGCGTGACTAAACAACCATAATCCACTCATTTCATCTGTAAACACTTGTCCCCATTGCAACAAAATATGTAGATTTCGGATCCGCCTTATCAGTCCTCTACACATCCATTAAAGAAGATGATATTACTCACAAACAATAACCATCATTATCATCAATCACTCGTTTGATGCTGGATAATAACTGGGTTTGTGGATCAGGAATATTTATGAATTAAGAATGTGGAAAATTGAAGTAATAACATTTATTGATGGGATGGTGGTGATTTATGTAGTTTATAATAAATAGTTGGGATGTGCATGTAGCTGGCTAAAACATTTATAGTTTAACGTTTTTGAGCAAAGGATTTAACAGGTTCATGTAAGGATATATCATAGTTGTATGCTACAAAGAACTGTTTACATGGATCTGGTAACCATGGTAGTGTGTACCAAAGTAATTCAAAAGGTACTTTGATTTTTTTACATAAATTTATAGATATATCTCAATTACAATTGGAAAATGATGAATAGCAACTGGAGGAATGGTGTAAACCTTTACTAGTGCAACCACATATGTCAACATAGCAACAACATTAATAATTGTTCTACATTCAGGTAAAGCATGGGATAGAAGAAACAAAAGACATATGTCGATATTTCACAGTTTGAAATGAAAATAATATACTTTAGAATAATATGTACAACGATAATAAATATCAGTTATAAAAACATATGTTTAGAAATTGTAGCACAATTAAAGGATAAAGTAATGAGGCAAAGAATATCGATCTTGAATGTAGATAGTAGAAAGTGATGTGACCCTAGAAGCAATATGAATTGTTGATGGTCGTAGCCTATTTGCATTGGAAATTAAATAGTGTTGCTATGTGCTTCAACTCTACTAATACCCATGGGATTGTCAACGCAAAGTAAGAAATAACTAACCTTCTGTTCTTATATGGAAAGTTTCATTGCTAAGTAAGCAAACAGCGTTGTTTGGTAGACAAAAGTATTTGAACAATAGTCAATTATTGAGTAATAAATGGATGTTGATGAAAATGAATTTTAATAATCCGTCTTCAATCGACTTGGTCATCATAGTTCTCATAAAAATTTAAAATGAAAATGGGTATTAACTCCGGAATAGTTAGTCTGTAAGTTAATTTCAAAAACAGGCTTAGATGCACGATAAATGTTCTTCTTAACAAATGCACGTTAGTGTGAATAAATATTATACTTAGTAATATATGTGATATCTAGAATGTGTTCAATGGCGAGAAATTGAGTTATAGAATTATTAGGTAGTGTCACTATATGTACGATACTAGTAAGAGAAACTATAGTTAGATAATTAGATTTTGGTAAAGGTTTCCCTGGAATTTGTTAGATATACATGATTGCTTCAGTTTAAGTTTAATACAGTTATGAAATTATGCATTATTTTGCTGACAATTTTTAGTTTTTCGTTAGTTTAATATAGTATTATTACGACAGAATATCTGGCATTGTGTGGGATGTTCTATACTTTTGTAGGGCATATATCAAATATAGTCGAAAAATCGTTATTTAGATCTAATTCGAGTCTGCGTAATTATGAATTTAGTGATAAAGAGTGCATATTGGTAATTTTTAAAGTGAAATTATCCCATACTATATTGCAATAACGGAGTTAGAATAATTATTCATCCTGTCAATTGTTTTCTAAAGTAACTGAATCACACTATGTGGACTTTGACAAGAAAAGAGACGATTATTTTAAATCGTGGACATAAGTGTGATTATCAATAATGTAATAAAGTTTTGTACTTACGTTCGACTAGTTTTTGGTTAATTTCAAAACAAATAGATTGTGTGCTGTCCATTTATTATCGAAATTTATCGCCAACAAGTTACAGATGCCTACTATATAGAATTAGGTCTTACAAAACCTGACAGAAATCAACAGCAATAGGTATGGTGATTTCTGAGACAACTATTACAAGCAGGTGTAGAATCCAATTTATTCCACGATCTAACAAGACTAGGGTTTCTACAATCTGTACAAATGAACTTATAACGATATTTAGAAGTTGAATAAGCATTGTAGATGAGTTATTTTTTACAGTGAAGTGACTGAGGAGGCAATGACCTTGAAGCGCTTCCACTTAATGACTTTGTTTATAAATATATACACCATGCTGGAGGAGATAATCAGCAACACCAAATATATTAGACTGTGAGATTTCAATACAAGTCATATGTTGAGCAGTTGTGCCATCTTTCTTCAAATTGAAAGTGACTTTTTTCTCAGTAAAGGGCAAAGGTATTCACCACAGATGAAAGTAGTGGGACACCATCATATGGAGGCTATTGCTTTTTAATACATATTCTAAGCTTGTTCATATTATAATGTAACATAGAAAGTTAACGATTTTACAATAATTTCGCTATGCGTGAATATTGTTTATGGATTATCAACATGAAGAAAGTATTTAGATAATTTCAAAAAAATAACGAATGAGCGATATAAAACTTGGAATATATATAGCAGGAAAAACTAGAGACTTGATAATGAATCAGTGTCCATTTGTAGAGGAAATGAAAAATATGGACCACCCAATTTCGACAAAAGACTGAAGACTTTGTAAAACGTTATTTGTTTATGTAGTAATCAGTTTACAAGTTAAGGACGGGAATTTCAAACCGCAACCCTTAGATTAAATGTTGAATGCCCTAACGCCCCGCCATTACTTACGGTGTACGCGACTGTAATAATGAAGTGTGGCATTGGTTTGGTTGTCATGAGCCGCGCATCTCAGAACACCAAATTGTTGATATACTTTTCTAATTAATCCAAAGGATTAATTAAATAATATAGTGTTTTAAAATATAATGTTGTAAAATAATAAGTATAATTGAAAAGAAACTGTTTTGTTTTGGGCGATCTCAATTCAATATCAAGAAGCGCAACTTTGTTTTAATTTTATGTGTATAAATGAATAAATATTTTGTATAGCATTTTCAAACCAAATGTGCAATTTTTCTCTAGAGCCGGAATCTACCTATTCGTCCGTAATAAACTGACAGGAAAGTCAAATTGGATATATTTTCATCTGCTGGTTCAATATGAAACTATAAACGGGATTCTTTTTGCAACAACCGGTACATTATGGTGTGTGACGCATTTTAATATATCGTGTCAACATAAGTCTTACAAAGCCAATTGTTTTTTTATAAAAATATGGCTGAAGATAGTGTTTCTGTTTTTGCTGAATTTTCAGAAGACGGTAAGCCTTTGCAAAGAAATGCGGTTACATTGTTTTTGATATGATTTAAAACTTTACATAATAATTTTTTGAATATTTGGGACAAGTGTTTTTGAATTTAGAGTTGAACGTTTATTTTTGTATTTTAAAGTTTGCTATTACTAAAGTTATGACTGGGTAAAAATGGTAATCCAGTACGTTTTATATACTGAGCATTAGAGAAGAAATATTTAACATCAATTTTAACATCAACGAAGTTTGTGCGACTTAAGAATGAAGTGAGTTGACTTTGCATATCAAAGTAAATTATTTTATCCGGTCATCACTTCCAATTGTGGATTGTTCGCTACAGTTCCTGTGTTGACCAGTGAAGGCATGGTATTGCATATATTTGTGTAAACTTTCAACATTGTTTTAGCTTCTCTTCACCTTGTGTTCCATAAAGTTATGGAAGTTCTTTATAGTGACTTTCTTAGTTGTATTTTTAATTTAATCACTGGTTTTATATTTGTGATATATTTTATGTTACAATTACATAAAATTGCCTTAATGATAGAATTTAAAGTTAATCTTTAGTTTCGATCTGTATAGGTTGTTTTTCTTCAAAAAATCATATTAATTCTATTATTATGTAACTTTTGAAATCCTTCCATATCAGTATTTGCATTGTTATAAATAGCCTGTTATTAATTAATAAGTCAAATTATATGCTTTTAATGCAATCACATTACAGTTTAATATTAATATCCAAATATATTTTGAGGTTACTTTCCTAAAAGTTAAGAAATGAAGAAAATGATAATTTTACTAATGCTCTAAGTTTGTGAGATGCTTCTTAAATCATCTTAGATATTTATTTTTCAGACAAAATTTGTTATTCAACACACATCAGTTATAAACATCTGTGTTAGACTAAACTGTATTTTTCATTTTCTCTACAGATTTCTACAGGCAATTTTTAATTGATAATTTTGATGTTAAGAATGTGGCATCGAATGCTATTCAAGAAGTGGCCATAGCTGAACAACTAGCTAAGTTGATCGCAGGAATAAACTTATTGGATAAAGAGTTGCATGACCAGGTAACATTTCAGCTATATCAATTATCACTGTCAATAGTAATTTCTAGAATTTTGTTTCAATTGGTAAATGTTCAGAGAAAAACCATTATAGCTTTTTACATTCAGTTTCAAATTTGGAAAGGTTAGGATTTGAGAGTACAGTAAAATAATTTGACATTCGTTTGCTAGAAAGAAAGGCTTTGGAGACATGGTAGATTTTTTGGAAAGAATTATGGTAAATGTTGTTTTAGGGGAAGTTGTTTATGAGGTGTTTTTTTCTAAAGAAGTTAATAGTAAGTAAATTAATAAAATTGATAAAAGCAAATGAAAGTAAATAGAATTTTGGTACATAATTCAGAAGAGTAAGTTACTAACATTAGTGTTTCATATTCTTCAAATGTTCTATATGTATTGTTTCACTGTTGTGAGTAAATAGCGACTAAAAACAACTTGCACATATTAAAATATATATTGAGCTCTTAAAGGATGCTGATGTTTAGGCTGTTGTTGAAGACCATGAGATGGTTGAGTTTTTAAATCTTTTGTTTTTACAAGAGAAAATAGTTGTAATATTTCAGATCCTAAGTTTTCCTTAGGATGCATTGGAATTGATTAAAATTATGTAAATAATAAGTAGTTAGTGGTAAGCAGAAGAATTAGAGATTAAAAGTAAAGCATCAAAGCTGAACAGTGTTTTCACCATGGTTTTAAAGTTGGTCAAAGATCACACACACACATGCACACTTTTCTGTTTTATTTTAGGAAGGTCAACAAATATTAAGATGTATTCTGAAGATGTAAGAGATGCTAAATTACTCGTTTTTTAAGAGAATGATAAAAGTTGACTTGGGATTTATTGACTAGTCAGTTTTACTTCTACAATGAAAAAATTATTAATCTTATAATTTAATGAAATATTATATAATAAATGAAATCCAAAAGGGATGGTCCAAAGAGAGATCTTGCATTACTAATCTCCTATATATTTTTGAGGGTACTTCTTGTTATCAAGATGAAGGAAAGTGTGTGGACTTGGTGCACTTTGTGTTTGCAAATGCTTCTGATAAGGTATCACATAAAAGATTATCTAAGAAAATTGCATTGACAGGACAAAGACCAGTTAACCCTTTTACCATAGACTTGGAAAACTATACATCAGTTCATCTGTATATTTGTACATTTGTTAATATATATATATATATATATATATATGTGTGTGTGGTTTCAAAATTGCACCATAACTTTTGATGCAACTTGTATATCTTCACAAAATTTAGTAGACTTTTAGTGTATCAAAAAAGTCATTTTTTTAATGAAATATTTTTACTAAAGATTTGTTAATGAAAATAGTCTGTTTTATCACTAGTCCTGAAAAAAGAATGATTTTATATTGTGATTAAAAAAACTGCTTTTCTTCTCCAAAATATCAAATATTTGCATAATCTCTAAAACTTAAATGTATTTCAAATGTTTGTTTGCAACGAAACCTTATATTTTATGCTATTTTTTATACTCTATGTTTAGTCTGAGTAGCATAATTCTTGTAACACTATATATTTATGTATATATTTATTATATTTTTGTTATACTTACCTTCCAGTCATGCCTAACCAACATTATATAATTTGCACAGACATGATACAGATACACATCCAATAATATAAAACAAAAAAAACTGACCTTTGGTCTTTCCTGTCTTGGCAGTGTTTTAGTGGACTAGTATTTTGTAATACAATCACATTTTAATTATTATATATTATATATATGTATATAAATTATTACTATTTAGAAATAAATTATTAAACTTATTAGTTCTCCTTCTATCCCCTGATATTGCAATTCATGTGGGGAGGTTTACTGCACAGTTTTGAAGGGACAGCTTTTTCTTGTCTTCCATTTTTGTCAGAACAAACAGAACAAAATGTTTTAACCTACTAGTTACTGCCAGGTGGAAAAATTTTTTAACTCAGAGAATAGACCCACTCCTTGAAATGTGGTGTTTTAGAACAGAGTCTATGGTCAACCTGAATGGATCACAGTTTTTTAGGGTTCGTCTGATTCTAACTACTGAAGTGTTGAGATATTTATTATTCCTACAGTGTTTTTGGAAGTCTCTCAGCAATTTCTTTTTAAGTTTGAGTTGGGATCATTGTTAGCATTTGCCTTGGTTTGATTGTCAGCTTCTGCACTTTTCCTAATCTACTGATTGATATATTGTTGAGATTTGTTGAGTAGAGATGTGTTATTGGAGGGTGTTTGTCTACTCTCTTCCATTTTCTAAGAGTTAATAGTAGGCTCACTAACTACAACCAATGATTTTTGCAAATCTTTCAGAGTCTATAGAATCAAAGTTTGATATCACTTGTCTGCATTATTCCTGTTATTGTTGGCTTTTACAGGGAGTCATAGTTTCACCCTTCTTCGAGTGTTCTGACCTCTGACATCTGCTTCTTAGTCCACTGGTATCCAGAATAGAGTCTGCCCACATGCATAGTGTTACTTTGGGGTTTGTAAAGACTTGTTTCCAAGTATTTCTGAATGTGTGCAAAGCTTTACTAAAAATGGGTATTGCTAAGCTTTTGTGTTTCTGCCTCCTGCATATCCACAAGTTTTATTGAACTTTATTCCATGGCTATCAGTGTTGTTGATTAAGGAGACAATGGAATGAGTCATTTAGTTCTTTCAGGATTTTATTCTTACCTGTATTTTGTGCCTAAGAAGACAGGGTATTGTGATCTGGTCATTGTTTTTTTCTTCTCCAAATTAATTCTTAGTTCCTCTAAAAATTCATAATGTAGTTATTCTTCACTCTGTATTGGCATTTTCACCAGGACTGTGGTTGATGAAGTTCACTATCACTGACATCAATCTTTGAGTTCCCATAGCTGATGTTCAGAGCTCTTCTGTTTGGATTAACATCAGCAACACATGTGTTTTGCCAAATTCCAGACTTTTTTCTCATTCCCTGGGCCTGTGTACCAATCACTAAGTGGATGACTAACTACTCCTAGCATTATCTTATCAACTGATTACCATCTGGCTCCACACTGTGGAATAGGCAGTACAACCCTTATTTGCATCTTCTTCTGCCACTGAAAAAATGGTTCTTTCTCTTTTGGAGATGTGATTATCACACAATGTACACAATAAAGCACACAATGTACACAATTAGCATGTTTCAGACCACTTGAATTTTCTATTTTTCTTCAATAGGTTGTTTAATGGTACAGCAATATTAGCTAAATTTCTACAAAACTTTCTGTACTAACCAGCCATTCACAAAAATCTTATTATACTTTTCTTGTTTGTAGGTGTTGGATAATTAATTTACAGTGCAATCAACTTTGGCTTGATTTGGAACAATTTGACTGTGACTTAGTGTATGACCTAAATAAACAACTTTGTCCTATCAGAAATTACTTTTTCCCTAATTTACAGTAAGATTGATTTTTTTAAGCCTCTAAAAAACATTGAATAATACAAATAGATGTTCTTCGGAGGTGTTGCTGTAAATTACAATATCAACATAAATTCCAATGTCTGACAGATTGTAGAGACATTGATTCATCATTTGCTAAAAATTGCATGAAAATTTTTCATTCCAAATGGTATTACGTTGTACTGGCATAATTCATCAAGGGAAACAAAAGCAGAGATTCCTTTTGCTCTATCAATTAAGAGAACAGCGCAGTATCCCTTTAGCAGTTCACATTTTTTTGATATATCTGGTTTTACAGTTTTGTCAATACAATCCTCTGTTCATGGAATGGGAAAAGAATTTGTCTTTGTCAAGGTATATACTTTGCAAAAGTATGTACAGTATCTAACCAAACCATCAGATTTAGAAACCATTATACAAGGTGAAGACCAATCACTTTTACTGAGCTCCATAATGCCATTCTCCAGCATACAAGATATTTTGTATGCATTTTACCAACTTTGATTGGATTAGCACTATAGGGATGTTGCGTAACAGGAAAAGCATCATCTACTTCAACATCACGAACAGCTGTATTGGTTTGAATAGGAATATCCTGGAGTATAAACTTGTATTCAATCAATAAACTAGCAAGTTGATTTTTTTCTTCAGGAGGCAGGTGATTGAACTTTGCATCAAGATTGGCCAAGATGTTGGAATTACTCAGTTTAATGTTGCATTCATTTTTAGTATTTGCTAATTTACAGGAGTCTGAGTCAAAGAGGTTGTCTTCAATATCAGATGAACACTCCACAGCTAAAATATTTTCAGATGTATTTCAGTTGTGATAGGGGTTCACCATGTGGATAACAAAAGTAAGACCACATCATCAGGATGAAACTTGTGCTTTTCGACCTTGCAGTCATAGATGTTTTTTGTTCTAGCTTGGAATGACTTCAAATTTTCTCAAACCAATTCACAAGCACCTAACAATCTGGACCAGAACTAAAAATTGTAATCCAGTTACCGCATTTTCAATAGGTCATTTTTCAACCACCATTCCTTCAGCAACTTCCAAGAACCATGCAATGAGTGGCCAAACACTGATTTGAATGGACTAAACAACTCCTGAACTGTCTCATGACCAGCATCTAATAATAAATTAACTCTTATCTCAATCCTTCTCATTATTGAGATAGTAAGTCTGAGTCTTATTTATAAAAGTAAAGTGGAATCTCTCAAGAGCACCTTACAATTTGGGATGGTATTCACTAAATTTAATCTCTTTAGCAATGAGCTGGTAAATAACCTGTTGAAACAACCATGACATAAAATTTGATTCCTGATCAAACTGAATTTATTTCGGCATGCCAACAAAAGTAAAGAAATTAATTAAAGCCTTAGAAATGTTTTTGTCTGAAATATTTCCTGAAGGGAATAGTTCAGAGAATTGAGTGGTTAGCACACATGATAGTCAACAAATACTGGTTCCTTGATCAAATTTTTGGTAAAAACCCAACATAGTCAATAATCACGTGACTAAAAGGTTCTTCAAAAACTGGGAAAAGTTTCAAAGGAACAATGACAATTTTCTGGTTAGGTTTTTTTGAACTAATTGACATGTATGGCAAATTTTACAAAGCAGGGAAATATCTTGCCTCATTTTTGGCCAAAAGAAATGTCTTTTTTTATCACATGTCATGCTGACTCCTAAATAACCTCTCATGGGCCACTTTCATATGTTGGAACAACAGTTTGATAAACTACAGCTGGTCTGCATTTTCTTATAATCACTCCACTTTTGAAAAAGTAACCATGATTCTCTTAAGGTAGCCAGATGCCTTGTTATCTAATAGGTGATGTGCATGAATGGATTAATGAGGTTCCCACTTTCCCTATCTACTATCTAGCAAAACCACAGCCAACCTTCATTCACATCTCCTAGTGATTCTTGGGTTCGGCAACAACTTTTCCTTCATCCAAATTGTTTCTCAACAATAATGATGCACCCTTAATTGGCAAAGTAGGTCTTACTCCAACCTCGCCTGGTCCTAAAACTAGATCTGATGTTAAATAAATATTATGAAGAGAAGCATTAACAAAATCACCCACAATACCCTGAGTAATAAAAGACTCACCAGTGAGAGAATTTGAACCCGAAGGCAGCATACCTTCTAACAACAATAATTTGTCACCCCAATATCATGTTGAATACATACGGGTAATCATCAAAGGATAAGCAGTGTCATTTGTCAAAAATACAGAATAATCAGGCACAAAAGGTCCAAATTCATCCCTAATTACACCAGCCTTTTTTCAGTGTCCAGGTCAACAACACTGCATGATGTTGCATGACTGTGTCCATGTGTGAACACAAATGTACTGGATGTTTCCTTCTTTTCTTTTTTTCTTTTCAAACAATCAGTTTACAAAAATAACAGGAAAGTTTTGGTTTTTATAGAGTTTTTCATGACTGTCTGAAGATTTCAAACCATAGAAGTTGGATTTTTAAGAAGTATCCTCAACCTTAGTAGATTTAACAGATACTAGTTTCTACTGAGATGCCAAAAATTTATTTTTATGAAAAGTTTTTTTACAAGTTAAAGTGTAATCACTGGTAAGAACAGCTGCTTCCTATAGTGTTTCAACTCTCTTTTCACTCAAATAAGTTTTGAGGTCGTCATTTGTACAGTGTTTAAATACCTCATTTAGGTATAATTGTCTTAATTTGTCAAAACTGTTGCCAGTATGCATAGAATTACATCATCAGTCAAAATAAATGTCTTTTTTTTTGTTGGTGAATTTCATACAAGTTTGATAATTTTGCTTGTGATAATCTCAAAATTTTTGGCAATAGTACCAGAGGATTAACTCATATGCTGTGACAATAACTGCTTTAACCTTATAATTGGTGCAGTTTTCTAGAGGGAGAACAGCATAAGCTTCTTGCACTTTGCCAATTAGAACATTTGAGAGAAAAATGACCATTTTTTGGTGATTCATTTCATGGTTTGGGCAACTTTTTCAAAATGTTGGAAATATTTATCAACTTCATTTGCATTAAATGGTGGTACCTTAACATATTAGTTGATTTCAAAGTTGTCATTTTGCCTTGGTCAATCAAAGTTGAATTTAATTTCCATTTCTTTCAACTTAATTTCACTTTTGGCTTCAATGCTGGGTTGTTTGTCCTTGAGATGTTTACTCTTTCCAATTTGATACAGCCTTGCTCTTTCTTTTTTTTGGCTTTATTACAGGCTTACTCTTCTAGGTTTTGATGTGGGCTTGTTCAAGCTTGATTTGTTTGAATTTTAATTGGATTTGTAACTTATCTTTCTCACCTAACTTTGGTTGGCTAGAGGAGACAGTTAGAGTATTTCCCTAATAATTCCTCAGATGTCAAATCATCATCAACTAGTATTACAACAATACACTTTTTTCAGTTTATTTTTCTCATAATTTTTTTAACTCCTAAAATTTTGGCAGTTTTGAGCAATTCAGTTGTATTATATTTTTCTAGTTGTCCAAGGGAAGGTGATTCAAGAAAACCTTGATAATCAGATATGTTCAAATTGTTTTGGCACTGGCAAATATAAATTGAATTAAGATTTTAATTTAATTTTAGTTTAGGATTTTGTCTCAGTTTTACATCTTAAATATGAGCCCCCAATTCATTATGTTATGTTTTGTTGTTTTTTTTATTTGTCTCTGATTTACTGCATTTCGAATGCTAATGTATTACTATTTCAAATAACCAGAAATTTGAATTTGAAAGTTAATTAAATGTTAATAGGTATTATAGTTATGGTATTTAGCAACAAGATTTATACACAGTTTTCTTTTTTAACACGTCTATTGCAATACATAAAATAGCAATACAGTTTTTAATAATTTATTAGAAATTATGGATTATGTACAAGAGTTTTACAAACTTACAGACAATACTTATTCTTATATCAGTCTGGAACTGATTATTTTATCTTCATTCATGGAGGACAAGTTAATACTTTTTTGATATACTTGTACTCTTCTTCTGATGACTGGCTGAGCTCAATGCACTCGTAAGCTTTTGCTGACAACAATATTGAATTCACTCATACAAATACTTATGTCTTATGTTAATTTACTGAAGTTAAATAGTTCATAATGTTTGAAATCTGCAAGCATTTTTGGTCCAGTTCTGTAGTTTTCTGATAAATAGGTGTTAATTACAATTATAGCTTCCAAGGCCTATAGCACACTCACTGTAGCTGACCACTAATAATCTTTTTATGCCTCTTGCATAGCTGATTTTATACAAATAATGTGAGTTTGTTGAAGTTTCAACAGCATTCTAGCATTATTTATTCATATTCTCAAGAATCTACTAATTTTGAGAACACTAAATTCTCCTGACTGTGGATGCTGCATCAAGGACTTTCCATTAGATTTGCAATCGATTCAGGGCACCAGTGATCAGGGTGTTTGCCACTCATTGGAACACTCAAGCTCATCCATTGGTAATAGATGCATTCAGTCAGGCCTGGACTGGATTGAACCTTCATGCATATCCACTGATTCAATGTTACCTACAGTCCTAGCAACAATTTGTTCAACCCAGTGTCATGTTCTGTTGGTAGCATTGGATTGTTTGTTTTAAACCTGTTTTCTGTGTTTGTGGTGTCTTCCACTTCCTCTTTGGCCATCTCAGTTAAGGCAGTCACGACTTGGACATCTTACATCTATTCATCTTGAAATCAAAAGCTCAAGAACCCTTATGAGTAGAGGCTGTGAGGTCCTTTCCCAGGCTTCACAGTTTAGTTTCTAAGGTTTCCATGTACCATTCTCAGTCACTACATCATCTCACAATGGACATTTATCACTGGAAATGGCACATATATTTGACAGCTGTGTATTGCAAGGTGGTTGAACCCACTTCATCCATATGTGCAAACCATATCTGTTTTTGACCTGGCTGTTTGACAGTGGTTTAGCATTTTCTACAACTTTTTTATATAGGCAGCCTTATTGGCTATCCTTATTACTTATTGAGTTACTGTTGCTGTCTAGTCTCATCAAGTCATTTCAGGTCCTTTGCTTCATGACCATTTCAGTTACATAACTGGGATATAAATGTTTGTTGCATGCTCTTTCCTGAATGTTTGTTTAAGCCATTAGCTTCATGTACCATACATTACCTTTCTCTTTATGTTTTTTTCTTGCTGATTTTGACCAGCAGATGTCTGGTTAGTGATTTTTGTTGCAGATGCACAGAATGCTTTATTGTTCTACCTTTGTCCTTCTATATTCAGGCAGTTCTCTAAACACTGGCAGCCAGGGTAGGATATAAATAATTTTCACCAGTTCATTTGATCATTATTTCACATTTATGACTGATCAGATACTGATCATTTGTTATATATAGTGAGTGCCTTGAAATGTAATGTTTCCTACACTAAAATTATTAGCAGTGATATATGATGGCTTTTTATTCAGTTTCCTGAAAGTTATACCCAGCTACCATATTTGTTGTGGACTTTCTTTGGAGACAAGAATACTTCTGAAAGTTATGTCTTATCAGACTTGTAACATTTCTATATACATAGTGGTCCAGTTGAATTGTCTACTAAATGAAATTGTGCAAATTAGTATATGGATCTCTCTGAATACTTTTATCATCTATTATTTTGACAACCCCTTTAGCTATATAAATCACAACTGCTAGATTGTAAAGAGTATTGAGTATTTTCATTATTACTTTCCTCTTTTTTTTCCTTTCCAAGGTCCTTCATCTCTTTTTCACAGGATCCCACTCTGTGGCCTCTCAGTGAGGATTCCTGAATATGGTGATGGGACTTCCCAATAAAGGTTCTTTTCTTTCAGTTTACTTCCTCTAAGATCTAAACATCCACCCACATGTTTGTATTTTTGTGATTGAGGGGTCTAACCCTAACACACCATTTTAGCCTTAAATTACCGTAGACAGGCAGCCTTAGGGTGGCCCTTCTTGAATCAGTCAGCTGGTCCACTTGGGTTAGAGTCAACCAAGTACCAGTGTTGTATGTTCTCAACAGGTGTTTGTGGGCATTGTATCTGATCTTGGTGTTTGGGTATAATGCTTATGAGACTCTGGCATTGTAGTGCATCCCCTCGTAGGGCTTCATGGTTGGTGGTGTCAGTGGGCATTGAAATATTCTTTTTTTTATTATTATTATGGATCCTCCAAATAAAAACTAAAATGAAATAGTGAAAAACAGTCCATAGGTAAATGACCACAACTTGAAGATTCTGATCAGCAATCTTCAACATCTGTAATACTTGTACCTCATTTTCTTATACTACATTCTTCTTCAGACAAACCTTTAGGGTAGATGTCTCCCATTTTCATTCAGAAGGGACCAGAGGGACTTGCTGGCTCTCTAAAGTCAGTAAAGAAGCTTTGCTTTGGTAACATATTAGTGGAAACATCCACGTCTCAACACAGTGAACTCCTCTTGCATTTCAAAGGCAGTTGGGGATATACTTATCAAGGTACATTTAATTTGTCATGAGGAGTGGTTGTTGAGAGTGATTTGAAGAATATCCCTGATTCAGAGATCTTTGCTAGTTTCTTTACCCCAGGAGTTTCTGCAGTGAAACATATCTCAACTTGGAAAGATGGAATTATGATGCCAAATAATGTTTTCATTCTGACATTTATATCACCACATCCACCTGCCACCATCACGGTAGGTTATCTTAATTGCAATGTATGGCCATACATTCCAAACCCTTTCAGATGTTTCCAGTGTCAGTGGTTCCTCGAAGGCTTTTGTTTACCTTAAGTGTAAAGATTGATGCCATCACTGATGCCAAATGGGCTTTATGTTGATGACTTTCACATCTCATGTTAGTTGTTGAACATAAGGTATATTGAGTGGCTACAGACTGCCCTCAATCATTTACTGAAGTGGACCACAGCAAACAGCTTTAACTTCTTTCTCTCTAAAAATATTTGCATGCACCTTTACACGAATCGGGTATTCATCCTGATCCTGAACTCCATATTGGTTAAGTTTTGCTGCCTATACCCACTGAGCCAAAGTTCTTGTGGTTCATCTTTGACTGAAAGCTAACCTTTATACCACATATCAAGCAGTTAAGGGTCAAATGTACAAGAGCAATGAACATCCTCCTTGCCCTCTCTTCCACCACTTTGGGAGCAGATCAGCGTTCTATGCTAAAGATATTTCATTCTCTTATTGAATTGAAATCCAACTATGGATCCACTAGTCTGTGGCTCTACCAGGACATCAGGCTTAAAGATGCTGGACTCCATTCATCATCAAGGAGGACTTCAGCTTTGTACTCCCAGTTGGAAATACTTTCTGTTATTTGCTGAACATCTTTCAAACTATCCATCCATTCCTATTTATACAGATAGTTTGAAATCAGGTGACTCTGTAGGCTCTGCCATGATTTGTTGTGGTTTAGTGGTTGTGCACAGAATCCACTCTACAGCTTCTGTGTTCACTGCTGAACCGTATACCATTTCTCTTGCCTTGGATCACATAGAAGCTAAGCAGTACTCAAATTGCACTTTTTTATACTATCTTGCTACATTCTCTACTGGCCCTGAAATTACTTCCTGTTAGTTCTCACCCTTTTCTTACTGATATTTAAACTTGTCTGCCCCATTTCTCATAAACATCTACTTTTGTCCAGATTCTCTGGATACCAGGCCATGTTAGTATTCACGGGAATGAGCTTGCCTACACCAAGGCTAAATCTGTCTGTTTTGACACTATCACTGCTGTACCTGTTCCATACATGAACTATAGTACTGTATTGAAGGCTTGTTTCTGTGCCAGTTGGTAGTCAAATTGTAGTAAGCAATGTGAAAATAAACTCTTCTATTTAAAACCCTCTGTTGGACTTTGGCTGTCTTGCTTCTGTAGGGATCAGAAGGAGGAAGTTGTTCTAACTAGACTACATTGGTCACAGTTTTTTAACTCATCATTTTCTTTTATCTGGGACTAATGCACCAATGTGTTTGTGTAACACTCAGGTCACAATAAGTGACATTTTACTGTCTTGACATCATTATGACTCTCTACGATGGCATCATTTTAAACATGTTCTGTCCTAAGGTTTATCCGTAACATCAGACAGTGTTATTGGTGATGATGACACTGTCCACCATAGAAATGTTTTTAGATTTTTAAAATGTATTAATCTTTTCAATGCTATTTATGTTTTTTAATTTATATGTTTGACTTTTTTATTGTGATTCCCTTTTAAGAATCAAAGTACATCTAGTTCGATTTGAAATAAGAAAATGGCCATAACATTCAATAACACGAAACCAGGACTGGAAAGACCAACTTCAGGTGACTAACAGTGGTTTTTTAGCTTGCATGTTTGTCTTTCTGGTGATTTATAATAATTAAAATTATGCTGCAGAAAGTCCTTTACTACTTTTATTACTGTAGTTTGTCTTTTACTGATGTTGACTAGATGTAAAAATTGGATTTAGTGCTATTTATGTTTTTAATTAAAAAACTAAAGTTTTTGTTTTACCTTAATTTCCTTTTATGAATTTTAACTTTTTACTGGATGTTTGGTGCAGATAGCTGTGTTGCTTTGTACCATAAAATACCAAACTAACCAACCAACCAACCCACTCTGGCAAGTTTTGCCTAGACAGGTGTGCACTCATTAAATAAAATTCACACTACCAAGCACTTAGCACAGTATACTCCATCCAGATGGCACAGGTTCTGGATACCCTGTTTTTGTTGTTGTAAAGCTACTCGGAATATCTGCAATTGTCACTAATTTTGAACTGTTAACTAGATGGATTATTGCCTGGTAGCTCCATACATCAATTCTGTGGTTACTTTATTGTTAAGTAGAATGCAAATTTACTGTTTTTTACATTGTGTTATGTTTCTAACTTATAATTTACAACTGTACTCTGTCTTATGACACAGATCCAAGGGAGGGGAGATAGAAATTTTGTACTTTTTATTTTTTGGAGTTAATTGCTTTTTTAATGTAGTATAAACAGACATGGATCTAAGAAATTTAACCCAACACTTTTTATTTTAATTAATATCTGTTATTTGATGATATACAAGTAAGCATGTATTTAAGGGAAATTGAGGGAGTTTGTACCCTTTTATATTTTCTGAAATTAATTTTTTTATGTAATATAAGGAAGTATTTAAGAGATGGGTCTAAGGGCATCAAATCCCATTTGTACGTTGAGGAACTAATAACTGTTATTTAATGTTGTATAAACAAGTACAGGTCAGTGGGAATGGTGTGGGTTTAAGGCATCTGGATTTGATTTATTCATCAATTGATAAAAAAAAAGACAGGCAGATTTATGCACAGTATCACAAACATTAAAAATCAGTAATTTTATTTGATTGGGCCATAAAAGCTTTTTTGAGGTTTTCTAAAGTCAGCACAGCTGTAGTCTACAGCAATCCGGTTGATGTCTCAGCTAGTAATTTATTATTTCTAAGCTAATAACAACAGTTTAAATTAACCCTTTTGTAACAGGTCAGAGGACATGTCATTGCAATTGTTCACTTGCATTCAGAATTTTATTGAACTACTATTTTATGAATTTATTTCAAAAGGGAATATTAAAAGAACAGACCTAAATATAGATTTTAGTGAGTCACATGGTATATTAAATGCAGCACTGTTTAAAAGTCTGTAGTTTTGTACAAAGAAGAAACTCAAATTACCAATACTATCAAGCTAGAGTATAAAATAAAAACCTCATATTTTTTCATTTTCCTGAGATATGGCTTATGTACTGAATTAAACACAGTGGCCCTGTTAAAGTCTTTCCAATTTTTGAAATGGTACTTTATGTACTGTGATTACAGTATGTGATGTAAAGAACTAGTCAACAGTGTAAAAGGTCTTCATTATGTTTTTCTCAGCAATTTTAATCTGTGAAAAGGCAAATTCATTTTTTTGAATCAAGATTTCAAGGAGGTAGGATGGATCTTTATTTTGCTCAGAGTATCATACTTAGTAATAATCTGTATAATGTATAATTAAAATGTGACTGTATATTACAAAATACTAGCACACAAAAGCATCGCCAAGACAGGGAAGACAAGAGATCAGTTTTATATTATTGGATATGTAACATGTACATGTATCACATCAGTGCAAATTACATAATTTTGGCTAAGCATGACTGGAAGGTCAGTATAATAATAATAAATGTGTAGCGTTATGAGACTTAAGCAATTTAGGCTAAACACTTGTACTTTTGTGTTATAATATGTAGTAATTTTAGCTAGAAAAAAGAATAATTTATATACATTTCCCAATTTTTTAACAATTGTTGCAAGGTTAATCAAGTAACGAACCTCACATAGAGTATAGAAAATAACATGATATATAAAGTCTTATTCAAAACAAAGGTTTGAAATATATTTAGGTTTTAGAAATTATGCAAATAATATTTGAAATTTTAGGGACAAAGAATAATTTTCTAATCATACACTTTGCACTCAAACTAGTATTGAAACAGACTATTCTTACAAACAAATCTTTGGTAAAGAATATGTGATCTTTACTAAAAGTATACTAAATTTTGTTAAGTTACACATACTGTATCAAAAGTTATAGTGTAAATGCTTAATATGTACAAATGTGTATACAAACTTGTGTACATTATACCAAGTCCATAGTGAAAGGTTTAAATGTTTCTGTGGTAAATTTTCAAGTTTTACTTTTTTCTCGGATACTATAACAATGTATCAAGACTTCAAAAGATTTTTATACATCACTGTTAATATTCTCAAGAGTTCATCTCTTCTCACATAAACTCATTATAGAATTGATTTAAAAATGTTTTTATAAATTTCTGTTCTCTCAAAAATATTTCATGTAATGTTGATGTCTAAAATAAATGAAAATGCAAATGGTATAATTGCATTTGTAATGACTTAAAAATTGGAACCAGGTATTGTGTTTACAGGTTCTGTTATTTTCTTTCAAAATTATAATTATAAAGCATTATAACAATTTCATTTTTAATTAATAAATTTGAAAAGTCTGTTATTAATTGTTTTTATCTCCATATCAACTATATTACTGGAAATAAACACACAAGTTTTGAAACTGCAAGATTATAACCTCATTGAGCTAATATTTACAGAATATATTAATATAATTAACTTTGACTTAGGTTACGTTAGGCATATATGGTAAGTATTGTTTAATCTGAAACATTATATTGTTGTCGTCAGTCTCTCATTATAATGTAAAAAACACAGAAAATGTGATTAGTGTTACACAGTTAGCTTTTAAAAAGTTAAATGCCATTGTAAAATTAAAAATTACAACAGCTGTCAGGGAGAATCTATATCTTGTTGTTACTTTTTAACACAAGAATATTATCGAAATAGACTATTTAATTTCATTTTTATTCATTTTTCAATGGATTCCAAGATTTGTAAGATAAAATTTTAAATATCAAAAGTTTTATTTTAAAAGTTAAAGCAACTTCAATTTGTATGCTGTTTGGCTTTAAGTTTAGTCTACTTGAAGAACAAATAAAATCACTAGGTTTATACTGTTTATCTACTGATTTTTATAATAAGTAAAAGAAGCTATGATTATTCATTTCCTCTGATTGGTTACAAAGAATTTGAGTACAGTATCAATATTGTTATAGGTACAATACTTAAGGCCCCAACCATATCATAAACTATGTGTGTTAAATTCCATTTAATGTATCAAAACATTATTATACCAATTTAAAAAAAACACATAAAAAACTTTGAGAAAGTAATAATAATTTCCTATACAAATAACTTGTGTATTTATAAAATAAAACATATTTCTGTTAATTATATAAATATTTAAAAATAGTAAAGTAACATGAAAAATAATTACTTCTGGGATGTAATAATGGCCTGTTTTTATTATACAATTGGTAGTATCTCATTATTACACAAATGTAATACATTTGCATTATTGTTTATCTTTCTCTACACCCCATCTTCTGAACAAATTTTAGCAGAATGCTTTCTTTTAAATGTGGCTTAACATAGTTCCCATGCTGCTCAGGCCTGCATACAGAAAGTTTGAAAGGAAGATTCTAATTTGTGAGATCAAAAGTTATCACACAATATGCAAAGCCTAGTTTGCATGCTGATACTATTGGACTCTGGGACATTCTTAGTCAGACAACTTGTAAAAAATTAGCTGTCATGAGATTAAGTCTGGATGCAATTTTACACAAAATATAACTTTAACAGTTATATGGCTGTTCACGTAAAATTCACAAACATCTATTGAAAGGTAAACAAATCATCATTCTGTTTAAAGTAATAAAATAATTGAAGATCAATGTTCTATAATAGGCAATTAAAATTTTATTTAAAACTGATTAATGGTCATAAAAAAACTACATGTTTGGGTCTCATTCTGATGATGTAAGTGATGTCATAGTGGTAGTCTTTTATAATCATTGATCAATTTTCTTCTGTTTCCATTTATACAGATGGTTTTAATCAATTGATTTTGTGGGCTCTGCCATGGTTTGTTGTAGCTCAGTGGTTACTCACAGGATCATCTCTACAGTTACTGTGTTCAATGCTGAGTTGTATGCCATTTTTCTTACCCTGAATGATGTAAAAGCTATGCAGTACACTGATTCTTTTATTTTTCTACTGGCAGTGGAATTGCATAGCATTGCTTTTTATCCTGTTCTTGTCGATATTCAGGAATGGCTGATCCATTTTACTCTATCTTTTTCTGGCTATTTGGCCATGTTGGTATTCATGGGAATGATCATGCTGACACTGCAGCTAAGTTTGTCTACTATGGTGTTGCCACAGCTGTGTCTGTCCCATGTATGTACTATGATCCTGTGTTGAAGACTCTGCTTTGCACTATTTAGCACTTCAACTTGAAATGAGCAACATCATAACAAGCTTTTCCAGATCAAACCTTCTTTTGTTCTTTGGCCATATTGTTTCTGTAAGGATAGGAAGGAGGTAGTTATCCTAACTAGACTTCTTATTGGTCACAGTTTTTTAACTCATTGATTTCTTTTATCTCAAACTGACCCATTGATGCGTGGCCTTTATGACACTCAAATCAATACAGCCATTATCAGTGGCACCATTTTAGATATGCCTCTTCTATAAATTTTCCCCTGGCAATGGACAGAATCATTGGTGATGGTGACAGTATCCAACTTACTTGTGTTTTACTTTTTACAAGCCATTGGCCTTTTTTAATTGTATTTAAATCATATATCTGAATTTTGGACATTTTTTAAGGTCATAAGATTAAACAAACCTTTAATTATAGGGATTTTGGTCAGTTACTCCGTTTTGTCCAAATTGTATAGAATTTGGAACAAAGGTACTCTTTGTCAGTCCCAAACATATACTACAGACAATTTTTGGATTTTTGTTTTTTGCTCAATTTTTCATAGAGGAAGGTACATTTTGGAGTTTTAATAAACTATTTCTAGAATTTGTATATAATTTGGTATAAAGATACCTTCTTGTAGATACTAAGGACTAATATAGACAATTTTCAGTTTTTCTCATTTTTTTCACAGTTTCTTTGAATGTCAAAATTGGTTGTGTTGGGGTTACATGACAGTAGCATGTTGCATTTGTCTGCAAATGTTGGTCTCTTCAAACAATACTTAAAGAAGTTGGCTAAATGCCTACTTAATTGGTTTTAAATGCAATTGTGATGTTTCAACTAGATATAATTTCCATTATCAGTGACAGTAAAAGATGGTTTCATTGTTTATTATCAGTTATTTAATTTGCACAATAATTATATGAAATAACTATATTTTAAAAACAATGGTGGTATTCTGTTTAGTCAGCATTTGGAACTAATTTGCTAATTAAATTTATTAAAGCTATGGTAATCTGAAAATTAAGTAAAAGAAAAACAAAACAGTGATTTTGATATCACATCTGAATAATACAGTAGTTGAATTTACTTCCTTCTTGATTGTTTCAGGTCTCTAACCATTATGAAGATCTGCTCTCTAAGGCAACAGAAATAGATATGTTAGAAGATGCTTTAAATACATTACAGGGTAGGATTCAAACACTAGCAGCTGCAGCTGAAAGGTACAGTAAACAGATAACCAAAAACATATTAAATTGTGTAAACATTGTAGAGACAATTTTAAATAAGAATATAAGAAAAGGTATAATGAGAGAAGAATGTACAGTCTTTAAAGGTCATCCTTTACTATGTTTCTAAATAACAAGTGCCCATTTGTTCTGTATATAATCTAATTTTTATTCACGCCGTACTCCAAACTACTTTTTATTTTAAGGAATAATAAGGGGCCAGTTGACCCATCCAAGCTATCCCGTACTTTTATACTATCCTCTATTAAACTACATAAACATCTCCCTTTTCTCATGCCCAGTCTTTACCCAATTCTTATCCAAAAAATATTCAACTAGCTTCTTTTTAATCATTTTGCCATGGGTATCCTTTACTGTGCATGACATAGGGTATTAGTGTCTTACTTTCAAAATTTTATTAAACAACTTTTTGTTTATGTTATAACAATTAGTACAGTGTAAAAGCTTAGTCAATAATCCTTATTTTAATAGCATTTAAATTTTAAGTGCTTAATTCTATAAGACAGTAGTTAAAAAAATCCTGATTTTCCCTTGTGTGGCAAACGTGACACATTTTCCCTGTGGAACTTTATTGTATCCACCACCCCTCCAGCCAGTACCTATGAAGCTAAATGTAAATTACTTACAATAAAATTGTAATTGGTCTGACAAACCATACATTTTGAAACCTTCAATTTGATTTGTTACAGAGCTATCAAATAGAAAATCAGACTTGTCCTGCCACAAACTGATGTCAAGTCCTCTCTTTCAGGATTTGTTAGTAATTCTCTCTTGCATTTAATTATACATTACCTCTAACCTATAGAAAGCCAAGGTTTTCATCCATCAAGTGATGTATTATATTATATTGTTTTCTGAACAGATAATTGTGAACTTCATTTGTAGCACAAGCTTTGCTGTCAAGACTAGTTTGGATGAATTTGTAACAGTTCTTGTTGCATAGTTAGAAAGCCAGAAAAAATTCTGATTGTTAGAGGAAATTGCATGTTATTTAGTGAATTATTTAATGCACCACTACCATTAATATAAAAAAATAGGGTTAAGAGTTATCTGCAGTCAACAGCATGAAAAAGAATAGTGTAATTTATTTCATGTTTTTGAAATATATTCTTTTTATTATTATTATAAAAGTAACTAAAATGTAAAAATAGAGACCTCTTTACGTTAGTAAGGCTAGGTTAGGTAAAAATAAGCAATAATTTTATTTATTACAGAATGAATTAAATATAAAGAACTAAGAATTAGAGAAATTGTACTTAAAACTTCTAAAAATATTTTTAGTTAATACTTGGCACTACTTTACATTGTTTTACACCTTGCCACATAAAAAGGCTTGTTTAGAGTATGATAATTGCAGTAGATTTGGGGAATAGGTAGTAGTTGAGAGCTGTACTGGTTTGTTTGGACAGCTGGATGGGGCATTTCATGCTGGTATAGTTTGTTTGCTGTGCTGTCAATTAGTGCCTTTCTACCACATTGAGGGCTGAAATGTTAACTAACATGAAGAGAAGTTTTCATCTCACTTAGCCCCAGATGGTAGTACCTCATTTCTTTATTATTATTTTTTTATTTCATCTACTTTAACTTTGGAGAGCAGTCACCTTCCCACAATGGTCTGCAGGCAGTGAAGGATGATATAGATGTGGAGTGTTGTGGACTGGAGCAGTTACATCTCACTTTCCTAGTTTCTATTTTTATATGTATTACTACTCTATCTTATGTGAGACTGGAGAAAGGATGTTAAGACTGCTTGATGGTGTATCCCCACTGCAGTGCAGATCCTATGTCTGTAGTAACCTCAAAACCTAGGGTACATTTCATAGTCCCACAATACAGCTTGTACTCTGGGATCTTTTCAGTTGAGACAGCATTTTTGTTTAATTTGTGTTTGTTTTGACCTGTTTTGAGTTATAACAAACTAATATAATTAGTCAGAGGTTTGGATTTGCTATTTTTAATGCAGTCCTTCCTTGTGATGCTACTTATTTTACTGTTTAACTTCATTAAAATATATATATGTACATATATTTTTCTATTTATTCTATGCATTCAAGAGTAAAGGTTACTTTTATATACTGCTATGTGTTTGTGAGCAAAGCACAGAAGAATACATTATAACAGTGCTGTGTTGAATAAGGTTGTTAAATATATGTACATATATAACCTTTAATTTTCAAATGAAGTGCTTCTTAACTAATTAGCACCATAAAACAATCAGTATATTTTTCATAGGCATAATTAAACCAACAAAATCTCAGTTTAACTCAGTGGAAACCTATTTAAACTTAATTGAATTCATATATACTAATTAGTTCCCCAGTTGACAGAGTACTCTACTAGAACCCACATTAAATAAATAAATGCTGCTTTTGAGTGGCTATCAATTAAATAAGGTTGACTAAACCTGAATAAAATGGCTGTGAAAATGCATCTGTTACTTTGCTACAGAAATAAATAAGTTAGTGCTGTTTTCTGTAACGTATGAAATAAAGATATAACTGATTATTTTTCTGACAAAACACATTTGTCCATTTTGACATGGGTACCCACTTGAAACTCCTTTTTGCACAAGTTACCAAGTTAACTCTACAATTTAATTAAACAACTTAACTATTAATGTATATCAATTAAATTAGTATTGTAATGTACTCTATAATTCAAATTTTTATGTTATAAACATTTTTAATTCCTTTTTTTCAAAAGAAACCTTTAAAAAAACTTGTATGTCAAGTTAAAACTGAATTTTAAGTGACCCTCATTGTAAATTTCTGTACATGGTGAGGGGACTTCCCAGGGAAGGTTCTGTTCTTTCAGTTTACCTCCTCTGTGATCTAAACATCCACCAACTGGTTTGCCGTGCATGGCAACCCGGGTAGGGGAGGAGAGGATCCTGGTGATGAGGGGTTCAACCCTAACACACCACTATGGCCTTGAATTCCTGTAAATAGGCAGCCTTGGGGTAGCTTCCCTTAGGTAATTTGGCTAGTCCACTTGGGCTAGAGTCAACCAAGTACCACTGTCGGATGTTCTCAATGGGTGTTGTGTACATAGTATCTGATGTTGGTGTTTGGGTATAGTGCTCACAAAACCATGGCATTGCTATAGTGTCCTTGTTTGACATTGTAGTGCATCCCTTCATAGGGCTTCGTGGTGGATAGGTTCAGTGGGCACCAAAATATTCCTTTTTTATTATGGTTCCTCTAAATAAAAACTTAAATAAAATTGTGAAAAACAGTCCATAGTTAAATGACCATGTTGTGAGGAATCTGAGCAGCAATTTTTAACGTCTGTAACACCTATATCTTATTTACTTATACTACATTCTCTTTCATACAAACCTTCAGGGTAGATGTATTCCATTTTCACTTAGAAGGGACTAGAGGGACTTGCTGGCTCTCCTTAGTCAATAAAGAAGCTTCAGTCTGGTGACATATTTGTGGAAACATCCACATCTCAACACTATGAACTCCTCTTGCATTCAAAGGCAAATGGGGATATTTCAATTCAGGTTACGCCATGCTACTTTGAATTTATCATGAAGAATTATTGTTGAGAGGGATTTGAAGAACATCATCATATCAGAGATTCTTGCTGGCTTCTCCAAACAGTGTTTCTGCAAAGATGGAATTATGATGCTGACCAATATCCTCATTCTGACATATACATTACCACATTCACCTGCCAACATTACAGTAGGCTATCTTAATTACAGGGTATGACCATACATTCCAAACCCTCAGTGGGTAAAACATCAAAGACAGAAGGAATCTTGGATTAAGTTCACAACCAGTCCCAAAGTCATATGGGACAAGATTTGACAGGTCAGTGGGCAATATAATTCTGTACCTTTCCCAGTCTCATTATCTGATGGCCAGGAAGTAGCTGATACCAGAGCATTGCCAATACTCTAGGTGAAAGCTTTGGCCAGTTATCTAGCTCTGCTTCTTATTCATCAAGACTTGGGCAGAACAATCAGCTCTTTTCTTTCAAGCTGATTGTCTCTATGACCTTCATCGGTGTAGCAGTACATTGGTTGGACCTAATGATGTACATTAGGAAATGCTGTGCCATCTATCTCCTCCTTTACTTGCAATTTTTCTGATTGTTTTCAACTGGATCTAGCAGGAGAATGTTTTTTATGATGCCTGGCACCAAGTTATTGTCCTACCTTTCTCTAAGGGTGGGAAGGATCCCAAGATTCCTTCAAACTACTGTCCACTTGCTTTGACAAGCTGTCACTGTAAGACAGAGAGCGGATTATTAGTGCTTGTCTTGTTTGGTTTCTCAAATCATACAACCTCCTTTCACCCACCTAATGTGGGTTCTGACGACAGTGCTCCTCCATGAGCCATCTGACCTAACTTGAAACATCAGTCAGAGAAACCTTCCTTAAATGACAACATCTTGTATCAATGTTCTTTGAAATTGAGAAGGCTTATGATACAACATGGAGGTATGGCATTTTGAGAAACCTCCATATATATATATATATATATATGGGTTACGTGACTATTTGCTCATTTTTATTAAAAATATTTTAATAGACAGGAGATTTAAGTTTTGTGTGGGTTTGACACTTTTCAATTCTTTTCTGCAGGAACTTGGAATCCCTCAGGGCTGTGTCACACGTTTGTGTATAAAGATTAATACCATCACTGAATTACTCCCTCTTACTGTTGCAAACGGATTTTATGTTAATAACTTTCACATCTCATGTCAGTTGTCGAACATGAGGTATATTGAGAGGTAGCTACAGACTGCCCTCAATTGTTTGGTGAAGTGGACCACAGCAAACAGCTTTGACTTTCTCTCTCTTAAACCATTTGCATGCACTTTTGCTGCCAATGGGGTGTTCATCCATATCTGTGAAGTTGTGCTACTTGTGGTCCCTGAAATAAAGTTCTTGGGGCTTATCTTTGTCCATAAGCTTACCTTTATACCACATAGCAAGCAGCTATGGGTCAAATGTACAATAGCACTCAGGGCTTACCTTGGACTAAATTTTTCTGTAACCAGGCTATTAGACAAATGATTTTTTTGGTAGCCAATTTTTGCCAGTGTTTTAGCCAGATAGATTTGATCTGTATCCAACCCTACGATAAGACAGTCAAAGAATAAGTGACAACTAAGTTCTTATCATACATTTTATTTTAATGAATTTATAATATATCAAATTTATTATAAAACAACAGTTTCACAGTTACAAAGTTCAATGTTTTTCACACATAAATCATTACAATAATGACATGGGAAGACGAGTCACTAAATTAAAAGTAACTGTTATTACATGCTGCTAAACAGGGGTTTCTCTAGACTTGCAAACCAGGGAGAAGTTTTGCTCAAATTTTACAAAATAATGGAAAAGTTTACAGTCAATACCATTTTTTTCTATAATATAATGTGTACAATTGACTTTTCCTTGAGCTTACGAAGGGTGAGGTTTGGTCTGTTTTGGGAGACTACTTCTCCCAAGTCTCTTCAATGAGAGCCTTGCTTAATAAAATATATATCATCACTCAAACATCACCAAACTAAACTTGACAAGGTTCAGTAACATCATACACATTGATGTAGTGAAGCAGTCTAGCATTTTGTAAACAGTTGTGTTTAGCCGGTATATTCGCCAATTACAATTTTTCTTTGCCAAAAAACAAAAATAATAGCAATTGGTGAATATGGCAAGCAACAGCGTGAGCCCTGGCACTGAACATCCTCAGTGTCCTCTCTTCCACCACTTGATGAGCAGATCTATGTTCTATGTAAAGATGTATCGTGCTCTTATTTGATCTAATCTCGACTATGGATCTGTGCCTCTGCCAGGACCTCAGCCTTAAAGATGCTGGACCCCATATATCATCAAGGACTTCAGCTCTGCACTGGACTTTCTGCCCTTCCCCAGTTCAGAGCGTATACATAGAGTCTCGTGAACCTTCTTTGCACCTCTGCCATTTGCATCTGTCTTTACTATATGCTTTGAAAATTCATTCCTTACCAAAGCATCCCACACATTTCCATATCCACTGGTCAGCCCATCCCACCATAACTTCATACAATCCCCAATTAAAACCTATCTTTAAGTCATTTGAGAAAGGTAGACACTCCCAATTGGAAATACTGTCTGGTATTTGCCGAACATCTTTTGAACCATCCTTCCATTTCTATTTATACAGATGGTTTGAAACCACGTGATTTTGTGGGCTTTGCCATGGTTTGTTATGGCTCGGTGGTTGCGCAGAGAATCCCCTCTACAACTTTTGTGTTCAATGCTGAACTGTATGCCATTTTTCTTGCCCTTGATCACAGAGAAGCTTAGCAGTACTCCAATTGCACTATTTATACTAACTCGCTTATTACTCTATTGGCCCTGGAATTGCTTCATGTTAGTTCACATCATGTTCTTGCCGATATTTAAAACCAACTGGGCCATTTCTTTCTAACATCTACTTCTATCCAGTTTCTCTGGATACCAGGTCATGTTGGTATTCTTGGGAATGAGCTCACCAAAATCTTAGCTAAATCTGTCTGCTCTGGCACTGTCACAACTGTGCCTATTCTATACATGGACTATGGTCCTGTATTCAAAGCTCGGCTTTGTGCCAGCTGGCAGTCAAGTTGGAGTTAGCAAAATTGTTACAAACTTTTTGAAATAAAACCCTGTATTGGACTTTGGGCACCTTGCTTCTGTAAGGATCGGAAAGAGGAAGTTATTCTGACTACACTACACATTGGTCATAGTTTCTTAACTCATTGTTTTCTTTTGTCTGGGACTGATGCACCAATATGTTATCTGTGTTACACTCAGATCACAATAAGCCATGTTTTATTACCTTGCGGTTCTTATGATTCTCAATAATGGCACCATTTTAAACATATTCTGTCCCAAAATTTA
The DNA here is from genome assembly GCA_011833715.1 of Carcinoscorpius rotundicauda. Classification (NCBI taxonomy): domain Eukaryota; kingdom Metazoa; phylum Arthropoda; class Merostomata; order Xiphosura; family Limulidae; genus Carcinoscorpius; species Carcinoscorpius rotundicauda. Next base: position 13,831,395 of record CM022395.1, on the reverse strand, counting down.
TCTACGAGGTCTGTTCAAAAAATACACGAACTGTTTGAATTGCACGGCTCCAGTTGGTTTCAGGGAAATCTGTTTGGTGTCGCTAGGTTTGCACAGATCAGCTGATTACGACACCATTTCCCAATTGCAGATATCTTCATTTGTGTATTAGCTACGTGGTTTTAAGTGAAGTGTGATTTTTTTCCTTTGGCGGATTTCAGAATGAATGACCTGAAAAGCAACGACTTGCTGTGAAATTTTGTGTTAAACTTGGAAAATCCATGACTGAAACTTTTACTATGCTTAACACGGCTTACGGTGATGTTGCTATGAAGCTTACAGTATGTTTCAAGTTGCATGAACATTTTAAGGATGGTCGACAGTCCATTGAAGATGATGAGCGTCCTGGACGTCCTTCTACGTCAACTGACAACCCACATGTCGACAAAATCAACATCCTGTAAATTATTACTATTCAGAAATACTTTATGAAACTTATTTTCCTTAAAATATAAACAATAAATGAGTAAAGCAAACACTTATTTCATTTAGTTGCTGCTGGACATAAGTTGCTTAGCATATTAAATTTCACAAATGGAGGATATCAAACAAACTTTTTCCAAGTGTTATATATGCAGTTGAAAAACCAACAAGTCATAAATAACTATACTGATGCCATAGAATTTCACTTTAATTTATTAAACTTAGTTACTAAACTGTATTTAGGTTTAAAAAGCATGAAACTCCAAGCAGACTAAAGACCCAATCTACCTCCTTGAAATTGTGGTTGAAACAAATGTGATAGCCTTTTCACAGATTAAAATGACTGAGAAAACCACTGAGAGCCATTCTGAACTGTCAGTTGGCTATTCATGTGTCATATACTGAAGTAAGTATAAATAAGGGACTGTTTATAAAATTGAATGATATGAATGGGTATGCCATTTTTTTTTCAATACATATCTTTGCAAAATAAAAACATTAGGTTCTTATATCATATATTAGCTTATGAATATTGGTAATTTGAGTTCCTAATTATAGATTTTGTATTATGACATCACAAACATCTAATCGTAACTTGTGCTGCATTAAATGTAACACGTGACTCACACAAATTGATAGTTAGATGTGTTCTTCTAATAGTTATTTTAAAATCAAGAAATTAACTCATAAGTAATATTAAAGTTTGAATTATAATCTACAATTTGATTCCAAACTTACATAAATTCATAAAATAGTAAAGTAGATGACTACAACCACTTACAAAGTAAGTAGGTGTATAACTCTCATGAAAGCTCTTTATGAAAATGAAATTAATTGATGAAATAGTTTTAGTTTTGTATTAAATGATCCTAAGTGTGCAGTTTTAGAAATACAAGACATTTAATTTTGATGTTTTTTAAAAAAAATTAAAGTTGTTTGCACTTATTCTGAATATCTTACATCCAGTGCAATTTTTATTTTGAACATAAAAATATTATTTATTAATTTGTAGTTTCACATTTCATTTACATTATCTCTAGAATCTCCAAAATGAATATCATATATTTCTGAAAGTTAATGTTTATATTTTATTTTCCGTTTTTTCTGTTCTATCATTAACTCTAGGTATTATCAACATATGATGCTATGAAATGTTTAAGTTTAAAAAATGGAAATATGTCCACATTTTTTGTAGAATACTTTTAATCTTGTTTTTCTCCTATGCATAATTTTATGTCTGTCTTTTCACTTATAGTTTATTTTTGGTTTTACTCTCCAATTCTTTGCCTTTGATGAAGGTATATTGACCTGTTTCTGCCAACGTCACTCTGCAATGTTATTATAGGGCAAAGGTTGTCCACAAATTATTATACTAACACTCGCATGCGCAAGTCACGCCATCTTGTTTGGACATTTCCACAAGTCAAACTACATAAAGTTAAATGTATACAATCATAAAATTTTCAAATATGCATTTATAACACAAATAATACATATCTAATTAAAGTATAAATGTAAAATGTAAATGCAATCTGTTTAGCAAAGTGATGCATATAAGGCCAGAAATGCCAATCACTATGTACACCTCGTAAGAGCAATGGAGAAAGCTTCATTTCTATTTCTTGCTACAAATTTATACACTGGAAGAGGTTTTTCAGGCTATAACTGAAGAGTGTGAATTTTTCTCTTACTATTAGTTATATGCATACCATTTAACACACTTTTGACTTTGCATGTGCATGTGGCTTACCTTAAGCTCAGAAATTCCCATTGAGAAATTCTTAGAAATTTTTCAAATACTAATAAAAGTGGAACTTTAATTTAACCTTATATGCCAACAGTCTATTATTTTCTTACAGTATTATTTATATATATGTAAAAGCTCATAAAGTTTGTACTATGAGTGAATTATCTGACAGTAAAAACTGCAGTTTTAATTGTTTCTTTTTAAAATAAAAGAATAAAATTTAGGTAATATAAAACAAAATTATAATGCACCTGATAATAGTAATTTCATTAAAATACATTAATATTAAAGTAGTTAAATTGTGAATATATTTTAGTAACACAACCAGAAGGGGTTTAAAAATGCTGGCAGTGACAATGGATTAACTTGTTCAACATGAGCTTGGCCAAACTGTACTCATTCAAAGTCTATAGATTTGATAGATTAACTTTTAATATGGTGTGTATATCTTCGTAAAATTTAGCAGTCTTTAAGTAAATGTTACATGTCTTTCACATACAAAACAACATATTTTTGAGTCAAATATTTTTAATAAACTAAAACAGATTTGTCCTCAAATATTTGTTTTGAATAGTTCATGGGCAAAATTATTTTAATGTTAATATTAAAAATATTTTTCATCATCTCAAAAATCTCAAATTTTGTTTGTGTAAACCTTAAAACATGTTAAATATATTTAAAATGTTCATTTTCAGTAAAAGTTTATATTTTCTCTGACCACATACCCCACCCAAAAGGAAATGAAGTAAATCTGAAATACCCTCTTTTACTTCTAACAATTACTTCAAAAGTAGAGTGAAACTGACTTTGCTTTTCCTAAGTTACTTTAAGCTGCAGCATTCATCTGTTTATAATTAAATTTTATTGTTTGTTGCCTTGTCCATTTTGTATCCTTGTTTAACCATGTATAACTACTATTTCTGCCATTATAAGAATTAAGTTACTTGGGGAATGTTCAGTTCTCATTACACTATTAATTTACATTATCCAGGAGCTACTCCGAGCTTCTCACTTGTGTTCTTCATGAAATTTTATTATATTATTAATGCTAGTTGTGTCCAATTTAGCTTTTAGCTGTTATTTTTTTGTACTAAGGGTAATAATAGATTAAATATTTAAAAAAAAAATTAAATAATGAACCAAATAATGTGAGACTGGTAACATGCAAAAAGCAGGCAATTTCTTTTAACAATCAAGTTTTTCTGGCTTTCTAACTATGGGACAAGAGCTATTACAAATTAATCCAGCTAGTTGTTACCTTTATTGTGGAATGAAAACTACTACAAGTGTAAATTAGAATTATTTCATCAGAATACACAATGAATGTTGTGTCACTTGATAGATGAAGACATTGGCCTTCTAATGATTATAGGTAATGTACAATTAAATGTAAGAGAGAACTATTAACAAATCCTGAAAAGAGAGGACATGACAGATGGGTGTGGGAGAAGGAGTCTGATTTTCCATTTGGTAACTCTGTAACAAAAAAAAATAATTGTAGGCTATAAAAATTATTTGAGTGTTGATGATTTTATAGTGAATAATCTACATTGAATTTCATACTTTTTGGAGGGGTAATGAATATAACATAAAAAGATACTTGGAGAAAATCCAAGATTTTTTTTAAATATGCCTTATCAAATTAAGATTTTAAAATGTATATACTGTTAAAATATGCATTATTAGCTAATATTTTCTGGTATACCAGTTTTAAATTAACAATAACTCAAAATCAGCTCTTTCTACTTGTTAAAAATGTTTGTGAAATAAGTACATGTAGCTTACAAATCTGAGTTCTAAGTATAGAGTGTGGTTGTAACTACTGTCAGAAGTGAAAATAGTTATTTTTTAAAATCTCTAAATTGACCTAAAGGAATTTGAAATAGAAATGGGTAAATATCTCTGTACTTGTAGTTTAGTGTATAGACAGTACATTTACACTGTAGGTGTTCTGTTTTTAAGTAACAAAAAAGGAAATATATGAAAACTGAAGTTTAAGTATATTTTTAAAAGATTATTTTGAAATAATTGAATTAAAACTTAGATACTATAAAACTTGATGCATATGTGATTAATGCTTATTCATTCAAATGAATTAATAGTGAATTGTTTATGTAATTTTGAATGTAACTTGGAAAAACTTTATGTGAAAAGTAGTTTAAAGGATATGCAAGTGACAAAGAGTTAATCATACTATTTGATTTAAAAAACATCTTTCATAGACTGTAATATGGTTTCTTTGGCAGGACTGTTTCTCCTTGTTTTTGACCCAGTGCTGTTGGGTGTTGTTTTTTTCTTTTCTTCATTGGTGAATGGAGTTACATGTGTAGTAAACAGTATGATTACCATTGTACGTAGTGTTATTGGCTCATTTCATGCCGAAAGACTCGCAGCCTTCTGTTTCTGCACCTTTATATTAGCCTCTTCTCTCTTTTGCCATATATTATCAGCATTCTTCCTCTATAACCTGCTTTAGTTTCTATTTCTGCCTTTGTTATCTAGGAAAAGGTAATACCCACTGTTGAACTTGGTTGGTCTTGAAATTCAGGTATGTGACCTTTATCTCTCTACTCCAGTTGTTTTCTGCTAGTTCTTAAATGAGCTTCATCCATGCACCTTGACTTGTAAGGTGTTTTTCTTTCTTTTCCTTCTCTGATCATCTTGTTTCAATCTTGAAGAATCTTTCAGTCTTTTCTTCTTGTTGATTCAATTACCATATCTTCTCTAAAACTTAAGATTATTCCTCTGTGACCTGGTGCTGAACTTCTTTTTTTCTGGTCTTTCTATCCCTTGTGTTTCTGTTCCCAATATGAATTTCTTTCTTTATTGACTTTCACACTATTTTTCTTTTATTATTACTCTTGTCAAATTTGTCTTTTACTACTCTCCTTTGCTTGCTATCACATTTATACTTTACTTTGAGGCGTTACATTGCTATCTTGACCATTTTACTGGGGTAAGATAACATCAAATTATTTTTGATATCAGCTTGTTTTTTTCAGCTGTTGTCCAGTTTCTTTTCTTTTATTCTTGAATTTGTTTTATAGAAATACTAAGTTTTTGCATGTTAAACTCCATCCATTTTCTCTTGGGGAACTTCGTTTGATACCATTCCCTTAGACAGATCTTTATGATTATTTTTTGTCCTATAGCATCCTGCTGATGTCTCTTTCCTAGGAAATTAACCAACATGAAGCTCTGTGATTAGTTGTCATAACTACCTCTCAGCTTTGATACTACAGGGGTTTTGGCTCTTATACTTTTTCCATGTGTGGAATAACTTTGCAAGGGAATCTTGCATCCCAGAGTGTTTCTCTTAGTTGTTGTTTTTTTCTGTCTATCAGGGCTCTTATGCCCTTGCATTTCAGTCCCATTATAAGGACATCACATGAAGACTTTACTCACTGAAATTGCATTTCTATCATTAACTGAAAATTTGGCACCTCTAACCCTTTTTTTGGAGTCATCATCTGCTCTGACCTTCTTCTTATCAGTGTTCATGCTAATTTGTATTGGTTGGTCAAGATTGTTACCCAGTGCTGACTTCTATTCAATATTTGATTTATTTGGGATCTTTATCTCTTCACCTATGGTGGGCTCGACCATTTCCTTTAAACTTCTGAGATATGAAGCTTGTTTCCAAGGTTTTCATATTTCCTTTTCTTCCTGTGCGTGAAGATGCGTCTCTTTTGTGTTTTCTCAGTTTTTCTTTTTTGCAATGGCTTTTAACAGATCAGTGGAATATACTAGGGTACAGTCTTTTTGTTTCTCAACCTTTCTTTTACTATTTGAGGGCTTAAAAGTTTCCACAAGACTGTGAGCTTCCATCTTTTTTCACCCTGCAAATTATTACCTGATTTTTAGCTAGTTGTATTGCAGTTTTGAATATCTTCTTCTTTCTGGTCTCCTGAGGAGTTCTCTTTCTAGAACAGTGTCCTTGATATATGAACAGTTAAATGGATCTATCACCATATTTTTATTTATTTCAACAACTAAACTATTATTTCTTTTGTCAAATGCTCTTATGAATTTTTGAGCTTCACATTTGGGCTCACAACAGAACAATCTGATTTTAAGCCTTTTTATGTTCTGGGAATTTTAAATCTGTTGGTTGATCAGTCATTACATCCAAACTAAATCCATTGGACAGAATGGTCATTCGCTGTTGTATTTCTGTAGATTTGTTTCTAATTTGATAATTCTTTTATTGATACATTTGTGACTTTCCTCTACACCAAGCTTTCACATTTTTAGTTACAAGTCCCAAACTTCATGGCTCTGGACTGATCCAACTCCTTCTTTATGGATATCCTTCTCTTCAGTTTCTTCCCAGAATGCTCTCTCTTAATTTATGAGTACCTCTTGCCAAGTTTTTCTTATTGCTCCTCTTTAGTAATATGTGTTGTAACTTTCACCTCTTGGTCTTTTGGCATTTCTAGGGTTTCTGCATCTTTGACTGTGATATTTTACATTTTCATCTGTATGAGAAATATTTTTAAGAGTAATCTGTTATTTTGCTTGATTTTGTTGGCTCTCTGTAATTGCTGTTTATCAATTTAGGTGAATAATTTATTGATATCAGTCCATTTATAACTCTTCAGGTTTTCTGATTTGTCGTCATCTCAATTCTTTGTTTCCTCAACTTACAAAGGTTGCCTGTTACTCTGTGGCTTTGTTATTGACTCTTTATTCCATTATTTTCCTGACCATTCTTCTTTTTCTCACATTTTTATTAACCTACTCTGAGTCTTCAGTTTCTTTTATGGTTGGAACTTCTATTTAGCTCTGAAAGCTGTTACAGGTCCTTAATTGGAACCTGTGGTCATCATTTTCTTGTGCCATCTTGCTCTGATGTTCAAATTTTGCTTGTAGGAAAAATCTCGCTAATATTCTTACTTTGAGCACCCATACTTCTTTCCCCCTCAGAGTCATGCTGATTTTCTTTGCAAACCATTTACTTCATTTTAAGACTTAAGCTGCTAAGGTGGGTTATTGGAGGTTTTCTTCAATTAATATCCCTTCCACTCCTTCTCTGTACACTCATTCAGACTCCAAATGTCTCATTTGTCCTTTTAGAGTAGTTAACTATTATGTCACTTTCTTTGCTTTGTTTCAAGTCATTCAACATTTTTCTTTATTTTTGCATGGTGTGTTATTCTTCTTATGGAGACTTTCTTTTCTTCTACCTTGATGAGTTAGATTACACAACTTATCTAGCTTATTTATTTCTCTTTCAAAGGTGACTCCTTTCATTTTTCATGTCACTGCCCATATATATCCACAAAGTAGTTTTCGGCAATGACATGAACTTATAGCTTTCAGTTCTGTGAAGAGGTGAGCATCTGTCTGAAAATGGTAACTTTTCTAAATTGGAGAATAAGTAATGAGGCACCTTAGATATCTTTTTCAGGATTTAGATTGTCAGTTATTTATTTCAGCAGATAAAACTGTTTTAAATATAACATAGGTTTAGTGTGACTAGACCAGAATAAGGAAATTAGTTTTGAAATATAACATTTTGCACTTCAGACATGGAAATGGAATTAAGTTATGTTTTTATGCAAGAGAAGCATTGGTGCTGTGAAGAAAAGAATTTTGTTATGATAGTTTAAAAAAAAAACAAAAAAAAAAACTTCAGTGCATACCTTAGATGTAAAGAGCAAATCATATTCCTTTAAAAAAAACAGAATCTTACTGTAATCATATTTCAGATAATGATAACATGAAGGTTGGCAGTTTTGGTGTCAAGAGTTCCTAAAGAAATAAACAGTTATTGTGTTATATGCTTATATAATGACCTTAAAAGGTTGAAATACGAACTTTATTATAAACTCTTATGTATATGGGATTTAGAAATTTAGTTGAAGAATTGCTTTACAAAAAGTTAATTAAAAGTTTGTATTTGTGATCTTTTTGGTTTCTTACAAATTTACTTGGTTAAATGTATAAATGTGAATAACTATATTTAATTTGATATTTTTTGTTTGAGATTTAAGCTTGTTGGTCCAAATAATTTTTATTTAAATTTTTTTATGTTCTCAAGTAATTATTTAAATATTGGTTTTAAGATAATATAATTTGATGTTATTAAATAAATTAAAAGATCAAATAGGTTATTTTATTTTGCTGGTTTTCATAAAACTACTAGCTAAAGCTATTATTTTTCTCCTTTTTGATTATCTTTGTATTATATCTATAAAAAAATAAGTAAAATAAATATATATTAAATGTAAAATTTACTGGAAATATTTAACTACAGATATTGCAGTATAAATTCAAAAATACATGTACGTTAGAAATAACTTTTAACATTTGAAATCAAATGTTATGTTCAATCAAGTTGTGTTCCTAATTAAAATGTTCAGTGTATGTATGTGTGTATTATGAACTGGTATTTATGTTTGATTTTAAAGTATTTATATTTATCTTTAAACTATCAAAGGTGTAAAAAGTTTGGTACATAAATGTCACTATGATACCATCAATTGTTTCAATAAAAATATAGGTTTTAAAGATATTGAGAAATAGATACAAAATATTATTTATTAATAAAAGCATCCAAACTATTAAATTAAGTCACCTGTTATAGACCTAAAATAAAAAAATTACAGAAACAAGCTAATTAAAAAATTTTAAATCTTCATATCATGTTCATGCAAGTTAATTTGCATGAAAATTCTTAGTGGATTTTAATTAATATTGTATTAATTGTGACATTTGTATAAGTGTTAATTCTTTTTCTTATGTGACCAAGGCACATATTTTTTTCCATCAGGTTGAAAGGTAGGGTTACTGAGCCTTATAGAAAAGTTGAGAATCAGACAGTGATGTTAATGAGGCTACAGGAGACTTGTGACCTTCTTCGTCGAATTAGCAGTATTTTCAAACTGACCCTTCGACTCCAGAATCAGATTCAAGGAGGATTACGGGAGATCACAAAAGCTGCTCAGAGTATAAATGAATTAGGTAAGAAAAGTGATCAGAATTAATAATTGATTGTATAGTGAAATACTGAATAGATCTATTATACAGGGTGTTCAGAAAGTCACTGTTCACTTATATATTTTTCAACAGACATGTTTCAATATAAAATACAGGAGGTAAATATGAATGACAATTATAAACAATGCTGGAAGTGACCCCTGTTGGCATCAGTACAGGCTTGGATCCTTCTTATTTTTTCTAAACACCACTATCAGTTGCTGGCTTGAAATAGACTGAATGAATGCTGTTATTACTGATTACAAAACTGCAGTGACTTTCCAAACACCCTGTATAAAAAGATTGTGTCATTTTTTTCTGACACTTCTCATAAAGTATGAGCATAATTCATTAAGAAAGATCAAAACACTTTAAAAGAAGTTAAAGTACTACAGGAAATAAATCAATTAGTTGCTTTGTAATTTTCTGTGTGAACTTTTTCTTAAATCATGTCTGGTGTGTTACCAGGATATAAAACAGAATCATAATGCTAACATTATTTATGTCTTCCTCTTGATTGTTTTAAATAACATATCTATAATGTGTGAAAATAAAATTGTGATTGATTTATAACTGATATAAACCCTGATTCAAAATATGCTGAATTTATCAAAAATAATATGATTTCATACAAGTATGAAATGCACTTATATTCATAATAAGAGTTAAAAAACTCTCCAAACAGTAGATGTTTGTAGCATAATTTGCTTGTCTTAAGTATCCTTTACTATGCATGGCAGAAACATGAGTGTAAAATACGTAGGATAAATGAATATAATTTCAAGTTACAATTTGATATAATTCTAGAAAGAAAAAAAACAGTTTTGATATATTTCAATTTTCTGGTTGTTACCAGATTGGTCTCATTGACCAATCCCATTTTGAGTTAAGGTAGAGAAAGTACCTGATGAAAAAATAGTTTTACGAGAGAAAAACGTTTATTAAACGTAATCAATCAAATGTGTTGTTATTTTACAGTGTACTTAACTGAAGGTGTTGATTTGTCTGATCTTGAACCTATCAAGAAAGATCAAAACTTAATACATGAAGCAAGAAAAAAAGTTGAACAGGATGCTGAACAAATGCTGGAGATGGGAATGGAATCCCAGGTAATAATTTTTTATGTTTGACATAAAAACGTAGATGGTTAACCCTACTGTGACTGGTCACTGGTCAAAGGCCATTTCATTTGTTGACTCAAATTCAAAATTTTATTTAAATACTCTTTTATGAATTTATGTCCATTAGTTTGGTATCAAGCTGTAGATTATAATTCATGTTTTAAAAGTAAATATTTAAAAAACACAAACATTGGTTTTTTGTGTCACATGGTATGTTTAATGTTGCACTGGTTCAAATTAGATGTTTATGATGTCAAAATACAGAGGCTATAGTTATGTGTGAATTAAGAACTCAGATTCTTGATATTTAAAAGCTTGAATATAAAATAAGAGCCTCTTGCCATTTCTATATAACGAGATATCGCTGATATGCTGAATCAAACACAGTAGCACCTGCTCACCTCATTTGATTTTTGGAAACAGTTTCTTGTATACATTTAATTCTATATATGGTTTGTGAATAACCAATCAAAAGCGTATACTGTCCTAAAATTAGTTTTCTCGGCAATATTCAAATATAGTAGCAGCATCTCTTTCTTTCAGGAAAAAATACTAGTTTCCTAAAACAGCCATGACAAGTCACTTTATAAAGACTAAAGGTTAGTTTTATATTCTTGGATACAGTACATTAGTGTGTGTGTGCTACATCACTGTAACTACTATTCAGCAGTGGCTGAAAGGTCAGTATAACAAAAATATTAAATATCCATAGTTGTATAATGTTTTGGCATTTATATTTTTGAGTTATAATTTGTAGTCATTCTAGAAAAAATAGCATAACTTGTATTTACTTACTAATTTTTTACAGTCATTACACAATTGGTTAAATCTGTTGATCACATGCAAAGATTCAGATTTGATAGTGAAAATAATAGATAAAACATAATGTTTTTTTTCTTAAAAACATTTGATAATTAAGCTACTTTAGAAAAACAATCAACAAGATAAACTATTTTGCTGTTACAATACAAACTGCAATAATTTCACTTAAAAAATAAATGCCACTTTACTCTTTATGGCTAAACTCACAAAACACCATCTGGATCTGTCTTACTATATCTCTCACTAACTTAACTTGCTTTTACTTTAACTTTTTCTTAACTACTCAAACTACATTTTGCATATACATTTATAGACAGCTCAACTGAGACCTACAACTTTTCACACATTTATGAGATAATTTGAGCTAACAATACCTGAGAAATTTAGAAGCTTTTAATAACATGACCCAATAATATTACAAGCATCAGTTTACAATTGAATTACACAAAGGGATTCTTACAGTTATTTAAACAAACCAGTAATAAACCGTCAATTCTAAAGAGAGTTAAATTTAACATTTGCACCATACTTAAACAGAAACAGTTTTGTATATCTTACAAAAGCTTACTTCCTCTCTGCAACGTAGCTCAACTTCACTTCTTGATCAGCTGTTTTCTGCTGCAGTTTTGCTCACAGAATTATAAGTTCTGTCAGTTACTTGTTTTTTGGAAAAATCTTTTTTTTTAGTTTGTAATGCTTGGTTCTCTAACTTTTCATTCATACAAGTCAATATTATGTCTTTAATAATTTTTTTGTCCTTTTCAGTATGAATGTTTTTATTATTTTCACTCATAATTATAATAAATTCAGAATTTATTGTTATTACTACTCATCTTGTAGCAGTTACCCAGTTTGCCTACATGGGCTCTTGTCCCTCAGTAACTGACAGGAGATGTTATGGCCTTGTAAAGTTGGCTTTACATTTGTTTGAAAACTGTCCTGTCATGCCTTGTTCAGAGGTATCTGAACAAAAACATGATGATTTCAACAAGCTGATACCTCCCCAGTTTTATGCCACAGAGTCATGTTCAGCTTCAGTGGATGTGCCCAGACTTCCTCTTTTCATGGAATTTATCCACCATTTTTGTTATGTTTTTCTTGCCTCTCATTTCATTTGATACCTCTTTAAAGTGTTGAAGTGACACATTTTTCAACCACATATATTAGATATTGGGATCCATGTCATTAGCTTTGCAGACCAGCTATGTTATGTAAGCAGTATGCTTTGATCTCCATGTAATACTGAAGTCCATGCTTTGGTTTACAACTGTTCTCAGTTTCCTCTTTTTTTTCTTTTTTAACTTGCATCATTTGGATCCTCTTCTGTCTCAGTGGGGCTTGGATCCTAATACTTTGGTCACATTTTCCCATCCCCAGTACCTTTGTATCTTTATGACTTGGTATTCTTTTCTTCCTTTCTTTTCCTCTATTTGCTTTTTGTCTGAAATCCTTCATCTTTTTTCTGAGAGATTTGTGATGGAGACTCATGCTCTAATGTATTCCATTCTAGCATGATTGTTCTCTTGCAACAAACATGGCTCCTGTGGTTTTGGGATCTTTTAAGTTGGTATTTCCTTTTGTCCTGTGTCTGTTTACCCTAACATCTTTACGGCACTTTCATATGACTCCCTTTTTAAGACAAGATGTCTGTGGGGGCCTTACTGACTCTTTTGTACTCCTCCCTTTCCTGATTGGATTTTTATTTCTCTCAATCTCCTCGTGAGTCTTCTTCTTTGTTTAGTTCCTCTCTTTCATTGCCTTTACAGGTTTCTGCTTCATGGTTATGTAAGATCAACTATTTGTTTTTTTGTTGATAAATTTGGGACCATGACAGTCCCAGTAATTATATTGGCATGTAAGGGTCTGGTGGAGGACATGCTTTTGCACATTGCCATGATGTGAGGGTCTTTCACTACAAACTCTTGGGCTCTTCAAATTCTCTGTGAAGGGTTCATTCTTCATTTTTCTTTTCTATCACCTCCTCCTATTTACTTTATTTCTTCTTCTCCTAAGGATTCCATTTCTAGCCAGTGTCTGTCTGTGCTGTAGAAGGGGTGGATCCTTTTCAGCCAGGATTTTATTCTTGTTTGTTTATTTTCCCCGAGAAGACTTGAGACTGACACCTTATCAGTTTTTCTTTTGTGAACTGCTTTCTTGACCATTCTGTTTACCCTTGGGTCACACCTAGAGAGTGCTATTAAAAAGAGAAGACATTAGCAAGCTAAGTTCATATAAAATTGTGTATTTTGTATGTTATTTGATTTTATTAGTTTTAGAGTTGAATAACAAAAAAATGACTAAGATTTAGTAAGACTGGGACTAAAATAGTAGGTATAAGCTTTTAATTTAGATTTTAGTAGTACAACATGTATAACACTAGATTAGGCTTAGTACATGTAACAGTTCTTTAGGTTTGGTTATATAATTCAACTTGCAGTAAGATTTGAAGAAAACTAAATACATTGTTTTATTTAGTAAATACAGTCTAAAAACTAGTTAAATGTCAAGCTTAGGCTTAACAGTGTTGACAACAAGGTACTGGTATTTGATTAAGTGTTTATTTTAATTTTACAAATAATACAGTGGTTAAGAATAATTTAGGGGTTAATTGTCCCCATATCAAGTGTGATAAGTGCAAGGAATGGTTTTATTTGGGACTTCTGGACTACAATGAACTTTTAAGGAAGCTAGTAGTGAAGATGTTCAATTTATATGCAGACTGGAGGAAATTAAAGTTGAGGAAATAGATAAAGAGAAGTATAAACTTGAATATGACAGCAGGATTACAAGAGGAACTTAAGCTTTTATATGCAAGGGGTAGCATCATCAGCCGAGATTAACAATGACATTCAGGAAGTTAGAAAGGGTAGTATTAGAGTTAAAGGCAGAGTACTTAATTGCAAAGGTTCTATAATGGTGAGCAACAGATTTCAGCCTTTGGCTTATCTAGATAAAGAACTATTATGGGGGAGGGAAAGCAAAAGGAGTACGGAAGGATAAGGATTATGATTTTAAAGAAGTTATAGTTATAGGTGATACCTTGATATGGTGTGTGGATAGAATAACTGTGGGGCAAATAGGGAGAAAAAGATTATGCTACCTTGGAGCACAAGTGGAAGGCATAACTGACAGAACAAGAGATATGAAGGCAACTGACAATGGTGCAATTTTTGTTGTGCACACAGTAAGTAATGATATTGGGAGAGTAAAGGCCATAAATTAATTGTATCATGGATACTGCCAAGAATTAATTGCAGAAATTAAGTTTTGAGTAAATCACTCAGGCTAAATGCTAGACTGAAATTAATATGTAAGGATGAGCAGGTTAGCTGGTTGAACTTGTGATATCAATTCAATGGGAGGAGGAAATGTTTTGGAATGCATGGTGTACACACTGGTAGGAAAAAGTCTAGCATATTTGCAAGATCTATTAACTTGGCTCCAAGAGAAGTTTTAAACTAGGTCTAAATAGCGATGAGCAAAAGTAAAGTAAATGATAAAAATAGAAATGTAGAGGAAAGTGTAGCATGGGAAATAGTATAAAAAAGTTATAAAAATAGGCTTAATTGTTACTATTGTAATGCTAGAAGTATAAGAAATAAGACAGAAGACTTTAGGGTACTGGTAGAAATGGAAGATTTTGATATAATGGGAATAATTAAACATGGTTAAATCTAGATTATTGTAATGTACAAAATTTCTTTAAAATACAGGGTGGTCGCTAGAAAAGCGGAAAATTTGAGGGTCAGATGAGATCATGAATAAAATGCGTGCTTACTTATTTCTATTTTGATTTCTTTACATCATGAATAAAATGCACGGACGGCATTTTGAGCATCTATGAGTGTAATATAACATATGCCTTTAAAAAACTTTGTGAAAGTTATTCTTTGTTAAAAATAAATAGCTGTTTGACAAATTTTCCACTTTTCTAGCGACCACCCTGTACATGGTTATTTAATAGGAACAGAGTAGTGAAGAGAGAGGGGAAAGAGTGGATCTGTGTATAAAGTGTGAATTACATCCTGTTGATGTTGAGAATATTGCACATAATAGTCAGTGGATATCAAGGAAAAAAGCTTTTAGTAGAATTTGTTACAAACCACTAGATGAAACTTACGAAATTGGTGAGAAACTTTACAGTGAGATTAAGATATTAACTGTTAATGAAGTCATGACTATGGGTAATTTAATTTCAGGTGTATTGATTGAGAAATGCTTGAGTCATACTGTTAAGGAAAAAGGTTTTTAAATACTTTTCAAGAGGGATTTCTTAACCAGTTGGTCAAGGAACCTACTAGAAACAATGCCATTTTAGACTTATTGTTAACTTCTAATAAAGAAATGGTTTAAAGGGTGGAAATTTGTTACATACGATTATTTCCTTATTAATTTTGATGTTTTGCTACTTATGGAAATCAGAAATAATGATACTTTGATTCCAAATTTTAAAAAAGCAAATTTTGAAAAGATGAAAAAAGAATTATTTGTTGTGAGTTGAACAGTTCAGTTATTTGGGGAGACTGAGCAAATATGAAAATTTTTAAAGACATTTTTTTTGAGTATTCAGAACAAACCCCTTGGTGTGGATGCCTGTACTTGGTGAGGGGATCTTTTAGAGAAGTTTCTATTTTTTGTCTACTTCCTATGGAATCTGAATTTCCACCCACATCTCTGCTATGAGTGGTGACCTGTGAAGGGTAGGAAAGGATCCTAGTGATTGACACATCTAACCCCAATACATCACATTGGCCTTGAATTCCTGTAGACAGGTGGCCTCTTCCCATCATCTGTTGTTTGGTCCTGTTGGGCTAGGGTCAACCGAGTTACATTGTTGGGTATTTTCAGAGGTTGCTGTGGACATTGTGTCTGCTGGTGTTGGTGCTCACGAATCTCTGGCATTGCTGCAATGTTCCTTGTTTCATATTGTAGTGCAATCCCTCATAGGGTTCCATTGTGGGTGGGGTCAGTGGGAACCAAAATATCCTTTCTTTATTATGGATCCCCCAAATTAAAAATGAAACAGTGAGAAACAGACCATAGGTAAACTACCACGTCTTTGAGATTCTGAATAGAAATCTTCAACATCTTTACCTTATTTTCTGATACTGCATTCTCTTTCAGAAAATATTCAGAATAGATGTCTTCATTTTTTATTCAAAGGGACTAAATGGACTTGTTAGTTCTCTTAAGTCAGTTAAAAAGCTCCATTCTGGTGACATATTGGTGAAAACATTCATTCCTAAATACAGTGAACTCCTCTTGCATTTGAAGGCCATTGGGGATATACTTATTGAGGTTACTCCCCATGCTACTTTAAATTCATCATGAGAAGTTATTATTGAGAGGGATTTAAAGAACAGCCCCGAGTAAGAGGTCTTCACTGGTTTCTCCACCCAAGGAGTTTTTGCAGGAAGGCATATCTCCACTCACAAAGATGGAATTATGATGCCAAGCAGTTTCCTAATTTTGATGTTTATATCACCATGTCCACCTACCACCATCAAAACAGGTTATCTAAATTGCAAAGTATAGCCATATATTCCAAACTCTCTCGGATGTTTCCAATGTCAACAGTTAAGTCACTCAAACTTGTGCTCCTTGCAGTGGCAAGGATCATGATGCCCATGAGTGTGAAATAGACCTCCATTGTGTTAATTGTAGTGACTCTCACCCAGTTTGCTTTTGTTCATGTCCTAGGTGGGTGGGAAAAAAAAAGTGGTACAGTCTTTGAAAACAGTTCACAACATTTTTTACTCTGAGGCTTGAAAGTTACTGTCCATCACACCATCTTGGACTTATGTTGCTGCACTTCTTTCCACTGCTACAGTGAGTGTGCCAGTGGATGTGTCTGTGCATCGTAAAAAATTGTTCTCAAACCATGTGAAAGGCCTTTTGCCCTCAATGGTTAAGAAAGTTAATGAATCAGCATCAACACCCATCTGTCCCTAACATACATTCCAGCAGATCCCTGGATCAACTTCTTTTGGTCCCAGCTTTGAGTGTTTCTTTAGGTTCATCTTCTTCTTTGTCTCTGAGATGTAGAATGATCATTTGTTCACCCCTTCAGTCACCAGAATTTTCTTTCAATGGCAGAGGCCTGCACAGTTGACCCAGGGCAGAATCCATGGAGGTCAATAGACCTCCCTTGAATAAAGACAGTAAAGAAATAAGATTTGGTCATAAACAGAAGGGTTCTCCACTCAATTCACCTACACATGATTAAAAATGGCTACTTTGATACGGTGGAACTGCCAAGGTTTACATTTTCATATGGTTGACATTAAAGCAATGATTGATTATTTTCATCTTCTGTGTTTTTCCTTACAGGAAACATTTCTGAAGTGTACCTGGAACAGTGGACAAATACCAACAGTTTGGAAATTAGCTAATATCACTCCTGTCTTTAGTGGAAGTAATAGAAGTTGTACTAACAATATAGATTTAGGCAAGGTGGAAGCTATCCTCAGTTGACATTTTTATTTTTCAAATTGAGTGTTTGACATATGGAGTGGATTGGTTGTGAATGTTTGAAGGCAGTAAATTTAAATGGGTGTAAAAGTAAGCTTGATAAATATATATGAATGCTAAGGGCTGATTTAATTTTTATTTATTTAATAATTATCAGTCTGATTTAGAAGATGGTACAGTTGAGATGAACCAACAGGCTCCTTGTTGTTTTTAAATATTATCTCTTTGAGTTTTCATTCATGGTCTATGGATGACAAAGGTAGGTGTCTTGAATGCATACATGTGCACTTCCCTCATTCCAGCATCCTGGATTTTTTTTTTTTCATTTTGTCCTTTGGAGCTGTATCAACTAGTTCCACACTCTTCAATTCAAAGTGGCTTCACTTCTATAGAGTTTTTTGTTGAGTAGTAAAGAATTTTATCCATTTTATCAATTCCAGGGGCCTTCATTTCAATCATTACATGGATGACTGGCTGCTTCTAGCTCCTTTGCATGTCATCTCTTCCTTTGACACTCAGTATCTTCATTGAGAATCTGTGTGGTTAGGAGATGTTTTTCCTCTACCTCACTCAACACCTTATTCATTTTGGGGTATTTTTCCATTCCTATCTCATTGAGATTCAACCTTGGGGCTTCTAGTTTGGACTGTTTCATCCTTTCATTTTTGAACTGTATGAGAAGTTCTGTCTCTTTTGAAAATGTAGGCATCCTTGGGAGCCCTCATTTCCCTTGTTTGAGCACATATGCAGCCTTTCCAGTTAGAGTTACAAGATTAGTAGAAGCTTATTTGGGATCTCTTGGACACTTTTATTCATCTTCCTTTTTTCCTGCATGCGTACTTCACCAGGTGATTGAACTGAGACAGAATGGAGTTTCTCTTCCTTTCCTTGTCTAGATATGCACGTTTTCTCAAATGCTTCTCTTCAGTGTTGTGATATTTAGAGATGGAAATGTGGGGATTTTGAACTGCTGCAGAATTGTCTCTGCATATCAGTCTTCTCGGTTTGTTTGAAGTTTGTTGAACTTTGATTCATTTCCTTCTTTTTCTGTGTAACTGGTCGATTATGATCCAGTCACTTGGCAAGGGGTCAGTCAGTTAACTCACAGCCATCACAATTGTTTGATGGCATATCATATACTAGGTGCCCCACATCTGGTCCCAGATCATTTATCACACCCCTACTGGGTTCTTTCCAAAGAGTGGTCCTTTGACCCTGAGGTGTTCATTTGAGACTGTTTGCAATGGAGTTCTCCAGAGCTGGAAGCATTTTCTACCCACCAATGCTCCCCAGTTTTTGATCTCCTGTTCCTCATCTTTTTTATGTATTTTTCAATGACCTCAATCAGGATTGGGAAACCATTACCTTTATGTATATCCTCCCATTTGTCTAATTCATCATGTTCTTCCCATTACCTGAACTACTACTTGTTGAGTCCTCTTGTTGGCTTCACTTTGCTACCTGCCACAGCCTTGGTTTTCACTTTTGCATCCACTCCTACTGATACCTCTTTTTATCTTTCTCTCTTACTAACCCACTTCAGACAACCTCATTCTAGCATATTACATCCTTTCCTTTCCATGCTTTTTTTTCACCAGTGTCTTATGTCTAGTTTCTTTCTAGGTTGATTGGGTGGTTCCTGCACTATTTTTTCACCCATGTCAGATTACCAACATAAGTGATATGCCTATCATTGTTTGTTTTCTTTTCATTTTTTCCCCATCCCATCCTACTCTTGTGCATCAGATTTTCTTCCATATTTGGCTTTTTGACAAGGGACTGTCAGTATCCATTATTGATAATTACCACTTGGGATTGTTAGCCACATTTTCTTGTACACTGTGTCTTAACTTTTCAGGACCTCACCCTTTTGCTTCGTTTTTTCTTGCTTTGTCATTCTCTTCATTCTGCAGCCTTCCTTGAAGAAAACCTTGGTGTCGTTCTCTGTGCTCTTACTGTTCCTACCTTTGAACCCATTTCATCCTGTTCCTCATATCATTTTTCATTAAAGATCTTCTTCCTCTTCATGTTGTAAATGTTGTTGTTCAAATTTATTTACCTTCATCTTCTTTTAAACATCATGTCACTAGTTCTTTGTAATGCTTTCCTGGTATCAGTCTTTCCTGCCTAAAACTTGGTCAACATGAGGTTATATTTTTCTTTCACTCCATTTCTCATGTTTGTCTTCTTTCCTGTCCAGATCATCTCTTATTTCCTGTCCAGGATCTCAAGTGTTATGTGGGTCGTATGGCTCCATTCTGAACTTCACATTTGTTTATTACTTGGAACCCTTCCTTGGGTTGTATTTGCCAGCTGATTCACTTGGCTTATTCCCTTTCTTCTCATTATTTTTTTCTTTTCCAAGTCTCCTTCCATTAAATATCTCACCTTACCATGTTTCTTTTTGGGTGTCCCTTTCCCTCACCCTTTAGAAGATATATTTTGTGCTTGTGCGTGGACCACTCCCCATATATTTATCTAATGTTACCTATGTCATCTGTCTGTTTTTTTGTCTTGGAGGTTACAATTTGCATCCTGTTACCATCTTGAGCACTAGTTTCAATAGAAGTGGGTAGGTTCTCATTTTATACAATGTTTGTTTGTTTTTTGCAGAGAGCTTTCTGACATATACAGATCCTGCTTTATGTCAAGTGTTGTCTTGAACTGGCACTGTCTGGCCATTCAGGTGAATCACACCCATCAATGAGATGGTGGTTCTGGCAAACTTCTTTTAGATTCTTCCTCTTAGTGTTTTGCATCACAAATATGTGCATCCTGGACTGACAGAATGGGATTGCTGCTCCTTTGTTTGGTTGTGTCAGGAACAGTTTGCTTTTCTGTTTAAGGTTTTGTTTTTGTCTGTTGTACTGTCTTTAGTGTTGCATTTCTCCAGACTCTTCAGTGCATCCTTCTCCCTTTTTATTTACTACTTACTAACTCCTTTCTGTTGAGGTGGTGCACCATGGAGGCTTCTTTTTGAGTGTATGTAATTCCATACAGTTGAGAGTGCAGCAGTCTAAACCTGATGTTCATTTCAGATACAGATGGGCTGGATAGTTTTTTGCCACAGTGCAGATCACCCCTCTGACTGACACTATTTTTTCTACTGTTGGTTCCTCTGAGGTAGTGATGTTTATTGGATCTTGACGAGCCACTTAAATCCTCACATGTGAGTGGCCTATGTACCCTTTTCCAACTGCAGACTGAACAATTCATTCCCAGTAGAGTTGCTATCTGCCTTCCTATTATCATCCAGATTCTGATTCTTGGTGTGGTATTGGCATTAATTAAGTTGGACATGCATGCATGATGATGCAGTTCCTTGGAAAAGATCTTCCCTCTTAGTTCCTGTGTCTGATGTGAACAGTAGAGAACCACCTTCCTACCATGGACCAATATTCATATCATGGTACAGTTGGTGTTGGTTGAGGTAGAACTCCCCATTTTGGTCTTCTGCACCCTAACCATCCTACAGCAGCATGTGGTTCCTTATATGCTTCCATCCTCATTGCAGCAATCAAATTCACAGTTAGAAAAACACACATTCATTAGGCATAACCCTGTATTGAGCAATAAACTACAAATTACTAACTATAGTACAAGTATTATGTAAAATACAGTGATATTTTGGCCCACCATACATTATGTATGTATTTGTGTTTGCATTAATAGTGCCCATAAAATCTATGTAATTTATCTGAGTCTCGAAATGAGCTATAAGTGAGTTGCAAAAATTCCCATTCCTTTATTCCTTTTCAAAGCAGCGACTTAGTTAGCACACTTCAGCAGTTTTGGTAAAGTTATTAGTTTCTCCTTCAGGCTTTTTACAAGTGACTGTCAAATTTATTTAGTGAGGAAACTGCTATTTCTATTGGATGTAAATGCATAGGTTCAAGAAGCTTTGATAGAAATGAAAAAAAACCTATAACCCGAGTGCTTTTGAAAGGTGGATCTTTCTTTAGTTTGTTTCTAAAGAAGAAAGGCTATAGGGTTTTTATTTCAACACATGCTAATTGTAATGAGAAGGTCTAGATAAGAAAGTTTAAAAGAATGGAATAGTGAGAGGATCACTCTAGTAGTTTTGCCGAAAATATTGACATATCAGCAAATCATATAAGTGTGGAAAGCTCTTATTTTATATTCAGCTTGTCTATATCTCAAATTCATTTTGTTGGGCAGTGTACAGATTGTATGTTAGATGTGATAAAATGTAAACTGAGTAATAAGAGGAGCACATGTTATGTGAAACACAAAAATTGATATTCAGATTGTTTGCACTTTTTTTTAAAGATACGTATGTATAGTATTAAAATGTCAATTATAAACTTTGTTTCAGTGCCAGTTTTATTGACATAAGTAATAATGAAGTTGTTGAATAAAATTGGGAAAATAACTCCAAAACAACATAATGTATGCACTTTAACCTGCCTAAAGTGAAAGGGTTAATATACAGAATAGTTGGTAAACCAGCAAGTTAGTCTTCTTGTTTCCAGAGAATATCAGACAACCATAGTGTGAACTAGAAAAAATTACATTTGTAATTCTAAAAATTTTAGAAGTGAAAGTAGAGAATTTATATATATAAAAGCCACTGTTTGTTGTTAGTGCTGGATACACTCAGTGATTAGAGGATTCGAACCTCAAGCAGAAGTCTTGTTTTCAAGTATACCCTACAGTTGGCATTTTTTGAAATTTGTTTTTGTTGATAGAGAAGGCTCTGAGTATTCTGAAGAGCATGAAATGCCATGTTATATTAAATTAATATTTATTAATACTGAATTTCAAAGTGACTCAATGATTAACCCTTTAGGCACAGTTGGCAACCACAGTCAACTTGAAGGCAGGCAGGCAATCTTTCCTGTTATTCTCATGTATTGAATTTAACATATATAGTATTGGGTACAATCACTGAATATTTCAGGGACTTTTGTTGAGTTACTGCCGATATATCATGCTTTTAGTACTGATACTGTAATTAGTTGAAGTATCAAACATGTATATTCAGCATTATGCCAAACATTAAAAGTTGTTATTCAGCACCAAAAGGGTTAAAGTTTTTTACTTCCATATCGAAGTTTCACATTCAAATACCAGGTATTTGAGGATTTTGTTTTTGTCTTCTTTTAAACAAATGACCATATTTACAGCAAATTATTTTAATACCTATTTAGGTTAAATCAGGAATTTAAAGTATTGAATATCATTCATATTAAAAGATGGTATGTTTATGGCATCTCAGCTTTTTATTTCAATGGAACACTTCTAACACCAACTATGAAATAAATTCTAAGTAAAACTAAAAATTAGTTCATAAACAGTGCTATAAAGAAAATATTGTTTGTCAGAGAAAGAAAACTAGATAAATGGCAAGACAACATTGAGAAAGCTTAGTAAACATTAGAATGACTGTAACAGAGGGAAAAACAATACATGCAGTGAAATGAAGCTTCTGAAGAAACAGACATGCAAACTGGTTCTGGCTTACCTATATATTTGCATATAATATGATTTTTTAATGCATTGAGAGAGTAAATAAGCTAGTATGTGTTATCAGCTACATTACACCTACTGTATCCAGTGCCAGTAGGGTTTTTCACCTAATACTAAAGCTTATCACACTGGCTGGGATACAATAAGCATAATAGTGATTTTGTCATATATTTTTTCATTAAGTTGAGTAATTTTGAAGTGGTTAGTATTTTAAGTTTTTCTATGGACTATTAAAATTTTGATTCAGTTTAAACACCTTAATAATAAAATAGTAAATAGGAACATCTAGTATATTGTGAATCTCTTTCTATACTTTATGAATCTAGAATATTTGTTACCAAGAAACTTTGAAAGATTTTAATATTTTATTATTATTTACTGACATAATTTATTGTAATGGGTGTAAAACACTTAACTTTGTTTAAAAATAATTCATTTTTATATGTAAACCTTTACTCAGTGTATGGCTGTGTTTATGCGTTTATATTATAACGCGTGTAAAACCAAACTGAGGACATTTTTTTTTCTAGAATCAAACACAAGTTGCAACTGCTCTCCAAGTCTTCCATAACTTACAAGTGCTTCAAGCAAAAATATGTAAAGTGGTAGAACAAGTTAAAAGCAGACTGAAGATAAATGTAAATGAAGCTTTGGACATTAAGGGTTTGATAATAAACCCTGTATCGGCTTCTTCCAGAGGTTAGAATTAAGACCATTTTTCACAAGTTTATTATAAACAGATGCAAATCATATGAGATAAAATTCATCAAAATCTTATTTGTAAATGCTACTTAATGTGCAACTATTGAAATGTTTTATAATTTCATGGTTAAAACTATTTTGTTAGCAACTGTAAGAATCTGTAGGTACTCAGTAGCTTTAATTTTTTGTTAGACTTCTACTATTTTCTAACATTCTAGGAAATTTGAACTTTGTATGTATTTTGTTGGCTGGGATTTGTCTCAGTTTGCATTTCCAGCAGTCTAAAAATTCTAGACCAAAGGAGCAGGAATTGTCTTGTACAAAACAGTAAGGTGTTGTTGTTTCAACAGCTTAAATAATCTTTTATATAAGAAACATTACAAATTAAGGACTAAATACAACCAAATTTTGTATTGGTACTGATTTATTGTTAATCGATATACTGTGATTTTTTTCTATTTGCAATGGTGGTAAGCATGAGAGTTTTTTTACTATGTTTGGTGGACCTGGTTTTTACTTCAGAAAATGTGCAGAAATGAGACTTCAGAAAGACATGAACATGTAAAATTATTTTTCAAACATTTCTCACTGAGTCTGTTTAGCTATAATTGATGCAGTTTTCAAGTTGTGTTTTTCTGAAATCTTATTTCTGCACATTTTCTGAAATAAAAACCAGGTCCACCAAACATAGTAAAAAAAACTCATGCTTACCACCATTGCAAATAGAAAAAATCACAATATATCTATATAAAACTATAATTTTAAATGAAAATCTAAATATCAACAAATACAAAATAAAGAAAGCTGTCTCAATTGAATAAAATAGTCCTACACTAACGCAATACCTTAGGCTACCAAAACACCTTTATTAAGCTGTTAAGTAATCTCTCGTCATATGATATCTTTGTCCCACACTGTATATTTATTTCTGTGTATACGTACACTGTCTGTATTTCATGATGACAAAAGCTTGTCAAAACTTTTTGTACATTTGTAATAAAGTTGTTTTCACTTTCATCACTACCAATTCAAGCTGTATCCAAACTTTTATCATCTAAGAAAATGAGTTCATTATCATCAAAAACTTACTTCATTTTAAATATTAAATTAACTGTAGTTTTCCTTTGTTAATGTTTCATAGTCCTGTAAAATTAATGGCTGATGTGAGTTCTTTATGGTTAGGAAGAGCATTAGATAAGTTGTAACTTGCTGGGTTCTAATTACACTATGCAACAAAATTTTTTACTTTTTCTTGTTCCTGGGCAGAAAGTGTTATTTTCCAATTGCTTATGCCTAAAGTAATGGAAAAGACCTATTCTTCTTTTCAAACTTTATTCTTATGACCTGGATAATGAAATTTTCAAATTTACCCATTTTCCAGAACATTCTGGGTAGATTCAGTGCTGAATAACTGTTAGAGAATTTTCTCAAGCTTATAAGAATTTTCAAGAACTTTCTAGAATGTTGTAGAAGTCTCAAAGCTGTGCTACTCCATAAAAGGAATAAGTATCTGTC
This sequence comes from Carcinoscorpius rotundicauda, assembly GCA_011833715.1. Taxonomy (NCBI): domain Eukaryota; kingdom Metazoa; phylum Arthropoda; class Merostomata; order Xiphosura; family Limulidae; genus Carcinoscorpius; species Carcinoscorpius rotundicauda. The sequence continues at coordinate 13,806,084 of CM022395.1, read as the reverse complement.
TCTACCCTTTGCTCATTCAGTGCACTTCAAAGAGGAATACAACAGCATCAGGACCTTGCTAGAAGCCTTGAAGTATGATGAGTATGGCTGGGAGGTTATTGGAAACTTCAAAATGGCATTCCTGATGGGCCTCCAAGGAGGCTTTTCTAAGTTTCTCTGTTATCTTTGCCTTTAAGACAGCAGGGACACTGCAGCTCGCTACAACAGGAAGCACTGGCCACAACAGAGCAAGTACTCTGTGGGGAGGCACAATGTCAAGTGTGAGCCACTAGTGGACTTCCAGAAGGTATTATTCCCACCATTCCACATAAAATTGGGTCTTACGAAACAACTTGTCACAGCTCTTGATAATGAGTCTGCAGCCTTCAAGTACATTTGAGATTTCTTCATTGGACCACAAATAAAGAAGATCCTGGAGTGCACAGAATTACCCACGAAACTCAGTAGGAAGGAAGAAAAAGCTTGGAGCAGCTTTGTTGCAGTGGTTTGGGGCTTCTTGGGCAATCACAAGGCTGAAAATTATGTGGAACTTGTTGAGGCTCTGATGAAGAACTACAGCAAAATTACCTGCTGGATGTCCCTGAACATCCATATCCTTGACTCTTATCTTGATATATTCAAGGAGAACATGGGAGCATTCTCAGAGAAGCAAGGTGAGCATTTCCACTAAGATGTGCTGGACTTTGAACACTGCTACCAAGGAATGTAGAACAAAAACATGATGGGCTCATACCTCAGTAGTATTTGTAGTCGCAAATTGTGAAAAACTACTCACTTCTAAACATTTTTGTATAACTTTAGTATAAATACATGTAAATCTTGATTCATGTGTTGTTTTATTCAGACCTTATGTAAATGAAAATGTGCAAATTTGCCCATTTTTACATAGAAAATGTGTTAGTTTATAAATTTCATTATCCAGGTCACAAAATCAAAGTTTGAAGGGAATAATGACCATTATCTGTACTTTTACAACATAAGCAATTGAGAAATAACACATACTATCTAGCAACAAAATTTGTGTTACATAGCATTAAAGTATTTAGTAAAACACGTGTTGCTACAAAAGCATAGCCTAGCGAGTGAATGTTTCCAAAGGTCATCATAAGCCTTCACTTCAGTTTGAACATTTTATGCAATAATGGCATTCTACAGAACATTGCTATGTATACTGTAGTTATGTAAGACTACCAGTTGCTTGACATAAAACATGGATAAAAACTGCAGAATTAATATTTACACATTCAATTGTTCGTGAGCTCTTTTTAATGCTAGTATTATAACTTTGTAATTTCAAACAGTAAGAAAAACAATCCTACAATTAGGTTTCTCATGCTGCACATCAACTTGTTTTTTAAAATATATTTTTAACAAGGTTATAGACGTGATATCTTAATTATTAAGCTCATTTTTTGGCATTGATTAATGGTGAAAAAAAAACCTATTTACATTTTCCCTAGTACTGTTTCTCAGGGCTCTCCAATGTGCAGTACCCCTCAGGTTCTACTATGAGAGCTTGTGAGTCTTTTCCACACTAAGTTTCCACTTGTATGGTGGTGAACAGAGGCTTTTCCTTCAGAGTGTTAGAATTAATTTCTCCACTCTTGGAAAAGAGCAAAGATGGGTTCTTTGATGTTTTGTCCCAAATGTTGGAAAGGAAAGAGTAGCACTGGCCTGTCCAGAAGCCCATTTGTAATACCTGTTCAGATTTAATGCTTGTCTTTCTGGTTGGGGTATGCAAGCCCTTTGTTTTGATCAGTGAGGAGACCTTCCAGAGAAGGTTCTGTTCATTCAGTTTACCTTTTCTGAGATCTAAATGTTCATCCACATGTTTACCACGCATAGTGACCTGTGAAGGGGAGGAGAGGATCCTGGTGGTTGAGGGGTCCAACTCTAACACACAACTTTGGTCTTTAATTCCTGTAGATGGGCAGCCTTGGAGTGGCCCACCTAGGGTTAGTAGGCTGGTCCACTTGGGCTAGGGTTATCCAAGTACCAGTGTTGGATGTTCTCAACAGATGTTGTGAACACTATATCTGATGCTGGTGATCGGGTATAATGCTTATGAAACCCTGGCGCTTCTGCAGCATCCTTGTCTGACGTTGTAGTGCATCCCTTCATAGGGCTCCATGATGTGTGGGGTCAGTGGGCTCTGAAATTTTTTATTATTATTATGTATTCTTCAAATAAAAATTGAATAAAATGGTTAAAACAGTCCATAGGTAAATGACCATGTCTTGAAGATCCTGAGCAGCAATCTTCAACATCTGTAACACTTGTACCTCATTTTCTTATACTACATTCTCTTTCAAACAAACCTTTAGGGCACATGTCTCCCTTTTTCATTTAGAAGGGACTAGAAGGACTTGCTGGCTCTCCAAAGTTAGTAAAGAAGCTTTGCTTTGGTGACATATTGGTGGAAACATCGACATCTCAACACCGTGAACTCCTCTTGCACTCAAAGGCAATTGGGTATATATTTATTCAGGTTATGCCTCATGCTACTTTGAGGAGTTATTTTTGAAATGGATTTGAAGAACATCCCCGAGTCAGAGATTCTTGCTAGTTTCTCCACCCAAGGAGTTTCAGCAGTCAGGCGTATCTCCACTTGCAAAAATGGAATTATGATGCTGACCAATGTCCTCATTCAAACATATATCTTACTGCATTTACCTACCACCATCAAGGCAGGTTATCATAATTGCAAGGTACGGCCATACATTCCAAACTCTTTCAGATGTTTCCAGTGTCAGTGGTTTCTTGACATTTGCTTGTTACAGTGGCAAGGACCACAATGCCTTTGAGTGTGAAACAAACTCTCATTGCATCAATTGCAATGGCTTTCACCCATCCTACTTTTGTTCTTGCCCTAAATGGTTGAAAGAAAAAAAGGTGCAGCATTTGAAAATGATTGAAAACATTAAATACCCTGAGGTTTAAAAGTTGCTGTCCACCACTTCATCTCAGATGTATCCTGCTGCATTTTATTCCACTGCTACAATGAGAGTACAGATAGATCTCTCTGTGCCCCCAAAAGAATCATTCTCAAACCAAATAAAAATTGTTTTTTATTTCTGTGGCTAAAAAAAAAAATGATGAATCAATATTAACCCCAATCTCTGTCCCATACATACATTCCAGCAAACCCAAAGACCCATTTTTTTTGGTTCCTGGTAGAGGCATTTTCTTGTGTATATTTTCTTCCACCCCAAGATGCAAAATGATCATTCATTTATGTTGTCAGTTGCTGGAATCCATTTTCAACAACAAAGACCTGCCTATTCAATCGAGAGCAGAATCTATGGAGGTTGATAGACCTACCTCAAATAAAGACAAAGAAAAACGATGTGGTCATAAACAGGAGGGCTCTCTACCAAATTTGCCTTGATACAATGGAGTTGTCGAGTTTTATGTTCTAATCTGGATGACATCAAAGCTCTGATTTCTTTCTACCATCCTGCATGTCTTTCCTTGTAGGAAACATTTCTGAAACCTGCCAATATAGTCACCTTTTGGCACTTTTTTTGTACAGAAATGACAGGCTGTGTGGTGGTTGAGTGCATGGAGGGGTGGCACAATTGGTTGATCAGCATGTTCCCATACTGTCTTTGCCACTCAACACACCTATGGAGGCCATAGCCATCTTGGTTCCTTGGGTTGTACTATTGCTGTTTGTTCTCTCTACCTGTTGCCTGGAGAGAACTATGAATAATCAGCCCTTGATGCTATCATTGAACAGTTTTTGTTTCCCTCTTTAATCCTAAGGGACTTTAATGGACATCATCCCCTTTGGGGAAGTGCTGATATTGATGGGAGGGATCACTCTGTAGAGCATTTGCTCTCTGATCACAACCTTTCTCTTTTCAATAGTGGTTCTTATACTTATTTTCATGCAACTTGTCAGTCCATTACTGATATTGATCTGTAAATATGCTCTCCTTCACTGTTCTCCAACTTTTCATGCAGGGTTGACAATAATCCACAAGGCAGTTATCATTTTCCTATAATTTTGAGAGAGAATGACCATTGTTAATGCCATCTGACCTGCATGCCCTGGTGGATGCTGGATCAAGAAAATTAGCTTTTTTTCACTGCTTTTGCCACCAGTGTGAGATATATGAGCCAAGACTTCTTAGTTCCAACTCTTGGTTCTTGGCTGTCTGTTTGGGGCTGACCTATAGTGATAATTGCTTATGTACAGTTCCACTCTTGATACAGAAACTGGGCATGCCTGTTCTGGATGTGATATGTTGTGTGCAATTCTAGCTATAATGGTTAGCAGAAGTAAGTATGTTTCTGATGTTAACATTTTCCTAAATTGAAAATGTATTTCCATTAATACTTACCTGACATTCTTCTTTCCCCTTCTTAAGAATTGATGTTAGAAACTGAAACTAGGATAAAGTCAGTCTAAAAAAAAAACGTTATTTGAAGGATGTGCTCATATACAGTACCAAAATAGAGGGCACACTGATATAGGTGGAGCATGTCACAAGACAAATATTGCCAAGAGCAGTTGAATGGGATATAAAAGACTGGAAGAAGTGGGAAAAAATTAGACCAATACTTAAATGGTAAAAAGGAGAAACCCTGTAATGGCTGTAAGTGTTAGCAGAGGTAAGTATTATCGGAAATACATTTTTAATAGGAAAATGTTAACTGTTTAGGATAGACAAGGTAAAATAAAGAATAATTTTTCATAGGGTGTACTCATGAGTAGTACATGTGTTGTATTATACAGTACTGTAACACATGTTTCACATTTATCACATGACTTACAACTTGTGTGGTGGGTGTATTAGTTAGACATGGTTGGAAAACAGTAAAACTATAACATTTAAATATAAATGGATGGTACGTGTTTTAAACTATTTAGGATAAACAACTGTAGTTTCATATTACAATTTGAATACATTTTAGAAAGAAAAAAGGATATATTAGATTTATTTCAAATTTTAGTTTATGAGGTTATGAGGTTAGTCAAATTGACCAACCTTGTATAGAGATAGGGTGGAGAAAATAACAGATAATATGTAAAGTTTTACTGAGAGAAACATTTGAAATTTGTTTCGGAGGTGTTACAAATTATAAAAATGAAATATGAAGTTTTTGGGAGGAAGAAATGTATTTTCAATCTTATCATGAAAATCATTTTGCACTCAGACAAGTAAAACCAAAAAAAAAAAAAAAAGATTCCATCTATTCATGGACAAATCTTTAGTAAAAACACTTCATTAAAATATTTTATTTTTTGTGAAAATACTTAAAACGTTTCTTGAAAGTCAACCAAATCCTGTAATGATACATATACTATATTAAAAATTATAAAATAGAAATTATAATTAATACAAAATGGTTATTATTTCTGTCAGTTAACTGATCTTGTGATGAGAGTTAATTTAATAAAAACTAGCTTATGCATACTTTAAGATTCATATACAATGGATCATAACATCAAAAGAAGTATGAATTTAAAAATCATATCAATGTTCAAGTTAGCTTACCTCACATCGTTTTATATTGTGCCTTATATATGAACAATATTTAAAACATTCTCCAGGTGGGCCAGGTAGAGCTGCAATGCCAACATTGGGAAATGTAGGAGTGTTCAGGAAAACACTGTGGTCCAACATGGAGAGACTGATGGATCAGATTTATGTCGCCTGTAGTCAGGTCTGAGTAGAATTTGATATATAAATTTATTCTTTAACCAATATGCTATTGAAATAAAAGTGTATTAACCCTTTAGATTATCATTTACTTTAAATATGACTTTTGCATACTCTACATTAAAAATTAATACTGAATATTAACTATTTTAACTATGTACACTATTTTTAACTTTGAAATTTATTTCTAAGTACTGCTTTCATTTTGTGAACTGTATACTGAAGTTTACTGTTACTTCCAAAGACTCGTGTTCCAGCTCTCATGCTATCTCTGAAGGTTCTTATTCCATCATCAGTTGTACTTAGTCTGGTGGCCATGATTGTATATTATTGCCTTATGCTGCAGTTTCTTTTATATGGATGTTTGACGAAGGGTGGTGAAATCAGTATTATTAAACTATACATTTTGACAAGATTTTATCAAAGTCCTTTACCAAAGTATGTTACTTACAAGGTCATCTTATTGAAGTTTGCTACTATTAAAAATCATTGGAGTTGCATCAGGATGGATTTGCAGTACAGTTCTTGTAGTCAAATGAGATTGCTATGATTCAACCATTTTACTTGTGGGAACAGCCATTAAGTTTGGGAATTATATGGAAGTTAATTATCATTTTTAATTTTGTATTTACATTTATTACCTTGTCAACTCTGCCAAGGAAGTATGTTTACATTTATCACAACAAACGTTTTTTTTTAATCAAGAAGTTTTTTTTCTAACTATATATATCACTCACTTTGAGGATGAGGGTGTTTTACACATGATTAACTTAAGGTAGGTTTTGAAGCTCATATTATTCAAAATACACTGTTGCTTGAGTTTTTGGACTTCTTTAGAGATCACTGAAATTTCTCTTCTTCAGTGTATTGTTTTTTAGTTCTAAGTAGTATAGCAGACTTGCAGTACAAATATCCTTCTTCAGAAAAGTCAGGTAGGATTTTTTTATTGAATTATCAAAATTTACTGTAAAGCAAATGTCGTGCATGTTGTCTATGGCACCATGACTAATATTTATGGCAACATATGGCTGCATGAGCATATGTAAATAGTTCTTATGAAATGTGAAAAACTTTACTTGAGCTATCAGATTTATGAACACTAAGTTAACTCTTTCACTGTTGGAGCATAGTGCATTTCCTGTGTAAATAATCTTCATGTCTTATTACAGCATTTTTTTATACAGTATCAAAGCCACTAAAACAGGTTGTTTGTAATTGAATTTACAATTGAATTTTTTTCTTTTGTGACATCATGCTTGAAGGTTCCAATCCTAACACACCACTTTGGCCTTGAATTCTTGTAAACGGGTTACCCCCTTGGGCCAATCAGCTGATCCACTTGGGCTAGGGTCAACCAAGTACCAGTGTTGGATGTTCTCAACAGCTGTTGTGAACACTGTATCTAATCCTGATGTTTGGGTATAGTGCTCACAAAACCCTACAATTGCTGCAGTATTCTAATTTGGTATTGTAGTGCTCCATGGTGGGTGGGGTCAGTTTGCATTGAAATATTTCTTTCTTTATTATGAATTCTCCAGATAAAAACCTAGATAAAATAGTTAAAAAATAGTCTATACATAAAACCACATCTAGAAGAATCTGAACAGCAATCTTCAACATCTGTAACACCTGTACCTCATTTTCTTATACTACATTCTCTTTCAGACAAATCTTTAGAACAGATGTCTCCCTTTTTCATTCAAAAGGGACTAGAGATGCTGGCTCTCTAAAGTCAGTAAAAAATTTTGTACATCTGGTGATGTGTAGGTGGAGACATCCACATCTCAACACAATGAACTCCTCCTGCATTCAAAGGCTATTGGGGATATACCTAATGAGGTTACACCCCATGCTACTTGAATTCATCATGAGGAGTTATTTTTGAGAGGGATTCGAAAAACAACTCTGAGTCAGAGATTCTCACTGTTTTGTCCACCCAAGGAGTTTCTGCAGCGAGGTGTATCTCCACTCACAAAGATGGAGTTACATTGTCAACCAATATCCTCGTTCTTATATTTACATAACCATGTTTACCTGCCATCATCAAGGAAGGTTCTTAATTGCAGGGTAAGGTTGTACATTCCAAGCCCTTTCCGAAGTTTCCAGTGTCAGAGGTTTGGTCACTGAAAGATGACATGCTCGTTGTGGTGGCAAGGAACATTGTGTCAGTTGCAATGGCTCTTACCCATCCCACTTTCATTCTTTCCCTAAATGGTTGGAAGAAAAAGACATGCAGCGTTTGAAAATAATTCATAACATTACTTATCCTAAGGCTCGAAAATTGCTGTCTGCCACTTCATCTCAGACATATGCTGCTGCACTTCATTTCACAACTACAGTGGGAGTGCAGACAGATCTCTCTGTGTTTTTAAGAGAATTGTTTTCAAAACAAATATAAAGCCCTTTGACCTCCATGGTTAAAAGAGTTGATGAATCAACTTCTACACTAATCTCTGTTCCTTACATACATTCCAACATATTGCAAGATCCACATTCTTTGGTTTCAGGTACAGGCATTTCTTCAGATACATCTTCTCCTACCCCAAGGGCAAAAAAGCCCTCTTTCACTGCTGTCACAGAACTTATGCCATTGTCTGTCAGCCATTAATAGACTGTGTAGCAGCAGTAACTGACTGTATTATACAAGCAGCTGCTCAATATGTTCCTAAAACCTTGACACATTTTCCACTATAGCCTCATTCGTGGTGGAATCCTGTCCTGCCACATTGGTACGGAAGGCTCAAAAACAGGCCTGGGATACTTTCCGTAGATTTCTCACACTCTCAAACTGCATCACTTTCCAGCAGGCCCTTGCACATGCTCTGTGGGTAGGACATGAAAGCCAGAGAGAATCTTGGATTAAGTTCACAACTGGCATGTCCTCTACCATCATTTCCAAAATCATTTGGACAAGATTCGAAAGGTCAGTGGGTAATACAATTTTGTCCCCCTCTTGATCTTACTCTCTGATGGCCAGGATGTAGCTAACATCCAGAGTATGTCCAATATTCTAGGTGAAAGCCTTTGCCAGGAATCTAGCATTTCTGCTTCTTCCTTCACCTTCTTAGCCATCAAGACTCAGGCAGAGCAGTCACCTCTTTTCTTTCGAGCTGATTGTCTTTATGACTATAATCATCCCTTTACACTAGTAGAACTGAAATTGGCCCCTCGTCGGTCTGGCAGTACATTGGTTGAACCAGATGATGTACACTATGACATGCTGCACCATCTATTTCCTGCTTCTCTTACTATTCTTCTAATTGTTTTTAACCAGATCTGGCAGGAGAATGTTTTTCCTGCTACCTGGGAAGGATCCCAAGATTCCTTCAAATTACTGTCCAGTTGCTTTGATGAGCTGTCTCTGTGAGACTTTAGAGAGGATGGTTAATGTCCCTCTTGTTTAGTTCCTTGAATCAAACAACTTCCTCTCGCCCACCCAATGAGGGTTCAGACGACAGCTCTCCACCATGAACACCTGATTTAACTTGGAATGTCAAACAGAGAAGCCTTTCTCAAACACTAACATCTTGTATCAATATTCTTCAACATTAAGAAGGCTAATGACACGACACAGAGGTATGGCATTTTGCAATACCTCTCTCTCTCTCTCTATATATATATATATGGGTTACGTGGCCATTTGCCCATTTTTATTAAACATTTTGTTATGGAGAGGAGATTCCAAGTTTATGTGGGTTCGACACTTTCCCGTTCTTTTCTACAGGAACTTGGAGTCACTCAGGGCTGTGTTCTGAGTGTCACACTTTTTAGTGTAAAAATTAATGCCATCAATAAATAACTCCCTCTCACTGTGGTAAATGGGCTCTATGTCAATGAGTGTCACATCTCATGTCTGTCGTCAAACGTGAGATATATTGAGAGGCAACTACAAACTGCTCTTGATCATGTACTGAAGTAGTCCACAGCAAACGGCTTTAATTTCTCTCTCTCTCTCTGAAACCATTTGCATGCACTTTTGCACCAACGGGGTATTCACCCTGGTCATGAACTCTTTATCAGTGAAGTTGCACTGCCTGTAGTCTCTGAGACCAAGTTCTTAGGGCTTATCTTTAACTGTAAGCTGACCTTTATACCACACATTAAGCAGCTATGGGTCAAATGTACAAAAGCACTGAACATCCCCCGTGTCCTCTCTACCACCACTTGGGTAGCGGATCAGTGTTCTATGATAGATATATCGTGCTCTTATTCGATCAAAACTTGACTATGGATCACTGGTATATGGCTCTGTCAGATCTTTGCTGGACCCCCATTCATCACCAAGGACTTTGTCTCTGCACTGGGACTTTCTACTCTTCCCTAGTTCAGAACTACAACATAGTCTTAATGAACCTTTTTTGCACCTTTGTCGTTTGCAACTGTCTTTATTATATGCTTCAGAACTTTGTTCCATATCAAAGCATCTCACCTGGGGTTGTGTTTTCCTTACTCAGTGGGTCATGCTTTTTCAGAACAGATGGTTTACCATTGCTTCTTTTAGTCTTCGTATCCAGGCACAGTGGGATGAATTGGGTCTCTCTTTGGATAACATTGCAGTATCCACTGGTCAGCCCATCCCACCATGGCTTATTACAGTCCCCAAATGTGATCTTTGTTGGAAGTACTGTCTTTCATTTACTGAACATATTGTGAACAATCTTTCCATTCCTGTTTAAATAGATGGTTCAAAATCAGGTGAGTCTGTGGGCTATGCCATGGTTTTCTGCAGTTTGGTGGTTGTGTGCAGGATCCCCTCTGCAGCTTCTGTGTTCACTGCTGAACTGTACACCATTTCTTTTGCCTTGGATCACACAGATGCTCGGCAGTACTCAAACTGCACTATTTATGCTTAGTTCTCTACAAACTAAAGTTTGTTTTGTTTTACTTTAATTTCCTTTTATGAATTTTACTACCTTTACTTTAATTGTAATTTTTTGCAAGATGTTTGGTACATATAGCCGAGTTGCTTTGTGTCATAAATCACCAAACCAACAAACCAAACAATATTTCTGGTATAATAGGGAGAGAATGTTGTTATGTAAGTCACAGCATAGTTGATTCTATTTCACAGGGATATCCAATTAGAGACATAAAGTCCTGAAATTTGTTATAAACCTTCTGTAAATGAAATGTATTTGCAGTAATTGTATTATCTACAGAACATATAACCACTATAAAATGAGGGAAATTTGCTGGGATAAAGTATGTGTATGTTATATGGAAATATATATGTGGGAGGATATAGAGCAAGAAGATTAGTATATGCCATCTACTTTATGCCTAACACACACATTGTCTAAATGTGTATCATGCTGCAAAACCTATGTCCCAATACATTGTGCAAATATACATGATGCCATGGACCCTGTGCCCCAACACATTGAGATGGTTAGTTGTAAAGATCATGTATCTTAAGTTTCAAAACTTAGAAAATAATATTTCAATTACTTTGTCAGTGTAAACAGTTTTTGTTAAACCTAAAATGCTTTGAAAATAAATGAAGGCTGTTAGGAATTATTGAATAATTTGTATTTTTCCTTTGTGCAATATACTTTTCTGACAGTAAGTTTGCATGCCTTTTTTTATGTAATCATTATAGGCATATAGTTGTTTTTGTAATAAAATAATTACTGATACAAGCATTGCAAGATATAATACATCTTTTATTTTGCTGTTTACAGCACCTGCCATCTTTCAAAAGGTTTTTTTACAAATAGTGTATGCATTCCTCTTTTAACAAACTTAAAAAGCAATAATACAGTAGGAAACTGGACATAATTCTGTTCTTTACCACATACTACTGCACCAGTTTATTCCAAAATTGTAAATGTTGCAGTGTAATAAAACTTTTAAGATACTGTATACTTCAAGTTATACCTTTTTAGATGATATCTTAATTTTAGGAGTGAATATATAATTGTTTAGATAATTTATGTTATTTGGTAATAGAATTGCCAGTTATCATAAAGATATGTATAGTTATTCATTTTAAATAATATTTCTGGTGATTTTAAATGATAGTTCATAAAATATTAAAAGACTTCAGAATTAAACTATATTTACCTCTCTCACTACTTAGCCACAATAGAAAAATTGGCCTTGATAGTTTTCACACTGTAACTTTTAAAATGTTTTCTGTATCTTCATAAAATATTTCAAGCTTTCAATAAATAAACAAGTCTTCCATACATAAAAAGTCAAATTGTTTAATTGAGTATTTTTATTGAAAATTTCTCCATGGATAATATAATATCAAAATGTTGACTTCTCTGAGTGCAAAGTGATCTTTTACATTGAGATCATAAATGCTTTTGTTAATTTCCTTACCATAACTGTATATGCCTTTGTACAATTTGACTGCTTCATACCACTGTAAAAAATAACATGAAATATATCTGCACTATCCTTGTTTTTTCTTGCTAGAATGGCTGTAAATTTTAACGGGAAATTACAATTGTTCTTAAATAAATTCAAGTTCATAACAGTATATTTCTACTCTTTGAACAATGTCTCTAACTAGTCATCCTACCACACATATAGTAAATTATTTGGGGAATGTAACTTACATTATTTAGTAAGATAATGTAATGCATGATCTGCTTGGAGCCATAGCTGGCAACTGTGTTTCTATTGTTATTATTTTTCATTATGTTAGCTAATATGTCTGTATTTGATCTAATAAGTTTATAACTTTTACATTTTAGTCACTTTTATTATAATAATAAATAAAAATACACATGAAAACCAAAAAATATAGTACTTTCTTGAGTCTTGTTTTTTTGCTGTTGCTGTTGACGTAAATCTACTATTTTTGTACTAATGGTGCTATTACACACAATAATTGTTCTTGATTTAAATAACTACTCAGAATAATAACATGTATAAAGTAAATAATGTCCTGCAACTCATAATTTTTCTGGCTTTCTGCCTATGTGATAAGAACTTTTAAAAATTCAGCTAAGCTTGTCAGTATAATTTCTATGAGAGTAAAGTTTCAAACCGGATGTGAAATAGAAAGTCCTCTGTATAGTAAATAATGTAATATCTCATTTGGTAATTTTACTTTCTTCTGGTTATATACAATGTGTTATTAAATGTTAGAGAGAACCATTTGTAATTTGTGTAAAATGGATGTGACAGGTGTGCATGACAAGTGAATTTGATTTTCTAGTTTCTGCTTGAAGGAGTGTAAATACGTTGAAAAAAATGGAAAACTTAGAGAACAAATGTCACAATTCTTATACTAGGGGAGACTGAAAATTTTTAAAAATATTTCCTTATAATTTGAAAAGTTATAACTTGTATAATTTGATTAACTAATCATGTTTTGATTTCAAGTTTATTCATAATCAATGACAATAAAGTAATTTAATTAATAGATGGCAACTGATTTTGCCAATGTATGAGACCTTACAGTCTTTATGTCTGTAAATGTATACAAGTTTGGAACAGTGAAATTGGGAAATAGTCTTTAGTACAGAAAAACTCTTGTATGTGGGATATATATTGAAAATTTCCATGAAAAACAAAATTAAGTAACACCTGTTTCCTTTATATACCAACATGGTTTAATTCAATTTTGAATATATTTTTTTAAAAAAATGTTATGTATACTTTTAACTTGCTTGTGACGAGAATGTTAATACAAAGGAGGTGGTATTTAAAATATTTAATATTTTAAGACATTTACTTCCTTAACACATCATCAGTGTCGTGTTTCATTTTACAATTAAAAATTAAAGGTTGGTTTTATTTAATATTATTACATACAGGTACAACACTTGCAGAAGGTATTGGCTAAAAAACGAGATCCAGTGAGCCATGTTTGTTTTCTTGATGAATTTTCCAAGGTAAGAGACAAATCTCTTAACTTTATAAAGTTCTGTGAAACACATTAAGAGTTTTAACACACCCCTCAGGAGCTAAGGGGTGTATTTACACTATAACTCTGTTGAATATGAAAAGTAAGTTCAATCCATAAATTTTCAAATGGTGGTTTTAGACATAACAAGTACTTTGAGATGGATTTTTGTTTTTTAATTGATAAATTTTGAAATATCCAAACCAGCTAACACTAAAGGCTACCTGTTGAGAGTGAATTTAGTATATTTCAGTAAAGTAACATTCTTATCATCATGAATTAATAAATTATCAACATTTACTACTTCTGTTATCATCTTTTGATGTTTAGCTTTTTACTGAGATGTTAACGATCTCACCCACAATTCAGTCGGGATCAGCTACTTATCAGCTCCAATGCTAAAAAAGTGTGAAAATATAGTTGGTAATGATTACTTGAGGCTTGTGTGATAATTTTCATACATGATAAAAAGAAAAATTGAAAGGACAAATATAAGTAATTAAAAAAATTATTTATTTGTGGAGCAAGTGTAAAAATGGTAGATGGTAATCTTTATTCATGGTATAAGAAGATTTATATTTTGTTATGATACAACTTTTAAAATATAATTAATTCTTACTCTTTAGTCTTGTGACAGGAAAGATGTATTTTTTTTCAGTATTACTTATTGTAATTCTGCTTTTATCATTTACATATTCATGAAATTTGAGGAGATTTTAGTAAATGTTACAGTCTGTTGTGTACAGAAATTTCATTTTTTAATAAAGTATTTTAAAGATTTATTTGTGAGCTTTATTGAATAAGTTTGAGTGAAATGTGATTTTCAATTTGTTAATTTTTTGATGATAGTTGTTCTGTCTGGTTAGTAAGGTCTTTTCTTAGTATTTTATAGTAATTGTATGCATTTTTTAAAAGTTTGTGTAAAATGATTTTTGTAACTATTTTGGTTTTTTTACCTTTTAAAAAGAATCTGAGTAAATGAACCTTTTTTGTGTGTTTTTAAGTGTTACCATTTTTCTTTGTCTGTTATTAATCAAATTCTGGTGTAGTGTAGGTTTATAATCTGAATTTGTCTCCAGCTGTGATTGAAAAGTTTTTGGAAACATCTTAATTAGAATTCTGAAATTTAGATTAGGGAAAGAAGATTGTTAACTGTTGAGTTATTTTGTTTGAGGTTTTCTTTGTCAGACATCACTTTTAATGTTTCATAACAGAATGCTGAAACTTATTTAGGTCTTCTGAAGTCGTATTTATAAAAATGTTTTTCAGTTGTTGTTTATATGCATTTTTTAAATGCTCTCATGTATGGATTGTCACAATCAGTATGATAAAATTTTGTAAGGTGTTATTAATTTGATGAGATTGGATGAAAGGCTGGAATTTTAAGTTTAGTCACTGAAGTCTGAAGTATGACTTGAACTATGTGTATCCTCTCACAAAGGTTAGGAAAGTATTTTATTGTTTATATATGGTTTTTAAGATTTATAATGCACTTCTTCTTGGAGTTCTTTCTTTGTTCAAGTTTGATGTGGAATTCATCTGTGTTATAATCTTTATTTACATAAGAAGCCCAGTCTTAGAGCTCAGACTTGTGATTTTATCTGTCTTGTTTTTTGCTTTTAGACTGATATCCAAATCTGGATGAAGTCGTGCTCTTGTTTGCAGTTGAGGATAGATTGGTGAATTTTAATCTAGTCTCTTATTTTTGAATGATAAGCATATGCACTAAAAAATTTGAAATTAATGTTATGTACATTCCTTATAAGAAAAGCACTGTGTGTGTGCATGTAGTAAGTTTATCATGCTGATTGTTCATAGTCTAGCTAGCCTCTTGAAAGACAGTCTTAATTTTGAGATAGTGATTCAGTTAGTTCCCACTCTCAGGTCATAAAATCCAACACTTCTTTGTTATTCTTTCTTGATCTTATATTTGCCTTTGTAATGAAATTTTGGTCCTCGCGCATTTCATATTTTTAAAAAGAAAGTTGTATATTTTATTACTGTTACAATAACTTTTTAAGGTTTACAACACCACTCATTCTTCCTAAAGTGTGTCATCAGTTATGCAGTAAACTCTGAAAAACTTCTGTGTGCTCTTACATTTGTTATAACGTGGGCCACACCCTTTATGTAAACACTCAAGTGTTTCCTTTCAATGATATATATTTTTCATAAATGTGAATAACAGAGTTTATTTTCTATTTTTATTTATTGAAAAGAATGAGGAGAGAAACATCATGGTTTATTTCTGGAGTATCGTGACAAATATTCTCACAGAATGTTTCTCTAAAACTGCTCAAGGTAAAAATGCTTGTTATAGTACTGTTTTATAAAATGTTTTTTAATATACCATAAATTAATTATGCCAATAAAGAGAGTATCCAGTTGAATATTTTAAATACAGTCTTGTAGATTCTGCTATATCATTTATTTTACATTATTTACAAAAGAAATTAAAAAAACACTTGTTACTTTTGTTTGTTATTTACACAAATATATGAAAAGTTAAAAACAAAATTACTTTATTATTGCTATTTAAATACTATTGAATAATGCAAAACTTAGATTATTTAAGATATAGGATCATTTAATATGTGTGCAAGTAAAATAAACATACTATTTTAGGAGTGGATTGAAAAGATTCAAGAAACATACAGATAAAAAACAAACAGAAATATACAAATTTTAAACAGTGATAATTAGTTTGTGACACAATTTGTAATAAATACTTTGTTATAAAAGTTAGAAACTGAAGGTCTTTATGACAACCAATGCATTCTTAAACTCCTTTCTGTGCATATCACAAAGTGTTACTGAGTTTCTTTCAAAATTTAATCAAACCACTTTAATATTGATGTGATTTTAATGTAATTAGTCTTATCATACCAAAATTTATATTATCCAAGTTTTATTTTTTATTTCAAAAGAAATCTTTAAAACAATAATTAAAACTTCTATTTTTTTATAACTTGAAAAGATCATGGTTAAAACCTTTTTGTTTCTGCCCTTTCAGCTCTATGGTATGTAATGTAGATTTTGTTTAATTTTAATATGTGTTCTTTTGGTTTAAAAATTATGGTTTGATATATATAAGGAAATATCAAATATTACTTTTTTATTAATTAAAAATACTTTCAGATTTGAAGCTCAGCAAAATATAAACAACATTTACAAAAAAGGGCATCTTGTTTTTGTGTAAGGTTTATTAGATTCTGTAGGTTATTGTCATTCTTAATTGAGGAATAGTTTAGGATATGTGTTGTCCCTTATTGTAAAGATGATAGTTAAGATATGGTTTCCAGTAAACCTTATATTTTCAACATTCTATATATTGTGTATTATAACAAAAATGGTGCAAAATATATTTTGAGAAGTTTCAAAAAACAATCAGTCTTTGCAGGCTATATTTAATTTCTTCAGTATATTAATATTTTGTTACTATCATGTAAACAAAAGTACTAATTTAATGTCAAAAATATTAATAGAATCAACACACATACGACAAGCATTTGAAGTGGAATACCCCAAACTCCTGAAATTGTATACTGACCTGTGGAAGAGACTCCAACATTTTAACAGCAGCATAAATGTGACAGGACCTGATTCTCTTTTACAGCAGCAAGATAGTGGAGATAGTGCTGAAATTTTCACTGAAACTATAGATGCTGGTACCTATAAGTAAGTAATTTAATTTTTTTTTGTTAATTTCTGAAAGTTATTTACTGGTGTTTTGTTTATCACACAAACTCCTTATAAAAGTTTAATATTTTTTAAATTTATAAACAGGCACACTAATTAAAAAAAAAAAAAAAATCTTGAGTCTAATATAGATTAAATGTCGAGTTCCAAAATAATGACTTGTTATTTATCTTATGTGTGTGTTGGTATAATTATTCTTTGTTGAAAAAAACCACCTAATAGGGAACTGTATGTTTTTCATAAATTGTTAAATGTTATTATAGGTCATTTTTCTCAACAAAAAAAATTTATTAAAAAGGTAATACTTTTAATATATAAGATTTTTCACTTTTTCATAAATGTTGTCTTTAGCTTAAAATAAAATATGTACTTGCACTTCATATGTAATTGTTTGAATTTTGTGAAACAGGAGTAAAATTTTAAAATTCTGTGGAAAAGAATCAAGAAGGAATTAGTTTATTCCATTAAATGAAGAATATGATCTCACATTAAGATAGTAGGATAAACTAGTATAAGATATATATTTAAGTGTTTAAAAATTTTATAATATCAAATATAGAAACTATTTTTTGCTCTTATGCCATATGTAACAGATTCTGGTTGGTTTTACATAGAATTTTCTTTGACATTACATTTGGAGAAATCATGCATTTTATTTTCAGTCCAGAAAAGGCATTACGTGATACCTTGACTTCCTTTGAAAAATCTTATCTTTCTCAGTCTCTCTCTCGTCTTTCGGACTCTGTTCATAAGGTGTTTTCAGGTGGAAACCAGGATCCCCCAACACAAGATGACATAGAAGGCATTGTAAAAATCATTTCAAGGTGCTGATGGTTTTGATTTTGTGTTTTTTAAATTCAGTCAGTGTTTTCTTTGAACTTTGTTTTAAAGATTTTTGTTTGTTTTGGAATTTCGCACAAAGCTACTTGAGGGCTATCTGTGCTAGCCGTCCCTAATTTAGCAGTGTAAGACTAGAGGGAAGGCAGCTAGTCATCACCACCCACCGCCAACTCTTGGGCTACTCTTTTACCAACGAATAGTGGGATTGACCGTCACATTATACACCCTCACGGCTGGGAGGGCGAGCATGTTTAGTGCGACGCGGGCACGAACCCGCGATCCTCAGATTACGAGCGCACGCCTTAACGCGCTCGGCCATGCCAGGCCTCTTAAAGATTTTTGCAAATATGTTTATAAATATTGCAGTTGATATATTAGGGTAGGTAAGTCTTTCTGGTACTATGCAAAATAATACTACATTCACTAGGTCCCTATGATAATCACTATATCTTGGTGGTCTTACTTATTTTCTCCATATGTTGGAGTTAGAACTCCATAAAAAAAAAATAATTTACATAGTACTAAATTTTGCTTTTTTTTTTCAGCTATTAAGATTCATTTATATGCTGTAAAATAAAATTGTAGGAATTTTTCTGCACCTTTTAGTTTAAAGTACTTCATAGTTGAAATTAATGATTTTATAAGTAAAGATTTTATTTATTCATTTTATACATAATTGTTGGCCTGGCATGACCAGATGGTTAAAAGCACTCAGTTTGTAATGTGAGGATTAAGGGTTCAAATTGTCATCACACCAGACATGCTTGCTCTTTCTGGTGTGAAGGCATTTTAATGTGATGTTTAATCCCACTATTCATTGGTAAAAGAGTAGCCCAGGAGTTGGTGGTAGGTGGTGATGGCTAGTGCAGGTAGCCCTCATGTAGCTTTGCATGAAATTCAACACAAACAAACAAACATAATTTTTAAAAATACATTTATTATTTGATTTGATATCAAAGTGTTCCCAGTGAAAACGTTAGTGTTTGTGAATCATATGATTTTTTTTCTGAGCATAATATGGCACTTCTAACTCCACAGGAGAGAGGTTGAAATAGTTTTCAACAAATTGGTGCCAATATGAGCCTTGTAAGTTTATATAATCTTGGCATTTGTCCAAAAGCATTCTTTGTATGCTAAAAAACAACTACACACGCAAATTTTAGTGTGATATACAGCTGTGATGATTTTTTGAGGCCATATATAATTTTCTCTATTTCTAAAGATATGAATATCACATTTATTCCTTGATAAAAACTTCAATTTATCAGTTTATTTGTAATTTTTTGCAAGCAAGGTTACATCCATTCTGTAATGAGAAATCTTCTGGTGCAAATAAAAAAAACATATTAATTTAAGAACCCTTGATAAATCAAGCATGAAAAAGTTATCTGTTTGAATTATTTTAAGATCTTAATAATGGTCAGTTGTGAGCAAAGCCTCTTGTGTAAGCAAAGAGCTTTACTCATGCATAAATAAGGATCAGAACTCATCTAGTTTGGTTCAGTTCATAAATTTTTGCATATTTTATAACCTGTAAGTCTCGTTTCAAAAGTAATTTTAACTTTCAAACAGAATTAAAATGAACTGTAATGTTTTACATGTAAACATAATTTTAAGTTTATACATTTTTCTTTTTCTGTCCCAATTTTGTAGTGAGATGACAGTAGCTAGTGTTGACTTGGTTCTCAGCAAAAATGTTGCAAAGACTGTAGGTAATATTGTGAAGATTTTTACAATAAAATGTGAGGATATGGTAAGTTTTAAAAAAAAAAAAGCATTTTAACCTTGAATTTTTGTGTGACACATCAACTTAAAAAAAAGCAACTGTATTTAGGCTACAAATGTTTAACACTCCTATGAAAAAAATATTTACATCCACTAAAGTGATTTTTGGGGCCTATCAGGCTCCATATATTTTTCCAATAGAAACACAGTGATTTAGCAACATTCATTAAAAACAACTTTAGAATGGCTCTGACAAACTTTTTTTACAATTTGAGCAAACAATTTTTGAGTGTACCTTTTGATTTGCCACACAAATGGCATCGTCCTCTTTTTGCCTTCTTTGCAGGCGGTTCACATGAGGTTGTTTTGTCATCTTTGTAGTAAATTTCTTTCATTTCAAGCACCAACTGCCATATAAATTCTCTTCTGGCTCTTGATTTATGTTGACAAAGAAATTCTGGATGTTTTGTTGAGTATAGAATGAAAGCATTGTACGCAGCAAGATCTAGAATGTTATAGAATATGCAGACTGACCAGCGCTTTGATCACCTCTTTGTTGTATAATATCTCACCAGTTGATCGAGAGTGTCGACACCTGCCTTTGTTGCATTGTAAAGATTGACGATTTCCGGCTTTCCATTCTCTTCTACTTCACCAGACTGATGCTGAGAACTCAGTAGCAGCACATATTTTCCTGGTTTGTCTGAGTGCCTGAGAAGAGTGATGTCGTCATGGTAGAAAAACTTTGGTGATAACTCTCTAGATGTTGCATTTATTTCAGGAGGCAGGAAGGTTCTTGATATCCGTATGGTTCCAACAAGTCCTGTATTTTTTGTTCGTAGGTACTTGGCAAGTGTCATTGTTGTGAAGAAATTATCTGTCTTTATTGTCCTTTCTTTTCCAAGAAATGGCTGACTCAGTTCTCTGACTATTCTTTCTCCTTGATTTGTTTCTGTCACATTTCCAACCTTTCCAGTATAAATTTGAGCTTTGAGGAGGTAACTTGTCTTTGCATCTGTTAGGCACCAAATCTTTATTCCATATTTGCCTGGCTTTGTCAGAATGTATGTTCTGAAGCCAACTCTTCCTTTGAAGCTACATAGTTGTTCATCCACTGTCAGGTATTCGATTGGGTTGTAACTGTTTTTGCAATTTTCAATGAAAAAATTCCAGACTCCACAGATGGCGGCATCTTTGATTTCTCTATTTCTTTGAGAGTGGATGTCAAATCTGATTTTTGAGCACATTTTTTGAATTTGTCTTGTGTAATCAGTTTTCTCAAGAATGGCAAACCGAATTCTGTTGAAAATATTTCGTCTATCGATGCATTTTTGGATTTGCTTATTCCAAGGAAAAGATTAGCTGCGATTCATTTCCAGAGGTCTTCTTCAAAAATTGGTTCTTTCATGATGGTGTTTGTTGAGTGAATGATCTATTCCATCATATCATCAGAAATGAAAATTTTGAATGTTTCGAATAGTGTAGAGACTCTTGGAATAGCTTGCCTTGTAATGTCTGGGTTCCCATTGAATATATTGAGAGCTGTGGTTCTCCTGTTGATCCTTGAAGGTGTTGTTGAATAACTAAAATTCTTATCTTTGGACAAAAGTTCGTTCACTGGCATCATAGTAAGTTCTTCTTGATCACTTTCTTCACTTTCAGAAGGGTATGGCGCAATTTGTTCATCATTTTTGGCTTCAGAAGGATCATCATCACAACTTTCAGAGTAGTCTTCGACATTATCATGTTCACTTTCATCGTCGGATGGTTTTGTCAGTAAATGTACAGCTTCATCAAGAGATATCATTTTTGACACGGTTTGAAGATTTTAGCTCCTATATATATATAGGATATGTTGATTCTTCTAGAATATTCTAGATTATTCGAAATACTTCTTTAAAGTTTCTAGAATGTTCTAGAACAGGCATGGGCAAGCTATGCAATGATCAGAACTGTCTAAAATTATTGTTGGAGTAGAGTTATTATCCTAAATATCCATCTTTTGAAAAGAAGTTGTAAAATTAATATATTTTTACTATAATTTGCTTTTTTCGGTTGCCCAGGCCTGTTCTAGAATTATTCAGGAAATAGTCATTTTTATGTTTTTTGATCTGGGCCCTAATAGGCCCCAAAATACCCTTAGTGGATGTTTTAAAAAAATGTTTAAATATTATTTTGCAAATGTCTGAAAAGTCCAAATATTATTGCTCCTTAAAATATAAAGGGATAGGGTCAGTTAATGGCAATTTCATTTTAATACAAAATTATTAGCCTAATATTAATAACCTTTCAAGTTGCTCTGGGGCCTATTAGGCCCCAATTTTCATAGGAGTGTTAACAATCTTTTTATGGATAAGTCAGAGTATATGACATAACAGTTTATAGTTATGTTCAAAATTTGGTAAACCCTCTCACCTTAGGCATGTCAGTGCATGACATAACTTTGTAGGGTTACATTAAAAGTTTAATAAAACTACTTTATTATATTATATGAATAAATATGTCATTAAAATGTAGTCAATAAAGGAAATTCTAATATTATACATGTTTTAAGTTTCAAATCTATAAGAAAATATTTTACAAAATCCTCAATCTCCCCTGGTATGAGATTTGTAACATATTCTTCCTTCCCTCTTTAATTCATATCCTTCTCCTCCAGAATGTATAAAATATAACACAAATTACTCATTATGATAAAGTTACTGCTCAGGCGAAGTGCAATTTTTATAGTCTTCAAACTTATTTGTGTATAAATTAGAAAATCAGACCTAATTACCATGTCTTCTTGACACCTCTTTTTTCACAAATTGCCTGTCATTTAATACTATGATTGTGATGAGTTTTTTATACCTCATTTGTGATTGTTCACTTTTTTTCCTGTGAGGATAAAGTTTGAACTAGAAGGGAAATGTACAGATCTCTGTGATATAACACTTCATTTGATAGATTTGGCTTTCTGTTAGTTATAATTAATAAGTATTAAATGTAAGAAAGAACTTTTGGCAGTTTGTAAAAGAGAAGATGTGTTAGGTAGATGTGACAGAAAGGGGTATGACTTTCTAGTTTATGGTTGTGTAACAAGTAAGATTGAAGACTGTAAAAAGAATGCTTTGCCCAAGCAGTAACAATATTATAATGAGCAACTTGGTTTAAATTTCATACTTTTCAGAAGAGTGGTAAATAAAATGGAGAAGAGGAGATACCTAGAGAGAATTTGTAACAATTCTCATGCTAGGGAAAACTGAGGATTTTGTTGTAATTTTGTCTTGTAAAATTAATCACTTAAACCTGTACAATATTAAAATTTGGATTATTTTTAGTGTAACTTACTAAAGTATTGTAACATGCTTAGAAAGATGCCTGAAGTGAAAGTGTTAATTGTGTTACTACTGTTTCTATAAGGTAAAGTAATGAAGGGATGATGTTATTCCTAGAATTTCTTAGTAATTAAAAGTTATAAATTTTCACTTAAGTATTAATAAAAATAATTTCTTTCAATTAATTTAATTGAAACCTTCTATGTTTTGTATATTTTTGTTTTGGTTGTATGTGTCTATATAATGATGGTTATTTTTACAAAATCACTGAGGTATATTCTGCTGGAACATGTTTAATTTGGCATATCTCTTCTGTTCCTTAAGATCACAGAAGATGAGGAAGCAACTCAAGTGATTCATCCACCCACATCACATCAACATTTAAATGCTACTATTGCTTACCTTTTGTTGCTGTTTGAAAGCCGACTAACAGAGGTTAGTTGAGTAGGTAGTTTCTACCACATTCTCACGCATCATTTTCCAAAGGTTTCTCCATTCATGTTTTCATTGATTTTTTTCTATCATCTGTTTTAAAATGAAATGAAAGCATTACAAAGGCTTACAAAATGTATTACGTCTTCTGAGTAGTAATAAAAGACTTGTGTTTCAACAGTCACATATCTTTAGAGAAATTTAAAATCTTAAATTTAACTGAGTAGAGTAAGCTCTGAAAAAAAACATGTCTTATGTGTATTTGCTTGTACATAAATTGATTTATGTCAAACAAACTATAAAGTTTCTTGTACACAAAACAGTGAAAATAAAGGTATTAGCAAATGTTAACCGTTAAATGTGCCATAAGCAACGTATATTGCTAAAGGAAAGTGAATTATGTAAAATAGAAAGTAGTTGTTTTTTGAACCATTAAGAAGAAACCAAGAAAGGAAAATGCAAATGTTTTTGTTCCACCTGAAATGCATGTGGCTGTGCACTTCTTGTATCTGTTCTTAGCTTAAATTTAAATTTTACACCACACACATGTGAAATGGTTATCATTATAATACAAAAAATATAAAGTGTGAAAAATTATTTTCCAGATTTACTATTGTAATGGAAATTATTTTTCCTAAACATTTGTGGGAAAAATAAAGATGTGAAGGATATAAAATTGATAGTTAATTTTGAATATGTTAACAGTTGAAAAGTATGTTTTATTTTGTGTATCCCTTACCAGTTCTTGGATGGCCCTTCATCACCGTTTCAAGAGTCTGCAGAAATTATTCGAGCCTCACTTCAGGTGAATTGATAAAAATTGGAAAACAGGCATTTTTTTGGGGGTGTTAAGAAATGAATTATTCATATGCATAATTCATGGGCTCTTTTTATTGTCACATCTTAGACATGTTTTTTCAAAAAATTGCATGAAAGTGTAAAAAAGGGTTTGTTGATGCACAGTTTCTCAAAACAACAGTTAATTATGTCAAAGATGTTGAAATAGAAAATTTGTATATTTTATAATAGATGCTTAGTTAAAAAAACGAAAATTGTGTTGATAGTATAGTGATAACTTTTATATCTTTTAATACAAAACAGTATAATTTGCTACTGTAATCCATATATTTATATATACATTATTTCAGTATTCACATAAATATTTTTTTCAAAAAATATTTCTTTTGTGACTGATAACACTATGTGAAACAAATTTTGTTTCTGGATAGTATGTGTTATTTTTTAATCGCTTATGTTGTAGAAGTACAGAAAATATCATTATTCCCTTTTAACTTTGCTTTTGTGACCTGGATAATGAAATTTAGAAATTAACCTATTTTATATGTAAAAATGGGCAAACTTGCACATTTTTATTTACATAAGTTCTGAACAAAACAATATATGAATAAAGATTTACATGTATTTATACTGAAATTATACAAAAATTAACAAAACTGTTTTGAAGTAGTTTATCGAGAATTGTGACTGTAATGTAAATCACTTTCACATATCAGCCCCCAAATATAGGCTCCCATGTTTTTGTTATATGCTCCCAGGTCAAAAAAGTAAAGTTTGAAGAGAAAATAGGTCTTTTTCCATTTACTTTAGGCATAAGCAATTGAGAAATAATACTTTCTGCCCAGGAACAAGAAAAAGTAAAAATTTTGTTACATTGCATAATTTTTAAATTTCTTTCTACAAATGCTACAGAAAAAAATCTGAAAATAATGTTTAGTTTGTCATATGTTTCATGTGAAAGTTATAATGCTGTTTTCAGAAGGTGAATGTTGCTGTTCATCCTTGCTATATGCATTAATAAGTTAATGAAGTCACACAAATGATAGAAATTTTTATTTATAAACAAGTTAAAATTGATTTATTATAAAATACTAAATATTGTATTACTTCATTCTGATATAAAAATGAAATGACTGGAATGATTGTTAAGTTTAATTATGAATTAATTAATGGTATTTACTATGTACATCTGACTAATCTTTTTTTAGTTTCTTCATGTGTTATATGCAACATAAAATACAAAGGGCTGTGCATTTTTTCGTTTTGTACATAACCTACAATATTCCAAATTTTTTAAACAGTCTGTTCCAGTGCTCATGAGCCAGGCTATTCATCCTTTGATGAATTCAGTAACTGAGGCTATTGAAAAAATTATTTTGACTATGCACAAGGAAGACTTCTCAAAGTAAAAATTCTTTGGTTGTTTTAATAACTTGTGTGAATTATAAATAATTTCATTTGCTAAAAGCAAATGAAGTATTTTGCCACATATTCCTATTTGGCACTGTGTGTGTATAGGTATTCATCAGATTAATTGAAACAAGGTCTACTATACAAGTTAATACAATGGAATTATCTTACACTATAATATTATACTATTAATATGGTTGCTACTTAAAATGAATAGTATAGTAATGTGTAAGGTTAAGTTATGTCACATTATGTAATGCATTATGGTAGTTTTTGTTTATCTGACAAAATATTGTAATTATCGAATTGGATAAGAAATTATTTTAATTATCAATACAGTACTTAATTAAATTCAACACACTTTATAACTAAGATTGTTTAACATAATAAACTGTTTTGCTATGTTGTATTTGTGTTTGTTTTCCTTTTTCAGAAATAGTTACTCGTCATAGATCCACTCAGAAGAACTGTTTCCAATTAAATTTATTATCTCTGTTGATTCTACACTTCATTAAGTATCTTGTATTTTGAAAATGTCCTGGTATAGAAGATACAATTAGTACAGATTACCTATGGATTATTTTGGTGTGAAAATTCAGACATTGTTTTCTAACGCAAGTGACAATCAATTTACATGTGATTCCATTTTTAGAAATGTTGCTTTATATCTAAAATAAACCTCTGATTCAACAGCAAGCTTGAGAACTTATGCTAAAATTTGTGATATGGCCCCTGTAGTGAGCATAGCTTAGATAACCATTTTTACAGCTTTGCATTTTCTTGATAGTCATTATCAAATGAATAATGTTTATATGAAATTTAGCTTTAAAACTTGTTTCAGAAGATGTAAACAAAATTTCTTGACACTGATAGAATTAAGTGTATGTAAAAGAAGCATATTATGATTTACCTGAAGCAAGAGGTTGTAAGAAAAAATATATAGTATTTTACACTGCTACTAGGAAGTTAACTGTTCGTTTCTGAACTGATTTTTGTATTTTTTTGTCATGAAATTATTCTTTCAAAAATTAAGGTCTTCAAAGACAAAGCAAATAAAATGTAATTCTTATTAAGGAGATTGTCAAAGAATTTATATTCTCTCATTTTATGTCATACTACTGCATGTAAGTGTGTGATAACTACTTGTGTGAATGGTTCTGATCTGAGTTACTTTCTAAATCTTGAGTCTTTCTTCGTAGTGCAGATCATTAATTTTATAATACTTTTATGAGATAGGAATGACAGCAACACACATCTCTGTTCAAGATAGAAATTGTTAATTGTTTATTATATTTATTAGGTCTGGACAGGAGAGTGACAGTAACACACCTGAACCTCCTTGTTCTCTCTACATGAAAGAACTACAGAGTTTTATATTTCGAGTTAAAGGACAATATTTTTCCATTTTACCAGTGTGTGATTTAGTGCAGAAAAAGTAAGTATCTTGTGGGATACATTTTCTAGAATGTGCGTTGTAACATGTTTGTAACAGATTTACTTTTATACATTTATTTTAAAATCTGCTCTTGTTGTCAGGAAAAAAACTTGCATGTGAAGAATAGTGCCAACTAGCATTCCACTCAAGTGTATCTTTGTATTACTATAAAAGTCAGTTTTGCCTTGTGAACTGTTGACAAAGCATTGAGTTCCAGACCAAATAGAGGATTTAATATTATTTGTAAGTTTGTAAAATGTTTGCATATAAATTAGAACTAATTTGCTGTTTGTGAACCATCAATAAAATAACCAGTTCCAGACCAGATAGAAGACTTGTCTGTAAGTTTGTAAAACTTTTTTTATATAAATTATTATTTGTATTAATTATTATTACAGATTGTATTGTTCTTTGTATATTTTAATCTATTTGTTTTAAGAAAGAAAATTGTGTGTATCAAGTTTTTTGGCAAATATCATAAATTTATACATATTGACATTTAAGTAACTTCTAAGTTGAAATTGTAACATGTAACGTACGTAGCATAATAAATTGAAAGCTCATCCATGAATTAAAACATACAGCATGTTTCATTAAAGTTACAAGAGATTCTTTCATTTTTATTGCTAACATGATGTAATACTTGTATGTAGTATCAGAAATAGCATATATATATATAGAATAAACTTGTACTAGCTTGTTTTTTTCACAAAATCTTTTACAGGCTACGATAAATCTTTGATTAGTTTTAATAGACTTTAGTGAATAGCTATTGCTTTGTAAGTTTTTTCAAATATTGTAAAAACGTGTTAGTGTCAAATATTAACATGTTGAATAAACATGGATTTTTTTGTGCTACTAGCTTTTAATCAGAGTTAAGTCTTGTGATTGTTCTATCCAACCCCCAAATTATATTGTGATTTCCGGTTAACAACTGTTATGTTAAAATTTAACTGTTAATTAATTTCAAAAAGAAAGTTCTATAGATTTCATTGATTATGAATAATTATAACGTTTTTGAGCAATTTTATTGTTTATTTATTCAGTAAATTAACAGTTTAGTTCAGAAAACTCAGCCTGGTATAATTTTAGGCACCCAAATTTTTTTTATATTTATATATTTACAGTATTCAGCAAGTAGCATGCAGAGCCATTGATTTTTTTGTTCGGCATGCCAGCTTAGTGCGTCCCTTAGGAGATGGCGGAAAGATGAGACTTGCTGCAGACTTTGCTCAAATGGAGATGGCAGTTGAAACACTCTGTCCTAGAATTGGAGAACTTGGCAAGTCATACAAACTACTTCGTTCTTTCCGTCCTCTACTATTTCAGACTCCTGCCCATATTATAAAGTCTTCTATAGTAGGAGATATTCTTCCCTTTCCTATTACTCTGCATTTTCTTTTTTCAAAGGCACCACCAGAGTTCAAGTCACCATATGAAGTAAGTAACAAAACCTTCAACAACTGCATCAGTATTAGTTTTTCTCAGAAGATTATGTTAACAGCTATTTTTAGAGATGGAAACTCAGTTGTTGTTTTTATAGAAAACTTGTTCTTTTCTCATGCTGGTGATAATAATAGTAATTATTCTTAAAGGTAGAAAATTGTGACCACTGGTGCCATTTTTAAACTCATTTCTGTGCATGTCACTGAGTTAAATTCAGAGTTTAATTAAACCACTTTACTGTTATGTGTTTTAATGAAATTAGCATTATAAAATGTTTTATATTATGTAAGTTTTTCTTTATTTAAAAATAAACTGCTGAAACAGTAATTAAAAACTTCACATTTGCTCTCACTTGAAGTGCAAGCAACTATTATATATTATCTTTAGACTTGGCCTTGGAAGGTAACTGTCATAGAAATTCCCAAGTTTAAGTTATGCTATGACCACTTGAAAAGTAGAAATTGTGTTGCTAAGTGACAGTTTTAAGTTCAATGGCATGCTTATAACCAATAAAAAGACCAGGTTTTGCTCTTGAAGGTCATTACTGTAACAAACTCATTACAAATGAAGTGAAATGAGTCTAAGCCCATCGTTGAGAGCAGTGTCCATAGCTCTTGGAAATTTTTCTCATTTTATATATATTAGTTTGATAGACAGGTTGTATTTAAGTTTTACCTTTGTTTTAGTTAATTATGTGTTACTTATATTTGAAATGTTTAATGAATTTTTTAAAATTATTTTAGACTATGAATACCTGAAACAGCTTTTACAAACATACAAAAGCAAAAAATATTGTGTGGACTAAACTGTCTTACTAAAAGCAATGTGATATTGCCTCCAAGTACTTCTAAATGTGTGTTGACATGAATAAATCTGAGTAACAGAAAAGGAAAATAAAACCTTAAAAATAAACTATAAGTATAAATATACAAATATGAAATTATGCATGTTACTCAAAGAATAATTTTTCTATGAAGATTTAAAAGGTGTGTACATATTTCTGTTTCTTAATTTTAAACATTTAATTTCACTGTGTCGATGATAATAGTTGGAGTTAATGAAGTTGTAAGGAAAATGGCAAATAAAATATAAACATTTACCTTAAAAAACTTTTGATTTTCATTTAAGAGATTCTAAAGATTACTCACTTGAAATATAGAAACTGGTAAAATAAACAATTAGTTGTATTATACTTAAAAGGAAAATTATCTTACATTTGAACTATTCAGGGTCCGAGTGCAAATAATTACATTAAATAACAGTCTTATCAGAAAAAGTAAAAAAAATTAAAATTAGATATTTTATTTTTCGAAACAACATACTTTTAGGAAGATTCTTGTCAAATTTCACCTACTTGTTTTAATTTTGTAATGAAATATGACTAAAGACACATATCTGTACTCTGATCAAGAAGACAGGTGTTACTGGTTTTAGAAGTAGAAGGACTATTCCCTGATTTAGGAAGAACCAACAGGTAGTTAAGAAAGTTCAAGAGTATTGACACATTTGGATCATGAAGGTTTGAAGAAACTTGACTGGTAAAAACCAAAGCAAAGTGGAGAGAGCTCAGTTGTATGGAAAGGTTGGAATTGTAATTTATTGATTGGTAAGAGCAACAAGAAGTTGAAAGTATTGAAATGATATTGAAGAAACTTAATGATTGGTGACAACTGACTGGATGTTTAGAGTTTAGAAGTACTGAAATATTGAAGTCACAAGGAACTGGAAAGTGTTAATAGTTAGTAGGAGTCAACAGGAGGTTGAGAGAGTTCAAGAATACTGAAAATTGAGATTGTAAAGGACTTGAGAGTCTCTGGTAGGAGGTGTGAAATTAAATTTTTGATTGTGAAGCCAAGAAAGTAAAAGATAATTAATTAACAAATAAAGGAATAAACCAAAAATAATAATCATTTAGTAGAATTTGAAAGAGAATGAAGAAGAAAAAAATATATATCCACACATGCAAAAATAAGATAAGCTTTTTTGAAGGAGTATATCATATAAGATTTAATATCTTATATCTTTAGGGAAATGTAGAAGTGCTACGTTTCTCAAAAAGAATTATCTTACCAACTTAAATTGGACAATTTTTTTATTCTGTTAATGTTGATAATTATGTAATGTTAATAATTATCTTAAATTATTAAGAATTATAGTGAAATAAGTATACTTAGTGAAAAGTTTCATGGTAACGGAGTAGATACTCAGTCTTTTCACACGTTTCATTTATTAATATTGTCAAGTAAATTCAGAAACCTTCTGACAGAAGCGTGAAAACATTGTGGCACAAGATTTAGGGTTTTTCATTACCTGTACAAACCCTTATTGAAATTGACCTTGTATAGTTCAGTATTAATATTTATTAATACTTGAATTAGTATCAGTAGTGGCTAGTATCTTTCTTTTATAGTGTAAAATTTAAAAAAAGAGAGAGAAAAGGTAAATTATAAGGCAATAGTATTCATGTCCACTTTCACTTTAATTTTAAATGTTAATGCACGTTTTGTACCTCTATATTTGCTGTTTGTAAGTTTGCAATTGTTTTCATGCAAAATAAAGTAATGGTAAGAATATCATGTTGATAATTTACTAAAGACGATTATTTAACAGCACTTTTCATTAGTCTCTTGTAGTTTTTATTTTAAATATCATTGATAGCTATTGACTTTTATATTAGGTTTCTGGCTGGTCAATTGCTGACTATTCAAAATGGTTAGATGATCATTCTTCAGAGAAAGACCAATTATTATTTATCAGGTGAGTTAAATTTTACCATAGTTAATGTACATAGGAACCAGTTTTCCTACACTTTTTGAATCTGTAGCCTAAATATCTTAGATAAGTGACTGACCATTATATAGTATTCTTGGTTATTCATATTTCTGTAAAAATTAGATATTCTGTTAAAAATCAACTATATGTAATTGTTATTTGAAAACAATATAACCATTTGATACAAATAAGTTTTTCACTTTCTTTATTATTATTTCAAGTTGACTGTATTTTTTGCACTCACATTTTTCCTGATAGATTTTGCTTAGTGTTTAGTTGTTTGATTGTACAACTTGCTGATCTGTTTAAAGGTGGACATTAGAAGCTTATGTTAATACTGTAAAACAACGTCAAGGTCGTGAGTTCTGCTCCATCTACCCTATCATGCTTGAATTACTACATCTTGGCTTACAGAAACTTGAAATAAGGTGATGGATAAAATGTATAATATTTATATCTTCAACACAAGATAAATTCAGGCACTCAATCATTTTCAAGAGTTACTGGTATTTGGAAAGTAAATATATATTAAAAAGAGTTATTGATAACTGTTGTACTTCTAATAAATGTGTATTTGATGCATTGTATTTATCCAAATTACCATTACTTGTGTTATTCAATGTAATAATTATCTGTTCTGTTTGTATGTTGATTGCTTAGAAAGACTGGAGATATGTGTTGTATTGGCACTATATAACAGAAGTTCTATATTTGTGTCATATCACAGTAAAGGTATTCAGACTACACTGAAACTATAAGCCTAAGAACCTCTGGTTTTAAAATAAATTCTTATTTCTTCTTAGTTATTCATACATCAAATTTATTCAAATATTTTGAAATTGTTACTATAAGGGAACTTGTCGTTTTGGTTTGTTTGAATAATGTGTTTATTAACTTTTTATAAAAGGTATGAAGCAATTTAACTTTCAGGTATAATTTTGGAGGATTGTAAGGAAAATTTTAGATATAAAGGTTGTAAATGTGTTAGGTTGGTTATGTATGATTATCAGTTAGAGATAGATAAAATGATGAATAGTAAAATCTTATGTAACTTGCTTTCTGTGTATAACATAGTTGAAAAGATGAATACTTTTGAATAAACGATTTCAACCATTAAAATATTAAAGTATAACTTTTCTACTGAATGTTCAACTGGTTTTATATAGTAACCACCTAAATGAAATAACAGTATAAGTATTTTTGAGGTATTAACTTTAATAATTTTAGGCAACATGAGTGATTTCAATGAAGCAAGAAGTTTTTGCTGATTTCAGTGTAATAAGTAGGTGACCAGGCTTCTTTCTAGGGCCCTATAGTGAAGGGTTTGAGGCTTTCAACTTGTTTTTTCAACATTCTCAGTGCAATTTTCAAGGGTTTCATAGGTAGAGTTTAATAAACAATAAAAAAAGAATTTCATTGCCAACTGAAAACTTGTTTACTTTCTGCAAGTGGAAAAAAGTAGGATAAAGTTCAGTAAAATAAATGTTGCATACAGTTCACACTGCATGTTATTCCCCTTTATAAATGCAAAGTAATTTTCATAAGATAATTTTTTTTTCATCTGAAAATTTTCAGATGTCATCTCAAATTTTAAACATCCTAATCCTAAATAAATATCAAATGATTTTACCAGAAGAACTTTATATTTTATCTATCCTAACTGTATACAGGTTGGTTGGTTTGACCAACATTGTAATCACCATAAAAACATTATGAAATAATTATAAATTTCCACTATCCACTGTCTGGAATGATTGCAAATTGTAACTGAAAACCACAGTTGTTTATTCTAAGTAGTTTATAGCTTATAACAATATACAGGTATTAATATTAAATTTCATTGTTTTACTGCTTTTTGAACTGTTTTACTACTATTTGTACCATATAAATTACATGGTGAACATGCATCTCATGCTACTGTATTAAATTACATAATACGCAACTATTCCTGAGTGTACCTCATAACAAAGTTATTATCAGTATTAATATATATTTCACTACATCTAACCTTAAAAGTTATCAATTTTTACATTTTAGTTATTTTCCTAATAATAAATAAAGAATACACATGAAAACAAGAAATAAAGTACTTACTTGGGCACTTCTCTTTTTCTATGCTGTTGGCTGTTGGTGAAACTTAACCCAACTTTTTTATCTTAGCTGTACTTCTGCATTAAATAATTTTTATTAAATTACATTATTCATCAAAAAACACAGAATAATAACATGGAAAAAATGGAGCAATGCCCCATAAAATTAGTTTTTCTGGCTTTCTAACTGTGCAATAAAATCCATTAAAAATTCAGCTAAGCTCATTGATGTATTTTTCATGGGAATACAGTTTTAACTGGAAGGTAAATAAACAGTTCTCTTTACAAATGACCATGTAATGTAATACATCATTTGATAGAAAAAAAACTTTAAAGTTACTATAGGGTTTAAATAATACAAACTTACATTTTGGAGAGAACCACTGGCAAGTCCTGAAAGAGAGGATGTGACAGGTGAATGTGGCAAGAAGGGTCCAATTGTGTATTTTATTGTTATTTTCAGATTTTTTCCTATTACTTTATTTTAATTAGACAATAAAGTACTAGGGCAAGAAGGGTCCAATTATCTGTTTTATTGTTAATTTATTTATAAATTTTGCCCTAGTACTTTAATTAAATGATAAAAGTAGGATATTATTTCAGTTTTATAAATTTTTGTGTGAGAGCTGATAAAGTTTTGTTTCTGAGCTACAAAAAAGTAGCTCAGTACAAAGGATTGAAAATGAGAATATGGCTTATGTTATTACTTTGGTATTTCCAGATACCAGAAAAACCTGAAATGGTGTGTACATGAACCTACATGTACAATATTTAAAAAGGTTGTATGAGACCATTAACACTATTTATACATGCTTAGTCAAAATATATCTCAGGATGGCTGTTATGGGTACTAACAGTTTTACTAATAAAGCTTTCTTAGTAAAAGTGTTAATATCCATACCAGCTGTCCTGGATATATTTTTACTTCATGTGGGTTTCTTATCATATTGAACATACTTTGTTAATTTGACCCACTATGTGACAAGTATTTGTACTTGTATAAAGTGTTTATATGTTTGATACTACTGTCTTTTAATATATTATGTATGTGTTCATAAGATTTGTCAATCTATTTTAGTTAGCATTATAAGTTTTCATGTAAAAAAAAAAGATTTGTTGTGAGTATATTGAGTATCTGTTTCAAATAGTCTGTGTGCATAGTGATTTTCATGTTAAAATTAAAAATAATTTTCTTCATCTAAAAAAGCTGAAGTTTCATTTGTAGGATCTCTGAAAACCTTCTAAATATATTTCAAATGCTTCTTTTCAGTAAAAAGCTTTGTATATTATTTCTTAGTTTTTCCACCTTAGCCCATTAATAACATTGGTCTATTTGACTAACTTTGTAACCACCAAGAGAAAATTGAAATAAATCTAAATTACCCCTTTTTTCTTTCGAGAATGATTTCAAATTGTAACACACAATTACATTAATTTATTCTAAATAACTTGTAACAGTATACATCTATTTATAATTAAATGCTATTGTTGTATATTCATTTGAACTATGTTTAATTATTAACTGCACCATTATAAGTTGTAAATCACTTGGAAAATGTGGAGGTTATACTATGCTATAAAATTACGATTCAGATTACATGCTCACACATGACTTGTGAAACATTGTTATTATATTATTTATTTGACTTAATCTAACCTTAAGTAATGTAAAGAGATTCCTATTTTTACATTTTATAGTCACTTTTATGATAATGAATAAAGAATAAATGTGGAAAACAATAAATTTAAGTACTTACCCTAATCTTTTTTCTTGATGTTGATGACACTTAACCGTACTTTGTTATACAACTGGTAGTAGTCCACTAAGTAATTTAAAGAAAATGCACATAAATTTTGTCATTCTAAATTAAAAAGAATAAATAAAACCTTATAATCTATAAATACCATGTTAATAAAATGTGTACGAAAATATGAAGGGTGTTAGAAATGCATACAATGTGAATTACACGATTCCATTCTTCTAGAAGAAAATCTTGTACAGTTTTGTTCTGTACAACTACACAGATAAGCTCGGCATGGCCAGGTGGACTAACTCTCCTACGAAAAAAATATTTACATCCACTAAAGTGATTTTGGGGCCTATTAGGCCCCATATATTTTTCCAATAGAAAGACCGTGATTTAGCAACATTCATCACAAACAACTTTAGAATGGCTCTGACAAACTTTTTTACAATTTGAGCAAACAATTTTCGACTGTCTATCTTTTGATCTGCCGTACAAATGGCATTGTCTTCTTTTTGCCCTCTTTGCAGGCAGTTCACATGAGGTTGTTTTGTCATTATCTTTGCAGTAAATTTCTTTGATTTCAAGCACCAATTGCCGTATATATTCTCTTCTGGCTCTTGATTTATGTTGATGAAGCAATTCAGGATGTTTTGTTGAGTATAGAACGAAAGCATTGTACGCAGCAAGATCTAGAATGTTATAGAATATGCAGACTGACCAGAGATTTGATCACCTTTTTCTTGTATAATCTCACCAGTTGATCGAGAGTGTTGACACCTGCCTTCGTTGCATTGTAAAGATTGATGATTTCCGGCTTTCCATTCTCTTCTACTTCACCAGACTGATGCTGAGAACTCAGTAGTAGCACATATTTTCCTGGTTTGTCTGAGTGCCTGAGAAGAGTGATGTTGTCATGGTAGAAAAACTTTGGTGATAACTCTCTAGATTTTGCATTTATTTCAGGAGGCAGGAAGGTTCTTGATTTCCGTATGGTTCCAACAAGTCCTGTATTTTTTGTTTGTAGGTACTTGGCAAGTGTCATTGTTGTGAAGAAATTATATGTTTTTATTGTCCTTCCTTTTCCAAGAAATGGCTGACTCAGTTCTCTGACTATTCTTTCTCCTTGATTTGTTTCTGTCGCATTTCCAACCTTTCCAGTATAAATTTGAGCGTTGAGGAGGTAACTTGTCTTTGCATCTGTTAGGCACCAAATCTTTATTCCATTTTTGCCTGGCTTTGTCAGAATGTATGTTCTGAAGCCAACTCTTCCTTTGAAGCTACATAGTTGTTCATCCACTGTCAGGTATTCGCTTGGGTTGTAACTGTTTTTGCAATTTTCAATGAAAATATTCCAGACTCCAGAGATGGAGGCATCTTTGATTTCTCTATTTCTTTGAGAGTGGATGTCAAATCTGATTTTTGAGCACATTTTTTTGAATTTGTCTTGTGTAACCAATTTTCGCAAAAATGACAAACTAAATTCGGTTGAAAACATTTCGTCTATCAGTGCATTTTTGGATTGGCTTATTCCAAGGAAAAGATTAGCTGCGATCCATTTCCAGAGGTCTTCTTCAAAAATTGGTTCTTTCATGATGGTGTTTGTTGAGTGAATGATCTGTTCCATCATATTATCAGAAATGAAAATTTTGAATGTTTCGAATGGTGTAGAGACTCTTGGAGCAGCTTGCCTTGTGATGCCTGGGTTCCCATTGAATATATTGAGAGCTGTGGTTCTCCTGTTGATCCTTGAAGGTGTTGTTGAATAACTAAAATTCTTATGTTTGGACAAAAGTTCGTTCACTGGCATCGTAGTAAGTTCTTCTTGATTACTTTCTTCACTTTCAGAAGGGTACGCACAATTTGTTCATCATTTTTGGCTTCAGAAGGATCATCATCACAACTTTCAGAGTAGTCTTCGACATTATCACGTTCACTTTTATCGTCAGATGGTTTTGTCAGTAAATGTACAGCTTCATCAAGAGATATCATTTGTGACACGGTTTGAAGATTTCAGCTCCTATATATATATAGGATTTGTGGATTCTTCTAGAATATTTTAGAAGCTTCAAGAATATTCTAGATTATTCGAACTACTTCTGTAAAGTTTCTACAATGTTCCTGAACAGGCGTGGGCAAACTATGCAATGATCAGAACTGTCTAAAATTATTGTTGGAGTAGAGTTATTATCCTAAATATCTATCTTTTGAAAAGAAGTTGTAAAATTAATGTATTTTTACTATAATTTGCTTTTCTCGATTGCCCAGGCCTGTTCTAGAATTATTCAGGAAATAGTCATTTTTATGTTTTTTGATCTGGGGCCTAATAGGCTCCAAAATACCCTTAGTGGATGTTTTAAAAAAATGTTTAAATATTATTTCGCAAATGTCTGAAAAGTCCAAATATTATTGCTCCTTAAAATATAAAGGGATAGGGTCAGTTATTGGCAATTTCATTTAAATACAAAATTATCAGCCTAATATTAATAACCTTTCACGTTGCTCTGGAGCCAATTAGGCCCCAATTTTCGTAGGAGTATTAAAGCGTTCGAGTTGTAATCCTCGGATCGAATCCCCGTCGCACAAACATGCTCGCCCGTCGTGGGGGTGTTACAATGTGACAATCAATCCACTATTTGTTGGTAAAAAAAGTGGCCGATGGGTGGTGATGACTAGCTGCTTACTCTCCAGAGCAGATAGCCCTCGTGTAGCTTTGCGCGAAATTAAAAAAAACACAACAAATGTTACAGATCCACTGTTTAAATTTACTCCATTCTCTTGAATAAAAAGTACCATTCTTGGTTGTGTAGCTTTCCTTCTCCAACTAGGTTCAATGGGAGCACTCAGGTGCTTCGATGCACGGGCTTTCCTGTGGATTATGCAGTGGGTTCACAGTGCATCAAGAGCTTTGCTTCGTATGAGTGCCTGCAATCGTCTATAACAACTGGACATAGAACGACCACCATCGGTATAGATGCCAACACACTTAGTCCAGTCCAAGTTGTTTTTACACATTAAAGTGCCAAGGATTTGAAACAAGACCTGAACATTTGTACCTGCAGTAATAATTTTTCAAAAGAAGTCTTTCACAATTTTGTCATCCATCCATGAACTGTGTGTAGGAAATCAAATGAGCATTCTTGTTTCCATCCGTCACCTCTTCTACCTGTAACCCGAATTCCTACCCTTTCATTTTTTTTTCAAATAGCTGATCATTGAGGTCTTCGGCAACGTGTTGGACTCTACGAGTGACAATACTGCTGGATAAAGGGCATCTTTAAAAGCAGTCTTCCCGCAGATTCACCAACCATAATACTCACTATATCCACTGCAGCTGGTAAAATCATTTATTATGCAATGATGGGAGGCTTTTCATGTTTTGCGACTTGAAATGCCACCTTGTAGGATGCAAGCAAAGCGACAACTTTAACCGCAGACTCTACCTCAGCCTGCAGCAGCTTCGCAGGCTGAGTGAACAGCCATTCCACAGGAGGTGATTCGTCATCTCATCGCTTCCATGGGCAGGAGATGCCAAGCAGTTATTGATGCTCACGGGGGGCATACTCGTTATTGACGCTGAGTGACGTTAAATTTCAACTGGTGAGCATGGACTTTGCCTTTGCAGACTTTGGATGTTCAGCAGTGAATGTGCAAAGTTTCACACGTCATACAGAACTACCCGGAATAAACTTGTTAACAATTTGTCTCAAATTTTGCCTTTTGCGCTTCTTTTTTTTTTTGAAGAGTATATATTACTTATGAATACTATAAGGAGAATGTATTTTGTATCAAGTACAATTTTGTGTTAACACAGTAGACCACATAATTATATGATGAATATGTATGTGAGCCAACATAAAACAATAGCCTTTGTTTCAGTATGACTTATATTCATCAAGTATTTTCTACACAAACTACAAATTTGTATATAACGCAGTGTTTACTTAATAGCTTCATCAAGAAGAGTTAGTAAAATATAAAGTGGTAGCAAAAGTACCCAGCTCTGCTTGAGTTATTGGTTCATATATTGTAGGTCAGGAGTCACTAAACTTTTTTACAGGAGGCCAGATTACTTGGGAAATGAGAAGCGCAGACTGCATAATCATTATGTTCAATACTTGTAAGCTAGAACGAAAGCTTTCTGTAAAAGACTTAACACTAAGTTTAGGATGCCACATTAGCCGTGTGGGAGTGGCATGAGATACACACATATAATAAAAAACAAACAGAAATACAACCAACATTTTTATATACACATAGATTATCAAAGAAGGTGACATTAGCAAAAACAATTGTCACATCGCACATAGTGAGTACATATCTGAACTTCACTAAGCCACAAAAAAGTTAATGAGATTTATGAAATTGACATTTGGCTTTCAAAATATCTTCACTGTTCGGTTTTGAATTGCTGCATCTAATAATTAGAATTGCTTTCAAATGTTCATCAGTCAACCTTGATCAATGTACCGACTTCACATACTTCATTTTTGAAAATGCTTGTTCTAAACACTGATGCCATACCAGATGTGAACTGCTTCAGTTTTGGAAAATCATCTTTAGGTATGCAGCTGTTAAATTCAATAAGTTGCCCCTCTCTGTGTTTTGCTTTCAACAAGTCATTTACTTGCAAATCGTTGACCTCCA
Source organism: Carcinoscorpius rotundicauda (assembly GCA_011833715.1). NCBI lineage: Eukaryota > Metazoa > Arthropoda > Merostomata > Xiphosura > Limulidae > Carcinoscorpius > Carcinoscorpius rotundicauda. The sequence goes on along the minus strand of CM022395.1, from coordinate 13,766,198 downwards.
GCTGAAGTTCCACTGGCACGTCATCAATGACACAATCAAAACGATTCTGAATAAGGAGAATGTCACTTTGGATTCTGTCAAGATCCGAAAATCTCTCTAAAAATGCTTATGTAAATCACCAATAATCTTTTTCTGAAACTCCAGGTTGACATCTGTGATTCCAGCATGAAACTCATTGAAACACTGGAAATGTGCTTCAAACAATGACAGCTTTTTCCGAAATTCTTTAGTGATTCTACAGAGATCACACACAAGGTTATTCTTACCCTGAAGTTTCAAGTTCAATTCATTCATGTGGGATGTGATATCAACCAAAAATGACAACTTTGACAACCAGGTTGGATGCAACAGAAGTTGATCGGCTCTATAATTCTTAATAAGAAATATATCTATTTCTCTTCTCAGTTTATAAAAATGAGACAAGACTTTACGGCAGCTAAGCCACCTCAACGCCGTGTGATAAGGCAAGTCACAGAAATCCGAATCAATTTCTTCAAGAAACGCCTTGAACTGGCGATGATTAAGTGCATGACCCCGAATGAAGTTTACTGCAGAAATGACTGGTTTCAGTACACAATAAATATCTAAGTCTTTTCTACAGAGTGCTTGCTGATGTATGAACAGAGCGTTTGGGAGTTGAAGATCTTTCAACTGTTTCCTGATCAGTCCCACCAGACCCTTCTTTACTCAAGCCATGTTTTTTCTCCATCAATTTTTACACCTCTAAGCTGATTCTACTGAAGGTTATAGTCTTGCAAAGTTTTATGCACTTCCATGAAAATGTCTTCTCCAGTTGTTCTTCCGTGCATGCTGCAAACTGATGCCAACTCTTCGTGATCGGGAAGTCCAAATTAACTTCACGAATGAACCCGAGTAGTTGTGACGTACTCGAGATATCAGTAGACTCATACAGTGCCAGAGAATACCATAGGAAGTTTCTAGCTTTTTGGCGTATCTGTAATGCAATGTTCTCTTCGTACAACTGAAGTTGCTGAAAGGCTGATACTTTCAAAGAAATTGGCTTTTTCATGACACAGCTCATTTGCTGCTTCCATCATACACTCTTTGATGAAGTTGCCGTCAGTAAAAGGATTTCCTCTCTCTGCCGTCCTATGCACTATTTTGTAACTTGTACGAATGACAAATTCATTTTCAGCAAACTTTCTCGTGAAGAGATTCTTTTGAGGTTCAAAAATACGTTTCATGGATTCAAATTTCTCAGAACGGAACTTTTTGAAAATTTCAAATATGTTGATAGATGTTTTGTTTCATTGTGACGCCGAATACTGTACTCTTAAAAAACGGCAACACTTTCGGTGCGTATCACACAAGTAGCTTTATGTTTTTTTTATTTCCACAAAGAAGTACTTTTCTCCCCATTCTTCATTGAAAGCACGACACTCGGAGTCCACTTTTCTTCTTTTAAAAGCAGCCATAACGATGGTTAAAAAAAACAGGATCTGAAAATGAAAAACTCAGAACACTGTGAGAAAAGTATTGTACTGGTCTAAGAACGCACAAACAAAGTATATTGAAACGTATGTTTGCCACGACAATTATCTGAGAACGAGTTACGAAAAGCGCATAACTCGACTACTAAGAGAAATGAGCTTGCTGAAGCGGTAACTCTAGGCCGCTGAATTTACAAAACGAGTCGATAGGACGAGAGATAAGTCTGTACTTGTTTTCGAAATCCTAATACTTTTATTAATACGTGTCTCGATATGAATAAACGGGCAACAAGGACGAAAGAAAAATTTTCTGTTGGTTAAAAATGCGCGTGACAGCCTTGTTTCTTTTGATCATAACGCCCCGTGTTTGCCAGCTTAAAGTGACCATCAGTGTGATTTATTTTGTTATGACAGTCGAACATTTGAATAAATGTCACTTTTTATTTCCAAACGGCTAGCTGCTGGCGGGCTGGACAAAATGACCTCGAGGGCCGTTGTTTGGTGACCCCTGTTCTAGGTGATTATGTTAGTGTGGGTATTCTGAACCCATTTTATCATAAAAGTACAATATGATACAAAAACTATGTTCGAATGGACTGTGATTAAAATACACTGGTTTTTCTATATATTAGTTGTTATTTCAAAAAACACTTCTTTTCTATGTTTTTTTTTTTTTTTGCAATCTTGCCTCATAAAAGATGCACGCCCATGCATGTGGATAATTAAAAATACACAGTTGTACACCCTCATGGTCCACTGAATATAGGTGTAAACATTCAGGTTTCTAAGGTTTTTCATCTTGGAGCTTTAGTAGTCACAGACACACACACAATCGTTTATCATTATAATTACAACATTCCAGTAAAATCATACTTTAATTTGTCTTTCTTAGGAAGAAAGGAACAATTTAGGTAAAAGAGAACATAACTACAATGATGTATAAAAAGTGTCAAGAGCAAGCACATCCAACTTGCAATAACCACAAGAAAAGGGGAGGAGATAATAAGGGATTGAAAAGATATAAAGTAAGGGCATGCAAAATATCATTAACATTCCAACCACTAAAGGACTTTTGCAAAGAGGATGAGGGATATGAAATGTGGAATTAGAAAATGACAAGTTTCTACCAAAAACCCCTTTGCAGAATGATGGATAGCTTCAGAGAGGTGTATGGAAGAAAGGTAACAAATGAGTGTAGTATGGGTTAAAGAAAAAATTCTGTCTGGAAAAAATGAACTGAGGTATAGGGATCTAAACTTGAAATATGAATTAATGTTTCCAAGTTTGGGAATCAAGAATTGGAGTTGAAAATCAATGATGTGAACAAGACGTACTGACCCTCAACTGATCACAAAAGTGATCATTGTGAATCTTGATAATAGAAGATCCAAATAATCATAAGAAGGGTCTTCATACAAATAGGAAGGAATGGGATCATAATAAACATAGTACAGAGACATAGCATAACAAACCTATGTCACTAATTCCAGGTTACTAAACAAAGGCTAAGATAAATCTAAAGGTGGACAACACAAAAACACAGCAAAGGATGGAGGGAGAATAAGTGTGTGAACTTCCAGGCTGCATGAGAAATTCAAATTCCTGGTGAACTAGAGCTGAAATCAACTCATCAAATAAAGCTGTTCCTGAAGCTACAGAAACAATTGAAGTAGTAATAACATGTAACTGAGAATTCATTGCAAAGAAAAAAAAATCAAAAACAATACATGACTGAATTTTTGTAGGTGAAAAAAAACAACAAAGAAAATAAATATTTTGAATGTTAGTAAAGAAAACTGTGTAAATTAACAAAGTTCAAAACCCTTTAACCTGAAAGAAAAAAAAAACAAAGGTGAACAATATGTCATAACAAAACTATGCCACATTAATAAGTAAAAATTGGGTTTTACTGTATAAAGAGTGTTAGTTGTACCAGAAGGGTATGTCACACTTTTATTGATGGAGGGCTGTCAAACACTACAATGCAGCTGTAACATGTGCAAAAATGTGAATGTAAGGGGAACACAAGGCCAGTAGTGAGTAAAGATATGTACATAGAGAGAACAGTAGTTGTTAAGAAAAGTCATTTTATGAGGGAAATAAGTTACTGTGTTGAAGTTTACATTTCAAGCTAGTTATTTAAAATTTATTGAACTGTCAAATTTGTTTTAGATTCTTGGTTTGTCATAGCACAAGGGAAAACAAAATACAAAATTATCATAAAAACAAATGACAACTTTAATTACAAACTAATGAATTATTGGCAACTTATTCAGTTTATAACTAAAGCCATTTAAAAATGTACTGGGATAAATGTATGTAAACTTTTTTTTTACTTCCCTAAATAATGACTTATAAAGTTAGTTTCTACCTAAAACTGTTTAATTCATTGTACCAATGACTGATTTATTAATTTATCACCTGAAACTGTTTAGGAACCTACTAATATAGAGTGTGTGTTTGTATACTGTTATAGCAAAGTCACCTCAAGCCACCACTAGGTCTACTGAGGGCAAAAACCCCTGAATTTAGCATTGTAAATCCAAAGACTTATTTCTACCCTTCCAGGTGTAGAGGTTTATAATAAACTTGAACACCATTTTAATAATTACTGAATAATGACTTATTAACTTTGTTTCTACATAAAACGTTTAAAAAATGCAAGTTTTTTTTAATAATTTTACTAATGCCTGATTCAATGATTTATCATCTAGAAAACTGAAAATATGTCCACAACTTTAAGTAGAAATTAGATTATAAGTCATTTATTTATTCCTTAGTAAATTTTCATGTTGTTCATTATTAACAGAAGCAATGACTTCTAAACTAGTTTTCATCCAAAATAATCATGAGCAACCATGGTGAGTGTGTTTCTAAAACAATCACATCTTCCATTATTTTACAAACACTGATCCTAAATTCTGTAGATTTACTATCTATATAAGATTATGTAATATGGACTTGATTTACACATTCTTAGACTACTAAATTTTCATATACACTGAAAAATATGTTTTGCAAAACAACAGAAGTAGCTACTATAAGCAGCTAAATACAGAAAAATAGAGAGTGGTATGTTCAAGAAGAGGTCTGTTTGAAACTGTTAACTAATAAATCATTTATTAATACTTCTTCTGGCAAATGGTCCTACACTACTAATTTTTTCATTTTATGTTGATTATATTCTAGTAATCTTCTAACCTAGACTAGAATCCAGAACATATTTGATTTATATATCTTAGTAAACTTCTGTTTTAGGTTACAACTTATTAAGTTGCTAGTATCTTTTATTAAAGCTCTCTTTTAGTACTGTTATGTATATGTGTAAATATTTTGTAAACGACAACATGTCGTGTTGTGTTTGAATTTTCATTCGTATTAATCATTTTTCCATATTGATATTATTGTTTCGAAGTTTAAATATTTTGTTATTTATTTAGGGTAACATTTTAGAATTTTCTAGAATTAGGTAGATCAAATATATGACTATAAATGGAAATGTTTGGCCTAGCATCTAGACGTAGAGTCTCGTGCAAAAACATACATGCGCAGATTACTCTGTCGAATTTTCGGTGAATGTTCGAGAAAAAGATTCCTAATAATATATATAAACAGACGGAGATAAGAGGCGCGGAGTCAGTCATTAGTTTTATTCGAAGAACGAGTGAGGGATTCAGTCATCAGTTTTTATTTAAAAAAAAAAGAGAGAGTTAGTTATTTGAGAAAGATTAAGTGTTTGCTGTGAATATTCAACTTGGTTTTGTGATTGAAGTTAGATCTACGGAAGCTGTGATTTTATTCCGTCAATCTCTACGATACATCTGAATTACTGCTTGTGCTGAGAGACGGCGAATTTATTGAACTGTGAACTGTTTCGGAATTACTTCGTGGGACCAAATTCACACCCTAGACAGGAATTTGAGACTTTAATTTTAGATCATTACATTAGATACAGGCCAGTACCGTTTTGTATTGTGATTTATTCTGAAGTTTGAAATTAATATTATTTTGTTTTGTAATTAATTTCGAATGTCGTAACTTAATATCTGTCACTATTATTATACAATTTATGTTATATCTGTTATATTTGTTAACAGTTTAGCATAATAAATTATACAAGCTGTTATCTGTGTTTTTCTGTTGCGTTTAATCTACGAAGAACTTAAAACATAAAAAAATACGTAACAGTACTTATTGTGTATATATTACAGAAAACTTCTTAAACTATTAAACATTAAATTATATATAAATACATTATGTTACTATCACTATATATTATTATTAATTAGTGAATTTCTAATAAACATCTTCAAGTACTTTCTGAAATTTTTCATGAGGAATATAAAGTTATAATTATTTCATGCTTTATATAAAGTAATTAATTAAAACAAGTTTTACAGATGTTACCTAAGAGTTGATTTCTTTTAAAGACATCTGAGTTGTTTTGAACATAATCCACTATACATGTTTAAGGTTCTACAAACATACAAACATTATTTACTAAACCAAACACTGAATAAATTCTTGGTGATAAATTCTGAGCTTGGTGGTGAGTACTGGCATTGCTGCTACTGTAGAAAATGAAAAGGAACTGTACACTAACATGAGAAACATTTACAAATACTTCAAAGCATTACAAATTTATTTATTCAGTAGCAATTAAATGATTATTTATTGTTAACTTTTCAAAAATAGCATATTAATATAGAATTTCTTACAATGCATTTTGATTAAAAAAACAAAAATAATATCTTTCTGATTTTCAATATGGTTACTGTTGATAGTATGTAATTCTCTTGGATATGAGACAGCTGAAACTGTTGGTTTATGACATTACAACATCCATTATACTTTTCATGTAATCAAAACAATAAAAGTTAAAAGAAATGAGTAAAATCCAAAGAAGCTAAGAAATCTGTGATTTTATTTTTTATTTTTTGTTACAGTGAGAAAAAAATAAGAAAAAATTAAACTTAAGCTACCTTAGATTCATATAACTTATTTTTTTAAATTTTAACTTTTTATATTGAAGGAGAATGGAGAAAAAGTACAAGTATTATATGCAAATATACATGTAAACCTTATGCTATGCTAAGAGAAGATTAAAGCAGACTAAAACATTTTATCTAAGATACTGTTCCCCACATTTTCATAGCTTCTAGAGTAAAATACATCCAGAACTAAAAACATTTCTTTCAGGCCTCAGCTTATAAATGAGTAAACTCTGTATGCCGAAGCACTACTCATCATTTGCCCTGGCAAAGATCTTAAACAAATTTAAATGAACGAGAATGTCACATTTGCCAAGAGCATGTTTAAGTATATTAGGCTTAACTGATAACCTTAGTTAAAATTTTCTTTCATGTGTTAGAACCAAAGTAACCCTATTAACAACAAAAACAAGTAAATTTGTAAACAGCAAAAAACAAATGTGAAATGGAAAATTGGTTCTTCAATCAAATGAGAAAACTAATGTAACAATCACATTTTGGAACTCATGGCTCTACTGTATCTGTATCTGCAAATGATGTTTTTCAGCCAATTTACAATAATCAAAGAGTATTTATCCATATAGGGTAGACTAATAACCAAAACACATATATAGTACAAGATGTACTTCTGCAGGATCCCCCAAAATGTTGTTTAAATAAAACCAAAGTTAAAAGTAACAAACATATATCTTCTTGTGTTTCATGGTATGTCCACATTTTACTGACACCATGACAGTTCAACTTGCAATGCAAAGCATCTTGTGTTACATCATTTAAATCTCTACTGGCTGACTGACAAACAACACCCTACTATATAATAGTGCAAGTGATTAATATGTGTTCGAGTAAAATCTTCATGAATGTTACATACTTCATAATCAGTTAAAAAGTTACAATACAAAACCAAAGTGTTGTAACTACATTTTCCTTACAAATACTTGTAATAAAACTAACAAAGTTAAAATACAAGCCTGTGAGAGTTTTTGTGATACATTTCTCTTTATATTGTCCTATTGTCCACTGTTATTAATGAAATAAAGCCGTTTGAAAATGTTCATAAACGGTAGTTTATAATCTTTTTGATTTTCTACACTAAGCTTCATACTACTGTGTCTGCTGTTAAAATACTGTAAGAATCAGGAACCTTGACCAGAATTTTTGAAGACAGTGAAGGTGTCATCTACATATCTGTGATAGAAGAGTGGTTTAACTTCTTGCAAACAAATTGAAAGAGATAGCACCATTTTGAACACATTGCACTACCATCTACCTGATTATTAACAATTCTTACAATTAAGTAAAGAAAAATCTGAAGTTTTAAAACATCTTTGCAAAACTGATAGTTGTTATTTCTAAGCCATATAAATGGAATAGCCTATAGCTGTTTAAAACTATTGTTTCATAAGTAGAGAATCCTGTCTAATACATAAGATATTTACCCACCAATCAGTGTGACCAACTCTTTAGGCAACATTTCTAATGCACAATAACTAACAAACTATTGATATTCTTCGAAGCCACATCTAAATTCCCAAAGTACAGAATAGTTTCATAAAATTTAGCAAAAGTTTAATTAGACTAGTTGATAAAGTTTCAATAAAAATAAATGCACTGTCAGTTGCTTTCTTTTCAAATGAAAATGTGACTCTTATGTGGTAGAGATAATTAATTAAAAAAAAAAAGGTTTTGGAATATTTATGGTATCAGAATTGTCACTGAAATTCAAATCAGCACTCAGTTGCATGTTATCTTGTAATGATTCAATGTTATAGATGGCAGAATGAATGTTATTGTCAAATTAAGCTGTCGTACGTGATGACAAAACATAACTGTCTTTCATGGTGTACTCATTCGTAGTGAACCTTTTCGAACATTATTCTGAAAAATTGGATATATATCATTGTAAGTTTCAATATTTGATGCCATAAGTCATAAAGGACATTCTTCTTTGTCAACTTTTGGTAACCCTTAATAAATTCCTGAATGACTTCCTGACAGCCTGAAAATTAAATACTATCTTTCATTGAAAAATATTATGTTTCTTCAGTTGTGGCAAATAATGTAATTTAGCCTTCCTTTTGTCAGTAGATTCATATTTAAATTTCACAGATTTAGTATTGTCACTTAAAGTTTCTTTTGCTTTTATTAAATATTATCTGTTATCTAGAACAATAAGACAAACATTATTACTGTGAATTTTTAAAGCTTTAGATTCTTCTTAACATAAATGTAAGAAGTGTTTGTAATTACTACAAAAGCTATACCACTGACTTATGTTCTAATATTATTTAATGTTAATGTGACAGTATCTGCAAAAAACTTCAAAAATAACAATCAAATGTAAGCTTATTGAGAGTGCTAAGTCTTAGACCATGAGCAAAACTTTTTTCAGCACTGTTTAATACATACTTTGAATAATTACACCACTTAATAAGGATTTTCTATAAACCTATGCTTACCTAAATGTCACCTCAAGTTAATAAACTTATCACACTGCTTCTAGCCTTCATCAAAATGAAGTGTGAAGATAGGAGGTTTTATTATTTGTTATTAATCATTATATATTTTATATTCTTATTTGTTATTTTAGTTAACCTCAGTGTGTGTTTCAATTTTTATTTTCTTAGTTTTTATAATAGTAATATTGTAGGTAATAATGTCTTGTTTGTTTTGTTATTATTCACAAAGGGCTATCTGTGCTCTGCCCACCATAAGTATTAAAACCCAGTTTCTAGAAGTACAAGTTTGCAGACATACTACTGTACCAGTAGGGGGGGGACAGATAGTAATGTCATTTTATGTAGTCTTCTTGTATCTATTAATATATTATGTGGGTGATAGTTTACTTAACTGTAAAATTCATATTATTTAATTTGTACACTTATAATTTGTGTAGCACAAATCTATTTCAAGTACCAACTAATACTGTTAAGATAAATCAACATTAAATCTTTTTCAAAATATTTTAAAATTCAACTAAATCTATATTTTCTGAATAAATGTAAATGGTTAACACAAGAACCATCAAGGGTATCAATTTGATGGTCTTCATTTTTAAAATTTAAATAACTTTGCACACATAAAAGATACCATGTTGTCCATTCATGACATGACTTTTCCTAAATCCATGATGGTGTTTCAAAGGCAGAATTTCAAAATTGAAAAATTTATAATCACTTTTACCTACCAAAGAAGATTAATTTGGCTGCTATTTACAATACATGCTTTATTTACAAAAACACACAATTCTGGTTGTTTTTTTGTGTACTTCAAGAAGTCTGCTATTTCAGTGTAGATGCCTTTATTATTTCTATCTACAACTGAACTTTCAGCTATCTCATTACATTGGTATTTTATAATGTTTTGGATCTTGAAGTCTCGAAAAACAGATGTTTTATTGTCAGTTGGCGTGAATGAATTTTAGCATAGTCTATGTATAATTCTATCAATTCCTGTGATTAGTGGTGCTACATCTCTTATAATTTTAATACAATGTAAGATAGATTACTTATAATTCTATCACTTCCCATGAGAAGAGGTAACTGCTTGTCTGTCATTTTGAGTACATATAATAACAGAGAGCTGACAGACTCAAAAACTCACAAATGGCTCAAAGAAGATGAATATCCCCTCATAAAGAAACAGGGACACTCCCAACTTGTCTGAAAATGATTCCGATGTTGGGAATGTGAGTGATCATAAAAGCAACGAGTCCTGGATTTCTGAAACAGAATGTTCTGCAAGTGAAAGTGAAGAAAGTGCTACTAACTCCAAAACAGCTCTTCAGGTGCAAAAGAGGTTGATACAGAAGCAGCAATCCTAGACAACTGTTTTCCTGTTATCTCTTGCAGCAGTTGCACGTACACAGATATGTCAACCATTTTGCCCAATACAGCACCAACCAGAATAGTTTGACAGAAACTCCAGATCCCACTACACAGCATGGCAAATGGAATATTGATAGCCTTTTAAATACTTTTAACTTTCTGATTGATATGTGAATGCTATTCCAAATCCAATGATGTACTGAAGCAGAGACACATAGGGTATAAAAAATGATTCCCTGAAAATGTTTCTGGAGAAATTACAAATGCACTTCTATATACTCATGGTACCTATGGTTGCAAGAAACATATACCTGTAAAACTTATGAGCACCATCAATAATTCCTCCTCTTACAGAAACAGTGCCAAGATATATATAATTAACAAATTTATTGTGAAAAATACAATTTTTCATGATAACAAAAGTGTTTATGCACAAAATGAAGGGTTAGATATGGGATTGCCCGCTTTCACCATTGCTGTCCGACTTGTATATGGATGTATTTAAAACAATGACCATAAATAGTGCAAAAAGTAAACCTGATATTTGGTTAATACATATGTAAATTGAGTTTGCATGTTATCTATATAGCATACAACCATTCTATACGATTTACTCATAAAATTCAGAAAAATAATAGTTTGTCTCTTGTAGACATATTAGTAAAATGAATTTACAAGATTATCTTGAAAATATATTTTTTGGAAACCCTTTTCTGTTCTTATGCCTCCACATCATGAATCATATCATACTAGATCACAAAAAATATTTATGTTTTACACTTATGTTCACAGAATTTTGAAGATATGTACTAAACAAGAAGACTTGAAAAATTAATGATTACTAATGAAATTTACAGCAGCTAAAAAAAGATTTATCTTAAGTATTATGGATAGAGCTGTCAAGAAATCCAATTATGTGGTAATGACTATTCAAAGTATTACTTTAAAAATTCCTTTGTGAAAAATGTGAAAGGGAAGCTTTAATTCTGACATATATTTCAGGCCTAACTAATAATTTATTTAAAGTCTTTAGAAAAAAATAAATATTTTATAATATATTTAATCCAGTTAATAAGATACGGGACATTTAAGTAATACTAAAGAAAACACACAGTGAATGAAAAAAAAACAACAGGAATTTATAAAATTTAATATGAACATGGAAATATATATATGACAGATTAAACTTAATTTAAAATATTGTATAATAGAGCATCAAGTACACATAACAAATAGTCAAATTGAAAATTCAGCAACAGTGGAAAATATACATGAAACACAACATATGATATTGTGGGAAAAAACTGTAATATTGGTTCGACCAAAAAGTATTACAGCCAATAACATATACAAAGTCTTGAAAATAATTAAATATAAAAAAATCATGCATTATTAAATAGGAATAAGGGTCTGGAAAGTATTTACACTAAAATGTGAAATGACCTTCTGTAAAAAATTAACACAGGAATCTGTGTTATACCTGTTTATTAGTCACAAGTTATTTAACAAAAAACATGTCTTCTTTTCTTTTTCTTCTTTCTCAATTTGTCTTCTTATTCTATCCCTCTATTTCCAATCTCTCATTTCTCTACCTTTTGGGTTATATTTCACACTCACATTCTTCTTTCACTTTTTCACTTCCTCTTTCATCTGTTGATGTCCTTCTTTCTCTAGATTTTGTTATATTTAACAAACTCTTGTAGATCGCCATCATTGAGCTCAAGTCATTCTCTTCTGTCTATCCATTATCAAAGTCAGTTGAAATGGTTATACAGTGTGCTTGTGATCTCTACAATATTTTCACAACCACTATAATTGTGCACTTCAGCTTTCATGTTTTATCATTGTTTACCACCTTATAATCCTGGCTAGCTTGCCAAATCTTAGGTTTTTACAAGGCTGGATTCTTTACAGTAGGTGTTTGTGATTTCTTGGCAATAACTTTCAACAATTAGCAGACAGTACAGAATTCGTTTGTTTTAAAGCCATAAATTTAAAACAAGTTAAATAAATGTACACAAATTTGTTACAGTTAATCATCACAATTGTATCCAGAGCTTTAAGTAATTATTTTTTCATCAAGAGTCCACACAGGCTGGTTCAGCTACTTTATAACTCAAATGACAAGATCAATTATTCTTCTCTACTGTGTCATTAGAATACAATATGCAATTATTACACTTTAATAAAAGCCAATACTGTACACCTCTGCCCTACTCTGCACTAAATGGTTATAGAAATCTTTATGTGGAACCCATTCACAAAAGATTGCCTCCATACCAGACCACCCCAGCAGCTTGGAACAATCTGGATAAAAGTATGAGTTAAATCTGCCTGACAACCTGAGAATGGGGAGTCCCAAGACTCCTAATCAAAAGCCACAGTAAATCTGTAAGTGGGAATCTCTGAGTCACAGTCCAACAGTAGAACACCTTCCATTTGCACTAATATACCTCCACTGAAATAAGACCTATGAAATGAGCTTAAATGAAAGCTAACTGATGAGAGAAATCTGATTTCTTTTCCAAGGATCAGAAAAAAGCCAAATGTGAAAATGAATGAAGTAAAAGACTGGATGTAGAATCAGTGACAGAGATTGATGAAGAAGGGTGAAAAAAAAGAAGAGGTGCTAGAAGGAAAAACTGAAGTTGTTGTAATCATGAGCTTGCCAATAAGAAACAATCAGGACTCGAAATAGATAATATGAATGAGAGAGATCATCCGATGAATTATTCATATAGAAAAATAAGCATAAAGAAATTTGTGGAACCAATCCTGGCTGAAGGTTTTGGCAGTAAGAGCCCAAAAATGAGATACTACGGATCAAAAGAGTGTAACTTGTGATTCAGGTGTGTGGCAAATGCATCTCATTGGGAAAACCCCATCAAATGCAAAGTCACTGAAAAAATAGGGAGATTAAAAAATCCCTTGACTGGATATACTTAGTCAATGCAAAAACGCTGATCTACTATAAGATTAAAAGTACCTGAAATGTGACATGAAGTGAGATGAATGTGGTGCATGTAAGCCCAGTAAAGTAGATCCAGTGTTTGAAAGCAGAAATATCTCAACTGAGTGCCTCCTTGGTGCTAAGTATATGATACAAACTGTTGGAGCAAATCAGACAATGTCAGGGGAGAAGAAAGAAGTGATCAGAGAAACTTGAGGATGTTGATATGCAAAAAGCTTTTGTCTACAAACCAACAACTTGAAGCCTCTTGGTAACTGATCCATGGAAAATGTAAATTTGAAAGAGGAAGAAGAAGTAGAATACCTGCTGATGTACGAACCTTTTCCAACCACCAATACAGATCATCCATCAGAGTAGGTGTAGCTGGCATGGGACCCCAAGCCTGGTTCTATTCATTGTGAAGAGCCCACTGAAGTGATTGCATATGCACACAACTAAGGGGGACCAGTGACATCATGGAAAACTACATCTCAAAAGTGGAAGAACCTTGTGAGCAGAAACCAAGAGAGCTGAAAAAGCTTTGTGAACTGAGATTTCTATAGAATGAAGTCAGAGAGGAGAAGGTTGTGCCCAACTACAGTGAGTATCAAAACAAGATTCAAATGGATAAGATATTGGCTAGGTCAGAGGAAAGACTTCTCCAATGTAATTTATCAGCCCACCTGAACACCTAGTAAAAGGAAGTGACTAGTATGGCTGGCTAACCCCAGTTGGAAATGAGTCAAAAGAAGCCAGTCATATAATGGTGGAATCAGAGCCCTGCAGCATGAAAATGGTGAGCAAAGCCTCTGACCAACCAACAGAAAACATAAGGAAATAAACAAGCCTGAAAAATAGAGTACAAAATTGATAAATCACATCTTGATGAATGAACCAAAGATACAGAAGAGACTGTGGTGATATAGGATGTAAAAATAAGCACTGGCAAATTCCATCTTGGTCATCCATAAATCTAAAGAAAATACCTATCATAGTGTGGGAAATGACTCCACAGTAAAACAGAACAGTTGAATAAGCAGTTGAGGCAAAACAAACTGAAGAAAGAATTTTATATGCAAAAATGGCTCGTTTGGGTTCAGAAAATATTTTAAATAGAAGAGCGAACAACGTTTCGACCTTCTTTGGTCATCGTCAGGTTCACAAAGAAAGAAAGGCTTCTTGTTCTGTTTTCTTGGGAACAACAAAGAGTTTGCAATAAAAACTTGGTAAATAATGTAAAACAGGTTTGACGACCTACTAAGGTAGTAGTTCCTGAAATACTTCAAACAGACATTGGCTGGTCATGGGATCCTAAAGCAGAGGAAAAAAAATGGGCATAGGGGCGAAGAAAACCTATATCTCAAATTTTTCTAATAATATTTAATGAATCCAGTGGTTCTTGATGAAAGGACACCAGTGATGAAGAAAATCGACAAGCTGAGCTCCTACAGGACCAAAACCTACCAAACAGTCATTAATACCATTGACAATAAGATGTGTGTTCTTCAAGAAAATGATCAGATGAGGCAAACAAGAAGAAGGGATATGTAAAGGTTGGGAAGAGAAGGGGTAGGAAAATATAACCAGTGCCATGTTGGGCTCCAATTGAAACGAAAGGCCAAGCAGGTTGGAAAGGACAGACTGTTGCTGTACTGATGCAACTCAAGATTCTAAAGGCCCAGAGATTGTGTCAAAGATGTATTGCTTCAGAAAGTGAAGTGTGAAAATAAGAAAGAGTCTTAATGTAATACAAAAGTGAAATAAATGAAAATCATTTTCAGTGATGTCGAGAAAACCCATTTGTAGAGAAATATATATGTAGATACGGCTCGTTTGAGTTGAAAAAATATTTTACGTAGAGAAGAGAACAACGTTTCGACCTTCCTCGGTCATCGTCAGGTTCACAAAGAAAGAAAGAGATAACTGATCGGAAGCTGACTACATGTTTGAAAGAGGTTGTGTAACTAAGTGTCGAAATATAGAGAACGGTGTTAGATAGTTGAATATATAATTATATATTATTTATTTTATTCCTAATACAGGTATAAAGGTGTTCCTTTGTATTGGTTTATTTTGGGTTTAAGTTGTTGTATAAGTAAGGCTTCTTTAATTTTGCGTTTATTTATGTTTGTTTCTTTATTTAGAATTTGAGTGTTTTCTATAGTTATGTTATGTTTACTTGACTTGCAATGTTCAAAAACGTGTGAAGGTGACTTTTTATGTTATTTGATTCTGGTTTCCATTTTTCTACTTGTTTCTCCAATATAGAAGTCGTAGCAGTTATCACATTGTATTTTATAAATAATGTTGGTGTAGTGTTTGTCAGTGTAATTTTTACATTGTATAGACCTCAGTTTTGTGCCTAGTTTTTGAATAAATTTGATATTAACTGGAATGTCATATTTTGTTACTAGTCTTTGCCAAATGTTGGTTATTTGCTGATATCAAGAATATATGGTATGCAACAGTATATCGTTTCGTGATTTTTTGATTCGTGAGATATATTTACTTTTGTAGGTTGATTTTGCTTTCTGTCTAGGTGTGTGCGTATAATGTTTTCTACGGTTTGTGGAGGGAACTTATTGATGTTGATGAAGTATTGTTTTATTTTGCCTAATTCATCGTTAATTGGTGAGCATAGTTTTATGGCTGTGTTTATTTGGTTTCTTAGTATGTTGAGTTTTTTTGTTTCGTATGCTGAGTCCCAAGGAATGTATAGTCCAGTGTGGGTGATTTTTCGGTGGATTGCCGTTTTGAATTGTGTGTTGGTTCTTGTAATTTTGAGGTTAAAAAATGATATGATTGCTTTCTTCCTGTTCACATTTGAAGTTAATGTTGGTATGCATAGAATTAATGTGACTGAAAAAAAATTGCGTGTTCTGTAGATGTGAATCCTGCAATCATGTCATCTGCATATCTGTACCAGTATAGTGGTGGATGTAATGCTGTGTTAATTGCTTGTGTTTCAGTGGTTGGAACTTCTGTAAAGAGGGATATAACATCGAAACTGGCCATTAAGGCTTTGTGATTAAGTTGATTTAGATTAGACTTGAAATTAAAAGGTCTTTGATGAGCTCCCCAGTGGCTCAGCGGTATGTCTGCGGACTTACACGCTAAAATCCGGGTTTCGATACTCGTGGTGGGCAGAGCACAGATAGCCCATTGTGTTGCTTTGTGCTTAATTGAAAACAGCAACGTCTTTGATTAATGAGCTGGCTGATGTTACATATTTGAAGAATGCCCATGCTATGTATTTACCAAGATTGTAATTAAACGATTCATATGTGAACATTATTGGTCGTAATGGACAATCTAGTTTATGAGGTTTGGGGATGCCGTATATTTGTAGTGTGTGTGAGTCGGTTTTACGTAGGTAGGAATAAAGTGTTTGTGAAATTGTATTGGCTTTTTTTTTCATTTTAATAGTATTTTGTTTAGTGGGCCTGGCATGGCCTAGCGCGTTAAGGCGTGCGCTTTGTGATCTGAGGGTCGCGGGTTCGCGCCCGAGTCGCGCCAAACATGCTCGCCCTCCCAGCCGTGGGGGTGTATAATGTGACGGTCAATCCCACTTTTCGTTGGTAAAAGAGTGGCCCAAGAGTTGGCGGTGGGTGGTGATGACTAGCTGCCTTCCCTCTAGTCTAACACTGCTAAATTAGGGACGACTAGCACAGATAGCCCTCGAGTAGCTTTGTGCGAAATTCCAAAACAAAACAAACAATTTTGTTTAGTTGCGTTTCGTGTGTCTTTGTTAGATTTGTATGTATTGGTTTAAATTTGTTCGTGTCTGAAAGGATGTTCTTCATTTTTTGGATGTATTAATTTGTGTTCATTATGACTATAGCGTTACCTTTATCTGCTTTTAGAATTTTTATGTTTTTGTCTTGTTATTTAGTTTTTAATGGAATTAATGTCTCTTTTTGTAAGATTGTTTTTAGCTTTCTCTTTTGTGAAATTATGATGATGAATTTGTGATAAAATTCTTTGAAAAATCGTTTAAGATATTGTTTTTAGGTGTTCCTGGAAAATATTAATTTTTAATTTTTCCTGGGAAGTTTGACTGTTAGATGTAAATAAAATTGTCTAAGTTGTCTTCTTTCTGTTGGCTGTTTTCTTGTTTTAGTTTTCTGTAGAAAATATCACAAGTGTCCTGGCTAGATCTTCTGAACATGTTTTGATTTCTAAGATCGGAATGTACTTTGGTGTTATAGCAAAGTTTAATCCTTTGTTAAGTAGATGTATCTTGTCTGTGTTTAATTGCCGGTCGGATCTGTTAATTATGAGGCTAGTCAACGGTTTGTCGTAATGTCTTTTCTGTTGTTGCACCTTAGTTTTTCTAGTTTTTTTGTTGTGGGAGATCTTTTTGTCTCTGTAATTCTTAGTGCTTATTTAGTTTATGTTTCATTGTATAAGTCCGTATATCTCTGGTTTAATGCAGCATGCCAGTTGATGGTCTAGGTTCAATTATAAAATTATATATTCAAACATCTAACACCGCTCTCTATATTCCGACACTCAGTTACACAACCCCTTTCAAACATATGGTCAGCTTCAGGTCACTTACCTCTTTCTTTCTTTGTGAACCTGACGATGACCGAAGAAGGTCAAAACGTTGTTCGATCCTCTACGTAAAATATTTTTTCAACCCAAACAAGCCGTTTTTACACATATATGAAGATAATTTTGTGAGTATACTAAAGATGAATGCGAAACTTAGTTTTTGAAGTGTTTATTGTTCAAAAAGTTGTCAAAATAAAAATCTGTAAGGGAAAGGTCTGGGGAATAAGGTGGATGAGGCAGAACTTCAATTCCCAATTCGTTCAGTTTTCGGAGCGTCATCCTTGGCAGGTCTCATAATGCCGATTTCTGTTGATCTTCAGTCAGCTCATGCGGAACCCACTTATCCAATTTTTTCATCTTTCTAATCGCACTCAAGGTGGTTGGCAATGCTTAATTTGCTTATGGGTAGCTTTTCTGCAAGCTCACGTACTGTTGTGCTAGGGTCTATATCAACTGCTTCGCTTGTCGTGCTTTGTGGTCTCCAAGACTTTTATCTCCGTGTCGAACCTTTGTTATCAATGTTGAACATAACGGTTAGTAACAGATTCATGACCGAATGCCTGGTTGATACTTTATGTAATTTCGGTAGCTTTTTATCCAAGTTTGAAGTCATAGGCAAAAGAATTTCTTGTCTATTCTGTCTTGGGGGTTGTAAAACTTACTCTGAATAGAGTTCAAACAACAGACAATTAACACATCTTGTAAATGACAAACGTTGGATGAAACCAACAAACCAAAAATAAGTTACTAAATATTCAGCTTATAAATGTCATCGTGAGAATTCTGACATTTATTTCTGGACAACCTAATATATAAGCCCATGCTTCCATTTCCTAAGGCTATTTCCATTTGAATACTCAATAAACCTAAAGGTGGTTATAAATTCCTTTCTCTAGAACTTACATTCGTGAACGATTAGAACTTTATATACAAATAGTAAATGAAGCATTTGCATAACGCACATTTTAGTAATTTAAAAACAAAACAAAAGTGAGAGAATTAATAATGAGCCCTTTCATCTTATGTGGGCCTGAAACCAAAATTAATTCAATAAAATGACAATCGCACAAAGAATACCAATGCCTTAGTATGCACAATTCGTGCTTCATGGTTTTTCTGGGTAATGTCTAGTATTTTGGTGTCTTGCAATGTGGTCATAGAAGCCATGCATGAAGTAACGTTTTCCCTAGTCAGAAACCATGTAACATGAGCTCAGAGATTTATCTATCCCACAACAGACAAAGTTCTGCCGTTGTTTAATAATTACAGCAGATTAGGTATCCTACTTTATGCTGAAATAGTTAAAAGTGCAATTGGTGAAGTACAACTAACTATTGTTGAAATGCTTTTGTTGAATCTGATAACCAATGACCAAACAAATGTCTGAGCTTGTTGGTTGAGGATTTTACAAACAATATACATTCAGCACAGTGAAAGCACTTCAGTTAATTAAATATAATGATGTATTTGTAAAATCAAATAACTAAGTTAATACAACGGTGACTTGGCACAACCTGAATACAGATGAAGCATATCTGATCAAGAAAAGCTATGTGGAAAAGAAAAAGATAATTAGTCCAAGAAATGACACAAAGATAAGAACTAAATCATTTTTTTTAATCTACAGAAGATTAAATAAACAAAACACCTAAAATGTTAACTTGGTGGAGAAAATTGGGGGAAAAAAGGATTTAGCGATAGGTAGTGATCCATTAATAGTTTTTAACATTTAGATTTTAACATTAAGATGCTAAGAGAAAGTAAGATGTAAATAATTCTTGAAAAGAAAGAAACTAGTAAAACAAATATCAACTCATTCTACGAACAGATCAAAATTTTACAAATCATAATATTATATTAAAGATGATGTCTTATCGTTTGTATTATTTTAACATTTCTTTATTGATTTTCTAATACTTGTTTAAACACCTTACAACTGTTGTTGTTTGAAATGAATTACATAATTAGTCTTCGAATACAGTGAAGAACAAAGAAAATACAGATAAACGATAACAAATTATAGAAATCTCATAAAAATGTACAAGACACACCAAATCATATTTATATCACGTAGATCGATACTTAGATATAGAAAATGCGGTATACCACTAAACACAGTACACTGATTTGTGGATATCCAACTCTCAACACGAACACAAAGTATATTAAAACATCTAGAAACGAAAAATATAAACCACAGAAAGCATGTAAATGTTTCGATGGTCAATTTATTCATATTTGAAAAGTCTAAAACCTTTGTTGAGGATCTTCGAAGACTCGACTTTTCAGAAACACTACGCAAGCACTCTGGTTGCCCCCCAGTGGCTCAGCGGTATGTCTGCGGACTTACACGCTAAAATCCGGGTTTCGATACCCGTGGTGGGCAGAGCACAGATAGCCCATTGTGTAGCTTTGTGCTTAATTCAAAAAACAAACAAACAAACAAGCACTCTGGTGTTGAAAAATGTAATAACGCCATTTTCAACGTCTTATAATATATGTACTTAGAAACGATCTTCGCAAGTTGCAAAAAGAAAGTTGTTACTGTCGAGGGTTGGTTGTCAGAAATAGAAAAAGTGTACAGGAGTTTGTATACATATTATGAGATATTCTGCATTTTACAAAGACGCTACACAAAGATTTTGGTGAGAAAAATGTATCAACGTAATACAAATGTTTTATCAAATGTTTAACATTTCTTTGTAGGTCTTCTAATAGTTTTTTAGGGCCTGGCATGGCCGAGCGCGTTAAGGCGTGCGCTCGTAATCCGAGGGTCGTGAGTTCGCGCTAAACATGCTCGCCCTCCCAGCCGTGGAGGTGTATAATGTTACGATCAATCCCACTTTTCGTTAGTAAAAGAGTAGCCCAAGAGTTGGCGGTGGGTGGTGATGACTAGCTGCCTTCCCTCTAGTCTTACACTGCTAAATTAGGGACGGCTAGCACAGATAGCCCTCGAGTAGCTTTGTGCGAAATTCCAAAACAAACAAACAAACTAGTTTTTTAGACATCTAATAACTACTTTTACTGTAAACTGATTAATAAGAAAATGAAGAACAGAAAGAAATCAAGTAAAATGATAGGCAATTGTAGAAATAATATAACACTGCAGTAGAGCCATCAAATCCCATTTAAATACACACCTAGATACAAAAATTACGGTATATTATAAACCTTGAGGCGCTTATTAAAGCGTTTAAAAAAGAAAAATCTAATTAGCCACTGAAAACACGTAAAAGGTTAGACAATTAATGCATACTTGAAAATTTGAAAAATATTAATGAAATCTACGGAAGATGCCATACCCAAACCAGTTTAAATGTTAATTTGCTGATAAAGACTGGGGAAAAAATAAACTAACGATAATTTATATTCAAAAGTTTGTTTTTTGTTTGTTTTTTTGGAATTTCGCACAAAGCTACTCGAGGGCTATCTGTGCTAGCCGTCCCTAATTTAGCAGTGTAAGACTAGAGGGAAGGCAGCTAGTCATCACCACCCACCGCCAACTCTTGGGCTACTCTTTTACCAACGAATAGTGGGATTGACCGTCACACTATACACCCCCACGGCTGGGAGGGCGAGCATGTTTAGCGCGAACCCGCGACCCTCGGATTACGAGTGCACGCCTTAACGCGCTCGGCCATGCCAGGCCTATATTCAAAAGACCCATAAACGATGCTAACTTTTGCAAATTTCAAAAGTGCTATCAATACTTAGAAACAGAGAATACGTTATAACGCAGTAACCATAGCAACTCGTATAGACAGAGGATATTAAACCATGTAAAAAAAAGATAATTAGCCCCAGAAAAGAAGCAAAGATTGCAACTAAATAACAATTCAAAATTCTTATTGATATCTAGAGGAGATGAAATACATAGGAAATACCTAAAATGTTAACTTAGTAGAAAAAAACTAAAGCGAAAAAAGGATTTAATGCTCAAAATACCCATTAACGATTTTAAACATGAAAAGTATTAAAGTGTCATACAAATCATACGCTAATAGGGAAAAACGAATGTTTCAATCGAAACTTTAATACTTGAAAGACGCTAAGAAAAAGCAAGATGTGAATAATCCTGAAACGAGAGAATCAAGTATAAAAAATATCAAATCATTTAGTGAACGGCTCCAAATTTAAGAAATCATGCATGAATCGTATTAACTGTCAAAGAGAGGAAGAATGCACGTGTTTACATAGAAAAATAATATTGGTGTTGAGAAGTGTCATAAAAAGGTTTCTTATGTCTTTTGGTATGTATATCTAGAAATGATCTTTGCAAGTTGTTAATAGTAGTGTACCCAAAGAAAGAGTTGTTATTGTTCTAAGGTTAATTGTCAGAAAGAGGAAGAAATAATGTTGTGTGCCTAGCAGGTCTTGAGATTTCCAAGACGTCACTCAAAGAATATAATAAGAAAAAAATATTCCAAAGATAATTCTTATCGCTTTTATTATTTTTAACCTTTCTTTGTATGTTTTCTAGAAAACTAAGCTATATGTCTAAATAGTTGTTTTTTTTTTGTTATTATTGTAGAGAATAATTAAAGCAATTAGCACACGTTAGCAACAAGCGTTATTTGTTATTAACAAATTGTTCCTTTCGGGGAAGTATATGCTTATACACTTTATTTATATTTCAGAAAAACTACAATATCTTGGAATTGGATATATTCATATTACTGTAGAGGAGGGATTGAGTTGTGGTACTTCCAGATAAAACTAATTTACCAACAATTATCAGATTGGCAAACCTGTTGATAATAGATTCGATCGTTTGTATTCTGTAGTTGATAACTTGACTGAGTTTTAAGTTGCATAAGAAAATAATGTATTGGACACACTTAAAATGCAATGAAGACAATATGTATTTAGGAACAAACAATAGACTACATGTAACTTCATATACAAGAAGGTGATTGTCTCTAATGGGTTAATGTATAGCCTATCTTTTTTCCAAACATCAAGAAGAATCTTTACCGAACGAAACATAATGAATACAGAGTAGAATTAGCCAAAGAAATAGCACTTGAATTAAACAGGTATATTTGCTTTTTTTTTCAGCAGTATCATCCCATGCCTTTTGTTCCCTCACAAAATTGGCCAGTCATTTCGTTCAGACAACATTAAACTAAGCCAGCAAAAATAGTTCTAATACTTACCACTTGGATTCTGTATGTTACTGCAATGTCTTCCCGCTCAGAATAGACATTAATTATCATAGCAAATAAACCTGTACAAGTTAATCTCAGTAATCGTTTCCGTTATTATAGCACGGAAGCAAAATATCAAAAAAATTCTGAATTACTGAAGTAAAATAAAAAAATGATAACGGTAGAGGATAGTATGAATAATCAAATGACATTTGATGTTAACAAGTGTTATTAAGTGCTACTAAAGCTTATTACTGTTCTTTACAATGTTCCGATATTGAAAAGTGCAAAAAAAAGGGATTCTGTGGTATGGAAAAGTGGGAAACAAATTGCTTTATGCGAGAATAGTGAACCGATTTTGCAAAGAAATAAAACAATGTTGTAACTTTATTACTTTAAATTAATTGGTGAAAATAATTCAATATCCAGCACAAATGTTGGCAACTATTTAGTTTACTCCTTTCTTTAAATGTGAAAATAAACGTACTTGCATTCAGTAATTCAACATACGCAACAGTTAATGCAAATCCAGAAATGCAAACACACTGATTTTTCTTTATTGACTAGAGAAAATTTCATTGCAAACTTACTTAGTCAATTGACTAGCTCACCTTCTTTTATAATGTAACGTTAGTTTCAAATCTTTGCTAAATATCTCATTTATTGATATTCTTAAATATTCTGGAACTAATAAGATATTATCGTGTTATATCTTTAGATAACACCTAAGTTGCAACATTAAAATATAGCTTATAACACTATGACAGTGAAGTTTCTTAAACATCTAATATAAAAATAAAACTCTACATTAAACTTTTCACTTGTCAAGTCCTTTTTCATGCTGTTCTGTTCACAAAGGGTTTTATTATTAAATAGGTGATTAATTTAATTCACTGGTGGCACGATCCTTCAAGCCCATTTAGAAACATTCTAGACGAGAATTGAAGGCTTCTCAGCTGGTTCAGTTTTCACTGTCAAGTACTTCTTTAGAGTTACCCAATTGTCATTTTGTCAACAACATATTTTCAAAGATGATCATAATGGATAACCTATGACTTGGATCGTCTATTCATCTGCTTAAGTTTAGAGTTTGTTCTCTCTTCCGATAAGACAGTTCTGTAATGCCATATCGCCTTAATGAAATACAATTTTATCAGTATTTACGTCATAACTTAAATACTGTCTTCCCTTAGTAACGTCATGAACGACATCTCTGTTTTTCATATTTAATACAGATTTTCTGATAATTATGTATTAGAGTGTTTGGTTCTACTGCAGTCCAGTAAATTGGAGTAAAATTTATTTTCAATTACATCCCGCTGAAAGAATTGCACTTCTAAGTGGTGCAATGACCACCATATCTGTTTCAACTTCTTGGGTACTAATACCCCATGAGATCTCTGTCATATACTGTGAAGCCAGCCTACCTAACCTCATATCTATGCGCACTCTTCCTCAGTGTTAATTACCCATACCTCATGCAGAACAGAGAAGCTTACTACAGTAACAGAAAAACAAACTACTTTTCCTGGGACTTTATGTCCACCTGCTGTTTGTATCAATCCTTTTCATTTCTCAAGGCAGTTACTCAATTCTTATCACCAGATCAGGTCGAACAATTGTAACTGTAGAATGAATATCAATCACTATAATACAAGGTTTTCTATAAGCCTAGGAACTCACGGAATAATTTTCTCCAATAATCAACTCATTTTTTCCCTTTAGTTTAGAAGGAGCATTACCAGTTGATTTCGTCTCATAAATCAAGCTAATTACCGTCTTTCAGATGTTTAGTTAACTCTTCGTTATTCATGACCTGGTTGGACTCGAAGGTGTATCCTAAATGTACCATCTCCTTAGATTCATCATAGCATAATGTCCAGTTTCCCTACATTTATAATGGTTGTACATGCTCCTAACTGCGGTTCCTAGCAATATGTACTATAAGTTGCATTTAAGCATCTAGGAAAATATAGCTTATTTTCCCTGTTTTGTCTAAATAATACTTACAATTTTTTTATACTATTAACAGCGGAAACTGATGGTTCAATATAACAGTTCTGTGCAAGCTTGGATGAATTCAAGTTCTATCACCAACTGCGGAGCTTCCTTTAAAGATGTACATTTACTTTACTTCAGTCCGATTCTTATATGACATTTATATATTGGTCACGTGTCAACAAATCACGTTGGCATACTGTAAATTTTGTTGATTGCTCCAAACCCGTTTCCTTGGCTGTGGTTTCGCTAGATAGTAGATAAGGACAATGGGAATCTTGTTAATCCATTCATGCGCGTCACTAATTAGAGGAGACATTTGGCTATTAATATTTCAAATTACTCAATTTAACAACAGGGTCGACGATATTGACAGATGCCGGTTGTTCTTTCACACGAATTGAAAGAGTCATAGTAACTCCCGCCGTTTACCTGCGGTCAGTTGAGTTTCTTCACTTTGACATTCAGAGTACTGGACAGAAATCACATTGCTTCAGCACCGTCCAATGGTCATCACAATGCTCTGTTTTAATTAGACAGTCGGATTCCCCCGGTCTTTGCCAGTTTTGAGTCGGCTGTTATTGTTGGCTGAAAGGCCCAGCATGGTCAAGCGTATTTAGGCGTGCGACTCGTAATCTGAGGGTCGCGGGTTCGCATCCCGATCGCATCATACATGCTCGCCCTATCAGCCGTGAGGACGTTATAATGTGACGGTCAATCCAATTATTCGTTGGTAAAAGAGTAGCCCAAGAGTTGGAGGTGGGTGGTTATGACTAGCTGCTTTCCCTCTAGTCTTACACTGCTTAAATTAGGGACGGCTAACACAGATAGCCCTCGAGTAGCTTTATGCGAAATTCAAAAAAACAAACAAACAAACGATTCACATTACCTGTTATAATATAATTACTTTTCAATAATTCTCAATTAGCTTACTTTGCCAACTTTGTGGCTGACTCGTATTTATAAGTTAATCCTTGCTTTAAATATTCCATGACTAACTTAACGTAATGTACCCTCGAATTAAGATGTTATAATGTATAATATCTTATTACTAACATGCCTTGACTGGAGCACGAAGTTTTTATTAATTGACGAGACCAAAATTTTCCACAGACGAAAATAATTAGAATTTGAAAAATAAGAGCTGATTTCTCAACTGAATAGAAAAGTTGTTTCAAACTGCCTTAATGGGAGCCCGTTTCAGTTGTAATAGGGTAGAAGGTTAACGTTACTTAGATGCGATATAATCCTATCTAGACTTAATTTTTTCAGTGAATGTTAGATAACGGAAAATATTTATAACCTTCCATTTTAGTTTTACGTTATGAACCTAATTGTGATACCATTTTTAAACATCACACAAAAGGAAAGCACAGTTTACATAATTGGAAATAAAATTATGGTTTCATAATAACACATGCAAATAATTTTAACCAACTTTGTACCTTCTTCTGTTGGATTTATATAATTATATATACATTTTGATTTTTTTTTCCATCTAAACGTGAAAGTTGTGTAATCGAGTCGTCAAAAAATAAATATATATCTCCCATTGATCACGAAACCTATAAAATTTTGTTTGTCTTGCATTTTTTTATAACAAAATAAAACAAACACACAGCAATAAAAATTTAATTTTTTTATATCATGTACTTGTTACCTCGTTTTCAAAAACAAAAAAATCCTAACGTTTTGATTTCAGTTTAAGTTTTCTTCGATCACTTTGTTACTCATGTCTTCATACTGTTATTGTATTATTTCAAGATGTCTCAATGCACATAAAAATATTCAACAAATTAAAGGCTTTTGTGATAAGAAATTTTTAATGTGTTTATGTTATAGAAACTAGTAACTAACTAAAAAAATATTCTAGTTAAGATGTTGTTGTTTTGAATTAAGCATAAATCTACACAATGGGTTGTGCTCTGACCAGGGGTATTGAAACCCGGATTTTAGCAGCGTAAATCTGCAGACATACTGCTGTGCTACTGATGGGTTTTTTTCTTATTAAGAAGGTGTCACTTAAATTCACCGACAAAAGTTGTAATATTTATAAACGAGATCCAAAACTTGAGCGCTTTCAAAGTGTTGACCACGGAAAAAATCAAGTTACTTTTATATATGTAAAAACGGCTGGTTTGGGTTGAGAAATTATTTTACATAGAAGAGCAAACAACGTTTCGACCTTCTTTTGTCATCGTCAGGTTCACAAAGAAAGAGGTAACTGACCGGAAGCTGACCACATGTTTGGAAGGGGTTGTGTAACTGAGTTTCGAAATGTAGATGGCGGTGTTAGATGTTTGAATATAAAGTTTATTTATTTTATTATATTAATATAGGTATAAAGGCGTTCCTTTATTTTGGTTTTAAGCTGTATAAGTAAGGCTTCTTTAATTTTGAGTTTGTTTATTTTCTCAACCCAAACCAGCCGTTTTTGCATATCTAAGAGGTCTGTTAAAAAAAATACGCAGTTTGAATTGCACGGCTCCAGTTGGTTTCAGGGAAATCTGTTTGGTGTCGCTAGGTTTGCACAGATCAGCTGATTACGACGCCATTTCCCGATTGCAGATAACTTCATTTGTGTATTAGCTACGCGGTTTTAAGTGAAGTGCGATTTTTTCGTTTGGCGTATTTCAGAATAAATGACCTGAAGAAGCAACGACTTGCTGTGAAATTTTGTGTTAAACTTGGAAAATCTGCGACTGAAACTTTGCTATGCTTAACACGGCTTACGGTGATGTTGCCATGAAGCGTATGGCATGTTTCAAGTGGCATTAACGTTTCAAGGATGGTCGACAGTCCATTAAAGATGATGAGCGTCCTGGACGTCCTTCCACGTCAAATGAAAACCCACATGTCGAGAAAATCAAATCCTTGTTGCGGGCAATTCGACGTCTGACTGTCAGGGAGCTTGCTGAAGAGTGTGGATCTTGTTACGAGATTTTGACCGAAAAATTGAAGATGCACCGCGTTGCTGCAAAATTTGTGCCACGCCTGATGACGGACGAACAAAAAGCCCATCGCGTCCAGGTTTGTCAGAAACTGCTTGATCGTTCAGAAGATGAAAACTTCTTGTCAAGGATCATAACAGGTGATGAATCATGGGTTTATGGTTATGACATTGAAACGAAAATCCAATCGTCTCAGTAGATGGGTGAAACATCCCCCAGACCCCAAAAAGCTCGCCAAGTTCGATCCAAGGTCAAGGTGATGCTGACAATTTTCTTTTATGCTAACGGTGTTGTTCACCACGAGTACCTCCCCGAAGGCTCCACAGTGAACAAGACTTACAACATTGAAGTTCTGAAACGTCTGAGGGACGCCATCCGTCGCAAAAGGCCAGAAATGTGGAGGAGTGACGACTGGTTTTTCTATCACGACAACGGTCCAGGCCATTCAGCCCTCAGAATTCGTGAGTTTTTCGCCAAACACTCGATCACTGTTCATCCGCAGCCCCCTACTCACCTGACCTTGCTCCTTGCGATTTTTTCTTGTTCCCAAACTCAAAAGACCCTTGAAAGGAACATTTGAGACGATTCCCGAGATTAAGGCAAATGCGACGAAGGAGCTGGAGGACATTACAAAAGAAGCGTACCAGGACTGTTTCAAAGTGGAAACACCGTTGGGATAAGTGTGTGCGTTGGGGAGGAGAGTACTTTGAAGGGGTCCCAGACCTGTAACTTCTGAATAAAGTAATTTTGTTTTATGACATCAGTCCGCGTATTTTTTAACAGACCTCGTATTTCTCTACAAGTGGGTTTTCTCGACAACACTGAATAATTACTTTTAACGAGTATAATGAAATATATAGGTACAGATGGCGACGTCACCTAAACCGAAATTTCTGTATGAGCTGGCCTCGAGAACTAGTCAATTGCAGTCTGAAGCTGTTTGTATCAGGTTTAGTTTGCGCCAAAGATGTGTGTAAAAGTAAAATAGTTGCGAGAATTGTTAACTAACTTTATAAAGATAAAATAACGGTAAGAGGTGGTAGGAAATAGAATAAGTAATAATGTGGCACAATATATAGGAAATCATACAAATACAGAGTTAAATGTAAAATTTGTCTCTTTTCAGAGCCCTAGAATTTTGGGTCTCATTTACTTCAAAAAGAAAACAAAGGGTATGAGATTCGTGATATCTGTTAAAAATCTGCGCTTGAATTCATGGGACTTAAACAGCATCTGTGTTACTAGGTGCAAAAGAAAAAGAGATTATTTATCAGAATTATGATACATTACTTAAATTAAAACAATGTGTCTAATAAGAATAATAAACAGGCCTGGTGACCAAAATAATCAGTTATCGAATTTGAGTGTTATATATGTACACAAGGATGATTTTAGAAAAAAATAACTTGCAAACCTAAACCCATCAATCACTGGACATCTATTGCCTTTTCAAAATTATGCTAACATTTCAAGATATTTTTTAGCAATATCTCTTAACAGTTTTAGTTAGGGGTACAAGGTGTAGTTTGGAAAGTATAAGCAATATTTATCTTACTGATGTTCACTGCTTTCATACCTCAAAGCTGATATAAAAAAACATCTTTCACATAAAATACCTGACAGTCAAGTGTATCCTTAAAGCATATCATAAAAATACTGTTTATGGGTACAATATTGTGAATATGTTTTATTATTAAGTTAGTAAATATATTTCATTAATAAAATACACTATATTTAAATTTCAGAGTTTTTAATGTACAAGAAACATATTAGACTTTGAAATGTGCAAGTTTTAATGAATGCTATAAATTTTCATACAAAATATTTTATTCTGATAAATCTGCAGGTACTGTTCATGCATCTATAATTTAATAACTGTTTAACAAGAGAAAAACATATGCAATGACTTATATTCTCTGATAAGAATATCTTCATCCCTTCCTAAATATTAATGAAGGTAGTGGTTACTTTTGTATTTTACAAAAACAAAAATCATGAATACCTGTACCACTTAAGAAATAACATAAAAACCTTTTTTTAATAAACAATTTTGTACAATTATAATTATAGAAGCTTGTTGAAGGATATATAATAATTTCATAATTTGTGTGAAAAATACACAAATATTACTGCAAAATTAACCTTCAAGCCCTAAGTTTTCCAAAAGGTTGTCAATGAGAGATAGTTTATCATTGGCCTCCTCCATTTCTGAAAATGTCTGAACATTGCTAGTAATATGGTATCGAATATCATCAATAACAGCAATACTATCAGTATCCTGTCTTTCTTTTACTTCTAGTGCATCTTCCTTTACTAAGACATTAAATTCTGGTGTTTCCACAATCTTGAAAAAAAGGAAACAATAATAACACCCATATCAAGTAGTTTTTATTTTAAAGGACTTCAGAACATGATAAAATAAAGTTAAACTAAAAAACAATTATCAATCAAAAGAAATAAAAATGTTTATTATTTTAAATGATCATAATATAAATTTAATGCACGAGTTTTTGTATAACCTTTACATATATAGTTCAGTCTTTTGAGAACTCTTCATTACCAAGTTATTCAGTATTCCCTGAGAAAATGTTTAATATAAAATAAAAAGTATAAAATTAACAGTCTCGTCAATATAAATTGAGTTAATGAAACTAATCACAATGTACTAACAAAATATTAGTTCGAAAGACTAGGAAACTAGTTTAAGCCCTCATGTGCTCTTCTCTCGTGCACAATCTTCTGAAAAGAAATTTGCTCCCCCAACTGAGAGAACGTGATTATGAAGAAATTCAACTTCAAACGACTTTCAGAGATATTAATGTTGGGTAAAGTTTCAATTGTATAAATTTTAATAGTTCTCTACTTCATGATGTTATCAAAGTTTCTTGTATGGAGATAATGTTATTTGTACTAACATTTAAAATTTTCTTTTTTTGTTATGTTAACCTTTAGTTTAAACATCTTTTCATTTAACCAATGTAAAAATCTTCACAATTGTCAAGGAGTATTACATATGTCCTGTATTTTGTATCCTTGAACAGTTTTAAGTCAGCTTATTTTTAATAGCAATAGGGTACTTGTAAGTGGCAAAATAAAATTTGCTTTAGAATTTTCTTTAAGAGTTCAAATTTTGCACTCTGTTTCAAATATGATAGTTTTGATCTGTTAGTTATTTTTCATGTTTTCTTTTCTTTATGATGAATTGAATAGGAAGTTGCAAACTATTTAAGATGAACAAGACAATTTAATTTTCTCGATTTAATGATTAAAAATGACATTCTGTAAGCCCTTTAAACACAGAGGTTGAAATAAATGATTTAGCATTTGAAAATGCTAAATCATCTACTTAATAGCAGTATGACCAAAACAGTAGATAATGAGAGTTTTTGGCATTTAGTAGGTAGACAAAACATGCCCTGTAACATTTCTAGTTAAAAGAGAAAGCAAAAAAAGGGAAGGAAACTGTTGATTTCCCAATCATATTTAAACTTTGGTTTTTAATCATTTTTTTAAAATCACTTTTGTAAATAAGCCAGAGAGAGATAGGATATCACCTAGATATTGGAATCATGGATCCTTCATGTTGTTCATGTCTACTGATAGAAATAATTCACTTCTAAAATAATCTACAGAAATGTTACATAATATTGGACATAATGGATTCCCAATTACCTTGAAAAGGTTGAGTCATAGCTATTACATAATGTGGAATAAAGATGATAGTAAAACAAAGTAAAGCAAAATAAATGACACTGTCTTCTGCTGCAGCAAGAACACCAACAGAACCTCCACCAAGTTAGTCATGCACCAATTTTCACACATACAAAACTAACTATAAGTGAAGTAATCAATCCAACATACATTTTTCTACTGGAAGTGCAAATACTTTTACTGATTAATTACTATAGTGCTTCCCAAAAGTTTTAAGCGAAATACTATAAATACAAGAACGATCTTTTAATATATCAACACATTTAACAACTTACCTTTTACAAATTAACCCAATTAATATACATACATTTAATATTTGTTTCTTTGTTGTTAAGCATAAAGACTTACCATTGAGTCATTGGTGCAGCATCTTATGCACTTAGAAAGTAATATGATAAATGATAAAACATATACAATTTTCTAAAACTAAATGAAAAGACAATTTATCATAGCATAAATTATTCACTACAAAGTGCCTGATTTTTCTTTGAAGAGCTTGTAATGATTAAAATTAATTTATAATAAAATCCCCTTGAAGCCAAAATATCCTATTACACTTAAATTTATTTTGCTTTTACCTGAGAAGGAAATATTTTATATTTTGCTATACTTTTACATCTAGAACCAAGTTCACTACAAAATGACTTGAACTGAAATAATATTAAAAAAAACAAAAAAACTAGGGTTTGAGAACTGAAAAACAAGGTGGGTTATAAAACTGGAACTTCAGTATTCCTATATGTTATTTTGTTCATTACCATAGATTGCATTTATCAACAACTGAAGTACTGCTTCTTTACACTTCTTTCAGTAAGAATAAAAAACAAAACAATATGAAATTCTACCAGTCTTACCTCCTCTAAGTGTTTAGACATAAACTCTGCACATTGATCCTCTAGTCTGGGAAGTTTAAAGAGACGAGCTATGCGTAGGATGAAAAATATATTGGACTTATCTAACTGCTGTGCAATATATGAGGCACACTGACATTTAAGACCAGGCAAAAGGTACATATCTGCTGTACACAAGACATCATAGACATTACTTGTTGTCAGCTGTGTGTAGAAATAATATTTTCATCTCAGTGTCATTACTAAGTTTACTGAAATACTATTTTAACATCTTTCAATACTTACACACTTCTCCAGTTAAATAAACTTTAAAAACTATTTAAACTCAACAGACAACTTCTACAACCTTAAAACCCCTTAGTATTTTAGTATTACACACACATCTGAAAACAAGAAAGATACTTAAGACCTCTTCTGTAATAAACAGTATCTTCTCTTTAAAAATATATACATATATTTTGGCCTTTTGTTTTCTGCAATATAACATGTGGAAACCTTACTCTTAAATAAATAACTAATATGTAATGTAAAAAACTATGAAAATACGGTTTTTCAAAACAGCAACTTTCTAGGAGATGTGCTATGTTAACAGTCTATGTACACACTTTAAATTAAACAAGTGAAAAATCTGATATTAAGGTACATGTACTCTTTGACACAAATTTTGAATATACACTAAATTGAAAAGCCTATGTGATCATGTGTGTTGATTCAACCAACATTCTTTCTGTTATATTCTCTAGGTAATAAATATATTCCCAGCAATGTATTTTAAATCTTCACTGATTATTGTTCATAACTGAAAATATATGTATTATCTGTGTTTGGCTCAAAAATGACAACTTTCTCTTAAACATACTTCTTAATTATATCTAAAATGATAAAAACCCACTTTTCAAACCTACTTGGATTATTGTTATATACTATAACTTTTGAACTTGTGTGTTTTACTGACATCTTTATTACACTTTTTATTCAAAAATTGACCATACAGGGTATTAAAAAATGTTCTCAAAAATAAAGTCCTTCATTGCAAATGAGACTTGCACACTTAAATATAAAACTTTTAAAATAAAAACTTCTCAGTTTAAAACATCCAGGTATAACATGATCACTGTGAACCCATTGTGTAAGAAAATGTGACACTATTATTGAACAGCTGGAAAAATGGCTTTAATTTGTATATTACTATATATATCTTGATATGTTTTTAACAAAAATTAGTTACAGATAACTTATATTTTCATCACTATGAATATTTTACTTAAATTTCATATTACAACACATTAAAAAGTACTGTGTTCATTTTATACAGCTATCAGGCTGTTGTCATAAATATGAAATCCAGTTACATGAAAAATCTTGTTCTCATTGCTTTTACTGCACAATGAATCAATCAGCGTTTAGTTCATGTAATATGTGTCTGCACAAATAAAACAATCTCTGTGTGACACTAACAGTTTGAGACTTGTGATATTATGAAAACATATGGATTCAAAATCAAGAAATTTAAAATGCTTAAAGGCTAAGCCAAGATTTTGATTTTTGTTTAACAGCTTAAACTATCAATTCAAATTTGTTTGTTTTTTTTCTTTTAATAACTCATAGTAACTTAGGAGATGTGAAAAAAAGTGAACCAACTATGTTCACTCTCCTCTGCTAATGTACACAACGAACATGAGGACAATTATTTCCTGTTAAACAACATATTATTTTGGTTTGAATTAGTTTTTCACGTTGGAGAAGCATGATTATAATTAACTTTATTTCCTATAAGACATTAGTATTAGGCCCACTATACATATTATCAGCTAACCTTGTGAACATAATGTGGTTGAAATACTACTGTTATAAAATCTTCTACTCCTGGTAATTTCTTAAGAGACGAGATAAAGAATGAAGTATTTGGAAATATAATAGACCCAAAATTAATATCTTATAATATGTATAACTGACTTAGTGTTCTTTCTTTGCCTCTACTTTCTATGATGGGATTCTTACTACCTTTTTCATTCAGGTCTCTCCAATTTACTTGAAGTACTTATCTGCTGTAACACATCATAAATACTGTCACCTTCTTCTGGTTACTCCATCAAAGTAAAACTTTCATACTGCAAAAAATACATCCTACACAAATGCTTTCATTTCCTTAACATTGTTCATAATATTGACATTAAATGATTCCATGTTTTACTGCATGTTAATGGCAGAAAGTGGTTAAATATCCTTCATATTCTTTTTCCATGATAAAGATATCTTGTAGATGATCATTTCTCCTAAACTATAATATAAAATGAAACACATAACATCATACAATAGAATCACAGTTTGTAACAAATAGCAATAACAAAACCAATATGAATGTTTCTATAAACAAAAATTTTATAAACTTTTGATTCAAAAATCAGTTTAATATATTAATAAAAAAAGTAAAACACAACTATGCTCAGTAGGTTACTTGTACAAGTCAATGTTAAAATTGTATGTTTAATTACGTTACAGAGGTAAAAGCTTATCATTTATTGAAGACATAAAACATTAATAAAAAAAATAATACCTGACCAGTACCATAGAAAAATAATTTGTATAAAATCTTTTACCATCAGTCTTAACATATATTTATGTTCTCTCACTCATGGATTCACAGAACCTTAACTATCCCTTGTACCAAACACATAGGAATGCCTGCATGAAGTAATTAATAACTATACGTAATGTCTTAACACTGACAATTAATGCAATATATTTTAAACAACACCATGACAAGTTGGATGCATAAAATTTACCACATCACAAACAAAATCCAGTATTTAACAAGACAGAAGACAATAAATAAAAAATAAACTAATATCTGATCTGGTGATTATCATTGTAATAACTATGATAATTGTTAAAGTGTGGTATTGCTTAAATACAGAGTGGCTTTACTGATAGAAAAAACAACTGTTTAAATAAAAGTTGCAAGTTACATCTTTTATCTTATTTCAGTGTTTAGTGCTTAAACCTATTGTACTGTGATGCAAATGTATAAAATGCAAACGATGTGGCAACCATGGCAGAACCTACACTCATCCATGTACACAGAGCTGTTCATAAGCAATGGAAAATATCTGCATTTTATTACCAACAGTGTTTGACTACATTGTTTATTGAGAGAGGATTATAAGACTCACACTAGAGTATGTCAGTGAAACAACATTCACCTATAGTCTCTCATGCAATGGAAAGCTAAAGAGAGAAGCGAATATCAAGACCATGAAAATATAACTTCTGATTAGAGTAAGTTATGTACTTTGATCACAACTAAAAATCAAATTTGCTATAAGTATAGCTAATCAAACAGTTTTCTTATGTATATTCTTATAAGGTTAGAATACATTGTTCCATAATTTGAGTATCTTTAATGCTGTTTTCTGCTGTAAACCTAATGGCAGCAGTAGGGAGGGGGGACTAGTTTTTTAAAGATTGTTCACTTTCTAAGTATTATAGTTTGTATGCCACAAGATGTAGTGTTGTCTCCTCAATTTTATATCCACATCACCTCACTTCAACAATATCTCACAAGGTTTAGTCAGCTTAACATAACTTTTAAGCTAACAGTGCAAATTAACCCTCACTATAAAAGTATAATAATGAGCAAATTAAAATAAAAGTAATTATCTTTGACACAGCAACTAGTATATGCCAATGTCATTGGTGAAAGAAACAGTAAATAAACAAAATAGCATTCCTTAATTACAGAACCAACAAACACTACTTCCCTTGTATATTTATTTGGAAAATTTACTCTGTCTAATAATGCACTTTATCAAAGAAACTCAGTCTAGCACCTCTACAGTATAACATTCAAACTGTGACAGTTGATGTCATATGGTCTAGATATAAGTTTGTCCACCTTCTTCAGTCATCATTTCAACATATACATTGATGTGCAAAACTTTTCTACAATATATCCTATTAAGATTTGTAATATATGAAAATTCAAATCCAAATAAATGTGATCTGCAACTTGTTAGCAAAAACTTTTATTTTTAATTTAGAATTTTAGTTTGAGTAATTTCTCAAGCATAAATAGCATATCAAAAGCTTCACATTGCTTTTTGATAATTATAAAATTACCTGATGAACTATCTCTGCTCTGCTAACCTTGGGTAACAAAATTTGATTTTTTAACTTACTGTGTAGCTACTAGAGAGGGAGATATGAAAAAGTATCAATTTTATAAGTATTATATATTAATTTTTTTTGTAGATTAAGTAAGTTAACTTCACTATGATTTTAAAACAGTTATTGTACATACACAAAAGTAGGATATTATGTCTTGTAACTTGTCTCTTAACTGTCTACAAGAAATTCTATATTAGATTTTGCCCACTAGTTAGCTATAGCTCACTATACACGTGTAATACTCATCTTCCAAGAAAATACAGGAACTCATTTTACTTTATAAAACAGAAAATGCTTAAAGCAGACACAAAAAACAATAAATTAACAGTAGTGTACTTTTTCTAAGTAATAAAGTTGCACAATTTATGTAACTACAAGCCCCCAAAATTCTACTCATCTACTGATTTTAGATATGATTGCTGGTCAGTTATCTAACAGGATAAATACATTTTACTAGAAGAAATACACAATTTTAATCTAAAAATGTGCTCAAGTAAACATGCTAAATAATAAATACAGATATGTTAAGTAGCAAGAAAAAAATATCCCTTCAAAGCAAAAACAAACATTTTGTATCATGAGTAAGCTATTTCTATAGACTAGTGCACATCTGTTGTTCCTGTCAATGCCTTATGCTATGGTAAAAGCAGCATAAAACAAATGTAAGATTGGTCATACTTACTGATGATTTTCTATTGCAAATGCAATGTTGTTATATGTAACCCATCAAAAGATTAATCATAATGTAAAATATCCACACATAGTTGCAAAGTTGTGGCAATGATAACAAAAAGAAAAAGAATGAAAGAGCTAAAGTGGAAAAAGAAAACTCAGCCACAAAAAGAAAGACATTAATTAGAGCTGCTTAGAATAATATCCTGAATGCCAACAATGATGAATTGTTCAAAGTTATTGAACAATTTTCAGACCTTTCAGATAAATGTGTTCTTAATTAACAGTATGAAATACAGCAAATAAGATCTGAAACAAACATTTCATATGCATTGAAATTAGAAATGTTTTGGCCAAACCCAGTGGAGTACAGCACACAAAGAGAGTACAGAAGCTGAATTAAAAAAATAATAATTCTACATGAAAAACCATTTAACACAACTTAATGTGTGGCAAAGAAAACGAATAACTGAAGATTATTTGCTGTACAAAGCACAATAGTATTGAAAAAGGGATAAAGTGAAAGACAAGGCATACACACACTTCAGAAAGTTTCATAGATGAAAAACAGAAGATTTATGAAAGCAAACTTTATTAATACACTTTCAAATAAATTAACTGACAAATGAATACACAGGAATTTATATACACTACATGCTATAAAATGGTGAAATGAAAAAAAAAAAACACAGAAGCAGCACAACAAGCAATTTATTTGGTAAAATCTGTGAGCTTATCTGAAATCATCAATGCGATCAACAACAGTGTTACATAAGTGTAATGCTATTCTTAATTATGTATCTGAACAATTAGAAGAGTATTTGATAACCTAAAAAACATTATAGAGCTAGATGCAATATTCTGTTTATACAGCTTCCATTCTGTTGTATTCACTGACATCTTGTTTTAATTATGCACACACAATATGTACACCTCATACACAGAGACTATGGATTTAGTACATAAACCCATGTTCAGTACAATTGATTAAACAATATATATGTAAAAACGGCTTGTTTGGGTTGAGAAAACCTGATGATGACTGAAGAAGGTCGAAATGTTGTTTGCTCCTTTACGTAAAAACTATTCTCAAATCAAATGAGATGTTTTTACATTTATATTTTTCTCTACAAGTGGGATTTCTCAACATCACTGATAATTAACTGAACGATTTCAGTACTCTACACGATTAAAAATTGTAAAGGATTTTTTTTTTCTAATGTGTAAATATGGTAAACATTACAAACTCTTTCAAGAAAGAATACTTACATAATGAGGTTGAAGTTTTTTGTAAATTTAAGGACATGACATTTCACAAATTTCCAAGACTTCAATTTCCTCTTTATAATTGGAACAGTTTACACTTTAGTGTAATGAAATCTAGGGAAATGTCATTATTTGTCAAATGAAAATTATGGTTATAAAATTCAATCCTCTAAAAAATAATAAGAGAAAAACTTGTGATAATGCAAGGCATATCTTCTATTGCCAGTAAAAAAATAATCAACAAGTTAAAACTGATACAGGCTTAAACTTTAGGCCTATCCTGAAATCAATGGCTGTTTACATGAGAAAGATTGCAAAATAAAGTTAGATAACAGCTGTAACAAGATGCAAATCAAAACTTCATTTCCAAATTCCAGCATTCTAACCAACATGCCTCATTCATCCCATATAAGTTGATTTATATTATCATGCAACAGAATTTTTTGAATGTCTTTACATTTGTATTCAAACACATCATATTCTGAGGTTCTACAAAGGAGAAAAAAATGAAAACAGCACTGTAAATTTATTAAATTATGTAACATTTTCATTAAACATTAAATTTCATAAAATAAAAATCATACAATAAAAGAACAATTACTAAATGACTTACAGATACTAGCAAACTAGTTTGCCAATTACAATTTTAAATTGCTTGTTTTGACTAACAACCAAACTATAATATACTTCTGTTTTTCTTTACACATAATTCTTGAGAAAGAATTTGCCACAAAGGAGGAAAGTTATTTTCAATATTTTTAACATTTTAGAAATGTAGGTCTTAATAGCATTGAGAGCTGTAATAATATTAAGGAATGTTTTTTAAAAGTTACAGTGGTGGTAAAATTCAAAATAAAAAAATGTAAATCTTAAGTGTTATTTTTTTTTAAAATCAGAACATTTAATTACTTGTTATCAATGATCATTTACTTTCTAAAGCTGAAGTTTTGCATCAAATTAATTAGGAATGCTTAATTTTAAATTCAATATTTAACAACATCTTATCTACACTGTATCATTAAAAATTGCCTGTGTCAGATATTGGTATGGTAAGAATATTGGAATAAAGAAGAATAAATTAAGCACCATAATTTCTAAATAAAGACTCAATAAACCTAATTTATCTTGAAAACACTACTGTAACTGTCTTAACAAAGCTTAGGGGAATAAATATAAATTTAGGTAAATATGACAAGACAAGAATAACAGAAGCATGATCACCTCTGTCTGAAAAATTACTTAAGATTACTCTATATGATCTTTTAAGTTTTTCACACTTTCTTTCTCATTACCTCTTCTGACATTCCATTAGGTTAGTTTTATAAATGAATGACAACTCTGATTTTCAACACTGTATTCCTTCATAACAACTAAGACATTTGTCACCACTATTGTTTTTTTAAGTCGTTAAATTTCAAGATGATTACAGTTTTTACATTTTTAGCTTGATTTCTTATTTTCATAAAATTGTAATTGTTATGGTGAGGTAATGCATCAGTACTGTTTGCATACAAGTTTTGTATTTGATACTCATGTAACTTGTGTTTTCTTTAGCTTAAGTTCTTAACAACTATTCATTTGAAATCTCAGACAGCCAAGCCCAATGAAAAGCATTTGCATTAAAAACAGCAAACAGTTATAATCAAATAAAGTATATGCAATATAGAGAAGTTAAAAATAACTATTTTTTGTTTTATATTCTGCTCAATACTCTTAGCCATCCAACAACAGGCATTATTTTGAAAGGCTACTTACAGTATTTGTAGAGTGAGAAACATAATTAATACCATTTTAAAATACATTTCTGAAAATATTTTCCACAAGTTATACTGAAGAACAATAGGCCATTGGTTTCTTTTATCGATCAAGTGGACTTTACAAGAGATTTTGTTTCACAAAAAGGAAAATAAGCATGCTACTGGTTCTTAGCTCTTCAATTGAAAAGATACAACCAATATATTGTTAACAGTTTGATTACACTTATGTTAAAGAACAAATTTTGCTACTGGTATTGCAGACTGGATCTTTTAGATTTTTAAAAGTTCTAGGTATATGTATAATTTAAGGTCATAACATTGATAATAAAACTAATTTCAATATATTGATACAGTTTTTTTGTTTAAATTAAACAAGTTTCTTATTTACATATTTATCACTGTCAAATGTTCATTTACTTCTCAAGCTACAGACCAAACTAAAGTCTCACAATAAATCTATTTGAGGTTTCATCTATATTTATTGCAGCAGGTATCCAATTTTCACATACTCAATAAGAAACTAACCTCTGTACTATTCCTATAAATGTACATCAGTATCCTAAGAAACACTTCCACCGAAATATCGTGCAGTGTCACAATAGTTATGTCACTTTTCCCTTCACACTGGGTCTCTATAAAGTTTCCAGTTGTTAGAACTTTAAAGTAATCACTCCGTCCACAGAAAAAGATCTGCCAAAAATATCAGTAATTAGTTCCGTTGCTGTAACATTTTCATCAAAACATTTTAAAGAATTGGATTAAGTTTCCATAAATAAAACACATGTAATAACACAAGTATTGTTTTAATTCACTAAATTTTATGACAATTATTGTTTTTATATTAATACCATGACCTGTTACTTTTGTAAAATTATAATTATGGTAAAATAATGTTTTACACAAAATTTGGCAGCAATAGTACTATTTCAACAATAGTACTATTTCAAATTCTACACGTTCTAAATTTCAATTATGACATTTGCTTGTGCACATTTGACTTAGTACATTTACATTATAAAATATTCTTTATAAAGTATTTTTCTGAGTATACAAACAGTGTCATTGTTAAGAGTTGTTTGTAAGAAATTGTAGCAAGCATAGAGAAAGTTTATCACATTTATAGAAACAATGTTTAAGATTCTGTATTGTTTTTGTTTTTTTTCAATTAAGCATTTAGCTACAAAATGTCCATTTGTGCTCCACTATGCCACTGGTTTTTTATTTTATTTTTTATAGAAAACAGACAATTAAGTCTCAGAAAACACAACTTAAAATAAATTTCTATAAACCTTCCACCTTATGTAAGCATTTGGATCCAAGATTATATTAAAACTAATTAATCCTTTTAACACAGATACTCCCTTTGATCTCCTTTCTGCACAAGTCATTACATTCAAAGTTTAATTAAATAATTTTAATATCAATGTATGTCAATCAAATTAGCATTATAATGTATAATTCAAAGTTTTATGTTAATAAATTTTAATTCATTTATTTAAAAAAACAACTTCAGTTTTGTTCTCATATTCTGCACAAATATTCATAAATCGGAACTTACACAATCTCTAGCTTGAACAAGACAATTACACTGTTGGTAAATGTACATCTAGACAAAAACTACATTTACTGCACTTCTTAAATGTATGTTCCACAATTCTATGGCTGAGTTCAGTTGAAACAAGGGATATCTTCTGCCAACCCCCGACAGATAACATGCTTATTTTCTGTAGTTTAGTCTTGAGATTTACAAGCCAGATGTATTTATTCAATACATATCAATAACCATTAGAAGAGCTCATTTTACATTATATTCTAACAATAGTAATATTTTGAAATTGGCATCTAGTTGTCTTCATCAGGTAGAGGTAACTGCTGGTAGTATTGTTAGTTGCCTTGTCCATGATAGCACTTGTGGTTGTTTACTACCTAAGTATGTTAAAATTAGAGAAAGAGAGAGTGTTAAGTTGTATCTACATTTTACTTTCATATTTTATCTAATCCTCTCACCTCAGATATCCTTTGTTGTGCATAAAAGAGTTTCATGTCTGTTCTTTATTTATTATTATAAAAACAACTAAATTGTCAAAATAGGTTTTTTATGTTAGTTAAGATTACATTAGGTAAAATAAATAAAAATATAATAAGGATATTTCATAAGGGATGCATGCAAGCAGCTTGTACTAGCCCATAGGTCATGTAATTTGATAGTGTAACAAAAATTGCACGTGGCCGAAAAGATTTACATCTCATAAAAGTACTTACAATAAACAAATGTAGTTTCATGTCATTCTAGAAAGTGAAAAACAAAAAAAGAAATTTAAATTTATTTCAATATTTCTGTTGTGGTTATGTGTTTGGATCCTGTTTTGATTTAGAAAATAATAGACAAAATATAAAATTTTAATGACAAAAAGTTTGAAACATATTTAGGAGGGTTCAGGGATTACACAAGAAATTTTAGATTTTTGAGATGAAGAAAACTATTTTTAACTTTAACATGAAAATTATTTCAAATTTTGTAAAGATATACACACTATATTGAAAACTAGAAGCATTAAATCTATAATGACTTTAAACACATACAAATTGACCGAGCCTACTTTGAGAGAGTTAATTGTGTATTATTTATTCAACATTTGTTAAGTATATCTTAAAACTTTGCCTCAGTTCTCTCTTAGAAAAGTACATGATAATTTTTCCTGAGGCTTACACATCTCTACTAAAGATAATGTATGCCCTGAGAGAACTGTTAACACATGTTGAGATAAATGGTAAAAGTAAATACAACATTAATATTAACTATACATGAAAGAAAAAGAACTGAAGTCACAAACATAAACAAAAGTAGATATTTTAAGATATTCTTTGAAAAATTAAAAGGCATCCATTTTTTACACATCTTTTTAAATTTTAAACATTTCATTGCACTATGTTGATAATATTTATAATTAGTAGAGAAACTGAAACAAAGAATATAAACATTTACCTTAACAAAATTTGGTATTAATTTAGGACAGTGTTTCTCAATCAGATTTTGTAGTTATCTCTACAACAATGAAATATGTTTATTATAATTCACAACAAAGGTGATATGTACACCTTTCAGACACTTCAAGGACTAATTAAAATACAGCTGACTTAATCATGGCCCATTGTATGAGAAACATTAACTTAGGAGGGTCTAAAAATTATTGAAATAAAACTGAGATGAAGAAATGTATTTTTATACTCAAAACAAAAATCACCTTCCACTTGAACTATTCAGAAGTTAAGTGTAAATAACTACGATATATTAAAAACATTTTTAGTAAAAATTCTTAATTAATAAAGTAATGTCATTCCTTATAATCTTCAATCAAATGTTATGAATTTTGAAGATACATTACAAAAGCTTAGAATTATTGTTTGTATTGTTGCACACATAACAGTACAGCCTATTTTACATAATGACACAAAAAAAGTTAGAGGTTTTTAACAATCTTTCTACATGTAGGTCAAAGTTTGCATGTCATAACTTTTTACAGAGTTAAATTCCAAACTTAATTGAACTACTTCATTATCAATGCATACCAATAAACGTGGTGTCAAAACACTGTTAATATACAAAATTTTAATATTTTATAAGTTTCAAGTTCTTAATCTAATAAGAAAATACTCAAAAGATTCCTCAATCTTCATTGGTATAGAAATTGTGATATTTGTTCACCATGTTTTCACTCTTCATTGATTTATTTAACCCTCTCTGAAACATAGAATTTAATGTAAATTACTTACTATTATACAGGTATTATTACAGCAAAGTTCAATTCTTATAACTTTTAATCTAATTTATTTACAAAATCTTAAACTGGATAATCAGATCCATTCACCTGTCACATCCTCTCTTACACAGATTGCTAATAATTCTCTCTTATATTCTATATTACATTATTTATAACCAATTTAAAGCCATAGTTTTAACCTATCAAAAGATATATAATACTAAATTGGTTTTAGAACACAGTTTTATTTTAGTTTGGTCTTCTGTTTGAAAATGTGGTGTTCAGATTGAGTATAAAAGAGAACTAATTGAA
Source organism: Carcinoscorpius rotundicauda (assembly GCA_011833715.1). Taxonomy (NCBI): domain Eukaryota; kingdom Metazoa; phylum Arthropoda; class Merostomata; order Xiphosura; family Limulidae; genus Carcinoscorpius; species Carcinoscorpius rotundicauda. The sequence goes on along the minus strand of CM022395.1, from coordinate 13,721,829 downwards.
GCCAACCATGTCTTAGTTAGAAAGAAAGTTAAATTTTTAATGTTATAGGACACGGCATGCTCTCTGCATGTTATCATTCTGTGTTTTTATGCACATTAAGTAGGTTAAAAAATTAGTGTACTAGTACAATTATTATAAAAAAAAGGCTTAAATTTCATTAGCAAGCAAAGAGATAAGAGGTGAAAGGTGAGTACATTGCTTTTAATCTATATTCTTTAGTTATCGTTATGAAAGTATCTAATATGTACATATTAGAAACTTGTTAGGTTAGATATGTTAATGAAAAAATCTTCATGGAGTATGATCACAAGAAGCTTTAGCATGAGGTCAGTTAACATAGTAACATACGATAGGTGTTCAAAGTTATGTTCAACTTGTGTGTTGAGATTATTAGTAGTTAAGACAGTTCAAAGTACAATAAAATAATAAGATTAAGTAAACAGAGATTAACTGTTGAGGTTTAGTCTATTTAGGATAAACAGCTGCAGCTTCATGTCATATGCAGTAATTCTAGAAAAAAAAAGGGTAATTTAGATATATTTAATATTTTTATGGTGGTTATAAGGTTGGTAAAACTTCTGAAATGGGTACAGAGTTTGGACAGAGAAAATAATGAACAAAACAAAGATATACTGAAATAAACTGACTGTATGCAATTTATGTAAGAGATCTTAAAGACTTGTATGTAAAATTAAATAATTTTGAGATAGTTTTTAATTTTAGCATATAAATTACTTTGTACTTTAAGGATCAACACTCAGATTCCATATATACATAAATAAATCTTAAGGACAAATAATTTGTTAGAATATCTGATTTTTTGTGTACAAAAAGCTTATAATATTTAATGAAAGCTTGCCATATTTTATGAATGTTTATAAAACATATTAGAAGTTAAAGTAGAGAAAATAATTACTTTGTGGTTATAAGATTGGTCACATTGACCAAACCCATTTGAAGAGAGTTAAAGTCTCTTTGAATTATATCAGACAACTGTACAGGTGTGTGGCTAAATAGGATTACTGAAATTCTGTAAAATTTTCATCAACTTCAAATCCTCATCTTCTAGCTTGTTAATAATAACAAGATATGCCTCATTTTATATCAGTTTTTTTTCCTTTCGGCATCAGAAGGTTCTCTTTCATACATAATGAAATATTTAGATGAGGGCATTCAGAAGTTTCAAGAGTCCATTGGTGTCATAAATGTTCTCTTCACAAGTTTCAACTTCCACATCGGAAAACAAAGTCTCCCTTTTAATAACACTGTATCCATTAGCTCTACATAATTTCATAATGTTACTCTATCATTGTTTCTCTTCTGGAAGGCTTTCATATTCATTCATTCATTCATAAATCTACCTATTCGTGGCTCTATGTTGGGTAATGACTGTGAAATAAACCATATATCAAATACAGAAGTATTAAACATGTTACCTATGGTGTTAAGGTGGCAAGCCTTTGTTTAAAAATATGAAAATAGTTCTCATAAAATTCAATTAATTCTCCGTGTTTGTTATATTTTGGCAGTTTCATTATTTCTATGAAAATAAAAACCTCCATTTAAAAAAAATTGACACTTTAAAAAAAATTAAATATAAAAATGAACTATTTCACTTGAATATTACAAATATATCTAGATATGCTTCAAAGTACACAATGCTGAAAATTTTCTTCTTTAGAATATTTACCTTTTATATATCAGTTTTCTTCCTCTGAAATCAAACTAGATAGTATACTGTATTTTTAATACCTTATGACAATAAAAATGGTAATCTTGAACTTGAATACAGAGGTCAGCAAAAAGAGACTGGCAAAGGTTTGGAAGAAAAGGTAATTCATCTCCTCCTACCTAAAAAAAAATATAATACCTTCATAGAGATATATATAAAAAGAAATTTATTTCAATTGCAATTATATTTCTTAAGCAGACAAAAAATACATAATACTAATGAGAACCTTCACTGCCAAGTACTTTCTGGAAAAAACAACATTTGAAATAAGTTTTTTTAATGATTTTTATATACAAGTTATGGCAAAGTCTCAAGCAATTAAACTAATTATCGAAAGATTAAAGGAAAATTGTTACATTTCCATTTTTTCTCTGGGGTCAAAGTGATTCCCATTAATAAGCTCTCTTGTACATCTTAAACTACAAAATATGAGAACACAATTATTATTCAAATTCTAAGCTAGTTTAGTTTTCAGTGCTGATGTTTGTTCACCCACAATATATTTAAAACAAATTCTCATTATAAAAAAAAATCCATTTATGCTTTCATTCTTATATTTTTAAAAAAGTATTTTTTCTTGAGCACGTAAGCAGTATCAGTGTTTCTATTGTTAAGGTTTCTTTGAAAATGAAAAGCGGAAGTCTATTTTCATTGTTTCTTAAATAATACTTTTAAAAGTAAGGCACTACATTCTCTGTTTCTGTAAATAACTGATCAACACCTTAAAATTTAAATACTAGTTTCTCATAATATCAAGCACAAAAAATATTTAAATATTCATTTGCTGTCAAATTGTTTTGGTACTTTTTAAACCGCAATGAAATATACTGAATTTTCTGTTACAAATTTCACACCCATTCACAAAGTTCATGAGGTAGTGTTTGTTCTGCCAGGACACCAAAGTCTCGTTGGAGATCTGAAGAGTCTATATCAGGCTCTATCAGGATTGTAGTGACATTAGTTCCTGGCTTTGTACATTCTAGAAAAATAAAAACAAAATTTAGTGTGACACTTCTATCTCAATTTGATTTACATAAAAAACAAAAAAAATACACACACTGAATAAACTGGTGAATTATTTAAAAGTGAACATGGAAAAAAATCGCTAAAAGTGTCAAACAGCAAAATTCCCTCGTAACTGGGTGTACACGTAGTTATACAGTAAACCTGCATGCTGTGTGCCTGTCCCAGTTCATGTTACTTCTTCTTCTCCAGTTATAGCATGCACTTTTCTTTGTCAATTGCTAACAGTTTAATGTGACAACCTTCCTTCTGTGTACAAATATAGTATCTGCAGTGTACTCAATTTAATATTTAAAGCTTCTATAACTTTCTGTAAACATCTATGGCCTAGATAGTAGGACCTTGAGTTGGATAACCTTTGCAGATTATATTGCAATAAAAGACAGTGTTTTTGATACTAACTGCAAAACACGCATGTAACTTTCTTCTTTGATGTTATGACATTTTTGCTACTTTTTGATCATTTCTGTAGTTTTAGAATATAAAACAATAGACAATATTCATCTCTTCAATGCATTCTGGTATTCTAAGGAAAGCTGATTTTATTCAAGAGTAACTAGATGCATCCATAAAATAACATGAGATTCAATCAGAATACTGACCACAGAGTAGTTCTTAATTTGTCTGAAATGGACTCAGTTCATAAAAAAGGCAAGACACAACAAGTCAGTTTTACTGTATCAAAGCTGATTTTTCTCTAAACTGTGCTTCATGAAAATTCCTACCACAATGATCAAATCTAATATTTGTTAATTTACACAATAACAATAGATTTACCCACAGAGAATAGCTCTACCCATATGACTAATCATTTCCATTCAAATTTTAGGAGGTTCTAACCTGATATACCACTGATGGACACTGTTGTCTACAATCATGCACAAGGTGCAGGTTTAGCACACAACTGTAGTAAGAGAGTAGTGAAATAGTTCAGTATATTCTGCTAAAAGTATAAACTTGTCTAAAGACAAAATGGTAATGTTCAGTGGAGTTTCCATTTTTAATCAATGTAAAGAAAATATACAGAGGAACATTGCATAGCATTAAATAAGAACAAGTAAGGTTTTTTAAAACAAACATGCAGATTATATTTGTAATATTTTCTACAGTTGTGTTTACTATTTTATCAACTGTAATAATGTAGGAAATAACGTTTGATTAAAATGACCTAGTTTGAGCAAAACACTTGACACTTACCAAAAGATTTTACTTTTTTCATAGCTTCTTTGATTTTTTCAATTAGTTCTAATATTTTGCACTGCTTAGCTAATATGATGCAATCCTCAATTTGATCAATAGGTGTTTCAAGTCTTCCTAGATCAGTAACAAAAAGCATTATGAAGCTTAAGAAAAACATCTTACAACACTGTAAAATCTGTTCTTAGAGACTTTTATTAACTTTCTTGCTGAAGGCTCAGACAATCAGTGAAATTCACGACTAAACTGACCTTTATAGCTTCCATGATATAACTTCTAATACATTTTGTATCTTCAAGAAATTTTGCAAGCTCTCAATGATCATTAAGTCATTTGTAGACAAATACTAAGTTTTAATGAAGTATTTTCACTGAATATTTTTCCATGAATCTATGGAGTCAAAGTGTTGAAAGCTTCGAGTGATTTTCAAGATAATATCATTTTTACTTTCCTTCTCCTGAAACATTTCAAATTTCATTTGCATAATCTCAAACTTTCTAATTAAATATTCAAACTTTTCTCAGTAATACTTTATTTTCTATACCTTAACTGTATGCAGGGTTGATCAATTTTAGATGACCTCACAATCACTAAAAAAAAGAAAAATGAAATAAATCTAAAGTAACCTTTGTGTCATTAAAAAATTACTTCAAATTATAACATGAAACTACATTTGTTTATCTTCAAAAAGCCTTAAACTTACAACAGTATAAGCCTGTTTATATTAACTTTATTTCAAAATAGAATATATAAAGCTGAATAAGAATATCTATGAAAAAAAGTGTTAACATTTAAAAACATTGTGATACACAAAACTTACCAGTGTATAAATACTGAAGAACTGCTCTGAAGGCACTACTTTTTACCTTTATACAAAGAGAAAGAAAGAGGTTCAGTTGATTGATATCATAAACATTTTACCACAACCACAACTGGGTACTACACTTTTATTTCTTAGTTCATTTTACTCATTAATTATTGTTTTTTAACCCTTAAACAGCAACTATCATCAACTGATGTTGCTACCAATAACATTCCTGTTGTTTAATGGTTAGTTAGTTTCCAATTCTTTCTCAATAAAATTGTCTAAAAAATAAAAAAAATATTTTAAGAGTTGGTCTTCTAAATCATACAAGATTGAATAACATAAGACACCCAAGGTTGCTTAAGTAAAAGAAAAAAATATCAAACTTTAAATTAATTACAAATGCACGTGAAAGTATAATATACTTTTACCAATTATTCCCATTTTCTCAACAAAACAACAGCCTGTATCTCATTGCTTACCATTGGATGAGTAATGAAAATGCTCTTACGATTCTTCCATTTACTGCGAAACATGTCATTGAAATACTCACAACGAACAGAGAGAATACAACGATGAGCACAAAAGGTTTCTTGATGTACTACAAAGGTGACATCATAGTAGTCACCATCTTCTAGACATCTGTGGGTTGAAATATGTCAGTGAAAAACAACTAAAGACTACATGCAAAATTATAAGCATATTATATACAAATTGATGCAAAACTTATTTGAACATTCATGCCTTAACTCTCAGTATACAAGATCAGCTATTTTGACCAACTGACAAATTCTGTTTCAGATTTTGACTTGCAAATGCAAGTTGATTTTCATACTAGGTTTAAAACACTTTTTATAGTTTTTAAATTTCATTTGCATAACTACTAAATCCTCTTATGTTTGAAGAAAGAATTTATATTATGTCAGTTTTTCTCTCAATCCTTACACTGTTTACAAGTTCTATTAATTTCAACAATTGTATAACCATCATAAAAATATAAAATAAATCTAAATTACCATTTTTTTTCAACAATGACTGAATATTATTACAGAGAATTACACATTTTTTCTTACAGCAAGAGCTAATAAAATTCATATCTTCTGGTCACTTTGATTTTTTTCTACTGACATTAATGATAAAGCTTTTTATCATAGCAGTAAAACTTTGTGTAAAAGTTATATTGTATATTATAAATAATCTTTACCAGACTTTTATTACAACTACTAAGTGAAAAATATACAAGTCTAGTAGTAATTTAGAAGCAGTTATTTTACCTTTTTTGTGTGTATCGTTCATACATTAGAAGATGATTAAAAAAAGAATTTCTCTGAAGAAGGCAATATTTTCATTTGTAAAGTTAAGTGATGTTATGTTATATAAATTTTTGGTGAGTCTAAGAAAACATTGTGATTAGTGTTTTATTTTTGTTCAAAGAGCACTGCTCCACAAGAAGTGTAGTATTTTCTTTACATATTTCTTTCTAAAATGTCATGTCTTTGAAGTATATGCAAAAAATTAGTTACCTATAGGCAAATAAAAAGAACACCTAGTAACACCCAGTATTTTTGTGTTACCTCAATAAGAAGATATTCTGATACTCAGTGTAACAAATGTCCACTTTAACAAGCTTACCGTCTTAAAAATTCATAATAGCTATCTCTCCTCATCAAATATTTAGTAACGACTTTGTAATTTTTCAGAATGTTTCTAATTTCTGTATTCAAAGCTCCATACAAACATCTTTCTCCATCAAATGTATTAGTTTCGCATCGTGCACCATTTTCTAGAAGATATTTGACAACCTCCAGATGTCCACACAAGCATGCATAATATCTACATAAAAAACATGAAATTTACTAATTTTAAATTAAATAATCAAAGAAATATTTAATTTTTTCTGTGTATGTAAATACTACTAACTTCAATGATATTGTGTAAACTGAAAGTTTGTAAATTATATGAAATTTACTCACAAAAGTAACTGTAAAAATATACATAATTAAAAAAACAATCACATGTTGTAATGGATGCAAGTTTAGTGCAATTTAAATTTATATAAAAATTCTTAAAAATTATTTTATGAAATTCAAACTTTATATCAGTAAATTTTTTAAAATATATTTTCTACACTTACAAAGGAGTGCTGTCCCACTTATCTCTGGTATTTAATTCAACATCCTTTTGTTCTACCAGGTATCTAAAAAATGGCAAGATAAAGAGGTACACTTAATTCTACTAGCAATTTCTGCAATTTTTCGGGTTATATGCCTAGAAATAATGCTTCCAATTGCTTACATCAATCTCTCTAATTTTTTTCATATTTAATGTTTAAAATTTCAAGATCTATAAAATCTGTTTTAGATAATGATTAGTGACACAAAATGACATCACAACAAATTGACCTGTGTTCAACTACATTCATTTCCCTTTTGGGAATAACATCCCACTTAATCAGATCTGTTCTTTTCATTTTCTTTGACAATTATAATACCTGAATCTTTTCACTTGTTATGGTCACATGAAGTCTATTTCTCCCTTACTTAACACAAATGTCATTAATATTTCTAGTAACTCCTAACTGGCTCAGGCAAATTGACAATCATATTTTGGTGGTGGTGTTTTTTTTATACTAATGGTACTAACTGCACTAATTTTTTAATTTAATTAAATTATGCACCAAAAGATGTAGAATAACGACTTGCAAAAAGCAGGCAAAAACTTTCATAACTATCACAGTTTCTCTGGCCTTCTAACTACACAACAAGAGATGTTAAAAGTTCATCTAAGCTCCTTGATGCATTTCCCATTGGAATAAAAAATTTGAACTGCAAGCAAAATACATTTCTTTGTATAGAGAAATACACAACATAATATGTAATTTGATAGATTAAAACCTTAGCTTTCTCTTTGTTCTAAATAATGCAGTATCAAACATGAAAGAAAACTGCTAGCATTTAATGAATGGTATGTTGTGACAAGAAGGATCTGATTTTATATTTGCCATTTTGGTAAATAAATAATATTAAAGGCTTTAAAATTATACTTCATCTTGGTGATGATAACATTATAATGAATATTTAAGTTTTTTTTATGCTTCTAAAAGAGGTAACAAATACATTAGAGAAGTGAGGATATCTAAAGATTAAATGTTACCATTCTTCTGCTAGAAGAAATTCAAGATTTCTTGTAATATTTCCTTATAAAATTAAGAACCTAAAACTTATATAATATTAAAATTTGGTTTATAAATTACATTTACATGTCAATTTATTTATGTACTATTGAATATACAAAACTGTTTAATGTAAGCATTATTAATTAATATACAAGGTGGTCGCTAGAAAAGTGGAAAATTTGAGGGTCAGATGAGATCATGAATAAAATGCGTGCTTACTCATTTCTATTTTGATTTCTTTACATCATAAGTAAAATGCATGATTTTAATAATTTTGAGCATCTATGAGTGTAATATAACATATACCTTTAAAAAACTTTGTAAAAGTTTTTCTTTGTAAAAATAAATAGCTGTTTGACAAATTTTCCGCTTTTCTAGCTTTTCTGTATTTTAGGAGTTAAATTTAACTGTTTTAAAGGAAATAGTTAGAACAAATTTGGTTACATAACTTGGTAAGAGTCACACACTGTGCCAGTAATCACATTGTTTTTGAGGCTTTACTAACACTGACATCACATCACTTGAATTTTCAGTATTTTTATCACTACTGAGCATTGTTAAATCATCATTTACACACTTTACATAAGATTCAAGACCTCAGCAATCAAAATACAGATAGAAGTGATTAAACAAACAAGTGAAATGAAAGAAAAGTTCAATCAGAGAATAGTTGAAATCATGAAGTTAGCTGGCAGGCAAGCGATTACTCATAATGAGTGACAGTTTAAAGTAAGTTTCACAGTTTAATAGAGATAAGGAGAATAATTTCTTTCATCAAAGTGTGATCTGAAGTAACTGAACCCCATATGTGTACACTTTGATGAAAAGGACAAAATTATTTGAAGTTCAAGAAAGAACTGTGGTAACCCATGGGGCAGGGTACACAAATTATTCACTGATACTATTGTCATAAAATCAGACAAAAAAGTTGTTTGTCTTGTCAACAGTATTCTAAAGTAATTGAATTAGCCTAAGTAGACTTTTCTTAAGAAAATTACTTAGTTTTAGATACAACTGTAATATCCAATGTAAAGAATGTTTGTACATGGATTTGCTTTAATATATTATTTTACAAGCAGATTATATTCCGTCTGTTTATTGTTTAAGTTTATCAAAAAACAAGTCACACACCTACTACAGAAGAATTCCAGTCTCCTTATACACACATAAGAAAATAGTTTAGTTAAATAGTGAATGTGATTCATTAAATCTCATGACATGTGCAGATAAAGATGCCTCTAGTGAAAGTGTCAAGTAGATAATTGCAAAGTTGATGTTTTTCAATTCTTGTGATAACTTCAATCCCAGATTAGGCTTCTGTGATGAGGCATTTATCAGTAATACACTTGCAGAAAATGAAAATGTTAATTTCCAAAATCATAAATCACCTCTGCTAGACTCACAATGAATTGGTAAAGAGACCAGTGTAAAATTTTGTCTGGATGAGTATTCTTCAGATAGTGCCCAAAGAGAAGAATACAGAGTGTAACATTTGATAGCAAAATGTTAACTTCCAAAATATACATGCCCTCTATTGACAATATAGCTAGAAACCTACACTGAGAAGGTAGAAAGGCCAGTGAAGGCATGATCCATAAAGTGTCTGCATAGAACAGTGATTTACCAAAATAAAAAGTGAGGGAATCACACTACATCCAGAATAAGTATGGTTTTCACATGGAAACGTGTTCTTGTATCTAGAGTGGAACAGAACATGATCAATCATTATGGGTTATCTTCAACCAAATAGCTAAGTTTTCACAGCTCAAGAGTTGAAAACAGAGTTATGATGCATGTATTCAATGTCAGTGGCTTGGGCTACTGGACCAGTGTTAAAGACATATATACTTTTGACTGCATCCTAACCTGTAGCCATAAAGTGACATGTTTTGCACCACTGGATTCATGACAAGAAAATAACCAACAATGAAGTGGACAAACTTTCTCCTCCACTTGAAGAAGTCTAAAAGGCAGCAACCCCGAGTAAGGAATGGCAGGATCATCTATGCCATACTCGACCAAAGAAAAAGAACTCTGGAATTATACACATTCATCCTTACTTTCCAACCAAGGAGGCAAGAAGTATCCCACTTGCTCTTGGAATTATGAAGAGGATACCAAACCTGTGCTCAACAAAGAGACTAGAATATGACCCTTCATATTTGGAATTTTGAGGAGATAGTGTACTTCCTTCAATGAACAATATGCAAAACAAAGAGAAGAGCCATGTACACCCTAACCAGATAGTGTAGTGTCAAATATGATTGGTTGATTTGGTTTTTATGGCACAAAGCAGCTAGGCTATCTGGGCCAAACATCTGGAAAAAGTTAAAATTAAAGTAACTTTAGTAAAATTCATGAAAGGAAATTAAGGTAAAACAAAGTTTAAAAACAACAACACATAAATAGCATAAAACCATTGTTTACATATAGTCTACAACATTAAGAGAAACTACAATAATACAAGTTGTAAAGGACTTTCTCTAGCATATTTGTAATTATCATAACTCACTAAGAAGACTAACAGGTAAGTACAAAAATCACCATCAGTCACCTGAAGTTGACCTTTCCAGTCCTGATTCCATGTTATGGCCATTTTCAAAAAGTTTTAAAAGACCTGTATCAAAATTTTAATAATAACTCCCAAGGATCACTAACAGGCAGTTCAAACAGCAACGTCAGTCACCTGAAGTTGGTCCTACTGGTCCTGGTTTCGAGTTATTTGATGTTAACAACCATTTTCTAATTTCAAATCGAACTAGATACACTGTGATTCTTAAAAGGGAATCGCATTAAAAAATGTCTAATGTATAAATTAAGACTTAAGTGGCATTAAAAAGATTAATGGCCTTTAAAAAACTAAAAACATTTCCAAGGTGGACAGTGTCACCATCACCAATAACACTGTCTAAAGCTATGAACAAACCTTGGAACAGAACATATTTCAAAAGATGGCATCACTAACAGTTGTAACAATGGCAAGAAAGCAAAATGTGGCTTATTGTGACCTGAGTGTTACACAGACTACATACTGATGCAATAGTTTCAGATGAAAAAAAAAGATAAGTTAAAAAACTGTGACCAATGCGTAATCTAGCTAGAACTTCCTGTTTTTGATCCTTATGGAAGATGATGCTCGCAAGAAAAATGATCTCACTGAAGATAGAAATTAAAAGACAAGACACTGAAGGGGAGGACAAATGGAAAGAGAGTTATGGTACATGAGCTAAATTAATCTGACTCCAAGGAGTTAGAAAAACTCCCTAACCCCCTCTGGAAAGCAATTGTTCCCCAAAACAATGAGCAAGAACCACACCATCTGAGGAAAAACTGAAGAATGGCCCAAAAAGTAATCCCTAAGGATGAAATGGGTAGAATTTGAAAGATAAATAGGAAACAAAGAGAAAACACAAAATACCTGATGAATTCTGCCTACAAAGGGAGGAGAAGGCCTGGGAAAGAGTCCTAATGTGCCATACGACAGATGAACATATGCAGGAGAGGGAAACAACACTGCACAAAGTCACATACATCCATACAGACATTCCTAGACACTAGAATGACAGGACACTCAAGTTATTCAGAACGTTGCCTAAAATTATACTATCCACAGCCAAAAACGGTGGTACCAATCCTGCAGACATGTTAGTAAATTCACTATAGTAGAAACAGCAGTGATAATGCATAACACGCAAAGCAATAAGTTGAACATAAAAACAGAAAAGGGAGAATAAGTAATGAAAACAAATCATAACTCTACAGAAAAATGAAAAAGAAATGACAATAACTAAATTAGAAAAATACATAAAAGTAAAAATGCATTGATATAACAACTAAATCACAAGGGAAACAAACACATCTGCACAGTAAAACTGCCAATCAAGAAGTGATTAAGGAATACATGATTAGAGAGGGTATTATTTATGATAGGGGTAGTGTTGCACTACTGTTGGTGGAGGATTGCTGTACAATCATTTACATGTTGGTATGCAGAGAGCTGCACAGCTACTTGAGAGCCAGCCAGAAAACTATGCCAATAAAAGGCAGTACTAGTTGAAAAAGCTCTGTGAAAAGAAGTGAGATATCATATCAGAATTTGCATTTTCTTAGACTTAAATAAAGCTTTAAATTTAATAATCAGCTGTTTACCATCATTCTTTTTCTACATTAATTCTATTCCATTAGTTACTCTCATACCAAAATTAGCTGAAATCTTCATTAAATTTATTATTTTCTTTAATACAGGGTGTTCAGAAAGTCACTGTGCAGTTTTGTCTGTCAATAAATATACAAGTGCACAGTGATTTTCCAAACACTCTATATTGATAATGACTTTATCGACAGAAACTTCTAATAAGAACAACCCTTTATAAGGAAACTTTCTGGCATACTGTTCTTGACATTGTTTTCTTTTAATCTGTCTGTCAAATTACATTTGTTCATTTTTGATGTGGAGGCATGAAGATAACTGTTTATAAAATATCTGTAATTATTTCAATAATGTTGATGCTTCTAAGTATATTCAAAATTAAATATGAGATTAAACATGATAACTCTTTACCTTTTTTATATGTAATTGCTAAGGCATTTCTACAACTGTTTACTGGTAACTATATTTAGTCTCCAAGTTGCCACGTGAAAAATTATTTTATCCATTTTTTTTTTTTCAAAAACTTGTAGCTTTCATACAAGTAAAGATGAAGCATTTAAAATTTTTGTTACAATTATTTTAAAACAATGAACTGAACTATATAATAAAATACTGCCAACAGAAGTTCTAATGTTAGCATCATTAAACATTAAAATATTATCTTCATAAACACAGTATATATATATATATAAAATAGTATAGTAAAAAGATGTTAATTTCTCCACTCAATGAACACAATGTTGAAACAGGTCATATAGTACAACAGTATGAAACAGTTATAGATGAGCCTAATACTCAAAGTAAACTGAATTTTAGAGAACTGATAAAAATTGAATACTTTTTATTAACTAATTAATTATTTTTTAAATAAAGGACCAGCTGTATTAAAAGACATCAGAAAGAAATATTACTCTTAAAATTTACAGTGAATTAAACCTCTTCCTTATAAAGTTATCCATTTTATCATATTTCATGGTAACATGAAACTGTTGAAAATCAATCTTTTAATGTTGGCTGTCAGTCATATAGTTTCAACCATGCACTTAAATTCCTGCTTTAATTTTAACACATGTTCATTGCTGCAAAGTGGAATATTCTTCAACAAGAACATTTCTAACAAGTTTAATATTTAATAACATAATAATGGATAATTCACAAAGCAATAGGTTGAACAAAAAGATGTGTTTACAGTTGCTAACTATACAGCTTCAGTAATCTTCTTTTTTGATACCTATATAACAAATTCCTGCTTTAATTTTAATACATGTTCATTGCTACAAAGTGAGATATTCTTTAACAAGAATGTTTCTAACAAGTCTAATATTTATTAACACAATACTTTTAAATATGTTTATGGTTGCTAACTATACAGCTCCAGTAATCCTTTATCTGACACCAATATAAAACACATTACATGTTAATGTAATCATCCAGAACACACTTTTTTAAAAACATTTTAAGCTATGGCCATCAATGTAATCTCTATCAAAATAACTGAAATCTCTGTGTTCACAGGATCATATATTTAACATCTGTTCATGTTGCCTACAACATTTTCAGATTTATGCAAGTTTTGTTCATTCATGAGGTACCCAGATTACACTTCCCAGTAACTAAGCTGTAGATTCTAATTGCATATACATGACATTTGATGGATAGAATCAGAGTTCTGATAAAACATCTACAAATGTGTACAAGTATAATTATATTGTCCGTACACCACCACATTGTGCAAATAAACACGTAGAGGTTACAGCAACTGCCACAGGCATTAACATTACTACATGCAAAAATGTTCAATAATAATAAATTGAAAGACAATTTATAAACATAATGAAAAGTATTTTAAGTAAAAAACATGTTTCAACAGAACAATGATCTGTCATCTTTGAGAATATAGTTACCTTCACCTCTGTATAGAAGTTCTTGCACAAATGGAACACAACACTATCCATCAACTCAAACAGTTACCTTCATGATCTTGTAAATTTTTGCAAAGGTACAATATATGGCTTTACAATTTACCTTCAGCGATTTGAAGTTAGTTATCTCTAGTAAATTTTAAAGTGAGTAACTTTATAATGAAACATAGTATTAATTAATCACTGTTGAAAGGTCCTGTATATTGCATGTTATAATTTTAATACTGTAATATGTTATCTTTGTTAAAGGGTTTATTTTCCTAGATGTATATTTTATTATAATGTTCAATATAAATTTATGTCAAAGGGTATCAATATGACCCATAAATTACTTCTGGATTAACTAATCACTGTTAAAGTTAGTTCTTATCTACAGGTACTGCTGTTTCACAGTGGAAATAATGACTAAGATGCATAGAATGTTGCAGTTTTTGTTTCTTTATACATTTTGAGTAATGATAAAGCTTAATTTAGCTTAAAATGAGTCTAAAGTATGAGATATATGTATTATGTAAAAGACAAGTGAACAAAAATATTAACCAAATATTTGCTGCATTTAGAATAGAGGAGCATCAACATACAGAAAGACCAGGTCTTGAATTTGGATAGTGTATGTGTCTTATTTATGCATTTTCAGAGGTAGTTCCCCTTCACTGGCATTGAAATCTCCCACAGATGTCACTACAAAACTAGTGGTACAGCAGTATGCAGTTTCTCTCCTGAAATTAAAACTGCAAAGCTTTAACAACACCTGGAGGATATTTCCTCCCTGTTTTTACATGTGGAAAAACAATGATAATGTATGCACACTGAAAGAGAGGATATTATGGTGTTCTTTATATAGAGGTCAATTCTCTGTCATATTCAGATCTTTTGATTCAAAGATCTCTCCATTTTAGAGTAATGGTATCCATCTTTACTCTTCAGTCATCTATTTTATTTTTACATTGTCTATAAATAAAAATTACTATTTACCAGATTTAACAATGATTTAGTTTTAAATTCTAATTTAACTACATAATATTTTCTACCATTTCTCTTGTTACTGAATTTGCTATTTTCACTTATAATCAGTGCACTTGAGAATATCATACTATTATGATTGTAAATTTGCATATTATTTAAAAAAATTTCAAATAATGTAATTGTAGTCTGAAAAAAAAACCTTGTAAAACAACAGTTTACCTGGAAAAATAAAGGTTATTTTCAGAAAATTGGTAAATGTGAAATTCTTATGAAAGAGAAACTTTTATGCAGGTAAATTTTTCATTTTATATCTTAAATAATGAAAACAATGACATTGGTAAAATGATAAATTATGCTTTTTTCATAGCTACTTGTGAGATATTTTCACGTACGTAAGCTTGTTATTTCATAAATTAATACTGTAAAACTGTTACAGTCAAGGTGATAAACAATCTGCACGAATTAAAAATAATTGTAAACAACCAAACAAAACTCTTAAGCTTGTTGCTAAAATGTTTGTTAAAGTTATAAACAAGATAATGGATTAATGGCTTACAGACACTTACTTGATTTGATTAAGATCTCCTTTTCTGCAACTAAGGAACAAATCATTTAGGTCCATAATGATTTATTAAAAGGGTTATTAGTATGACCATTGCAGGTAACATCACATGGTTATACATCCCAAATATTCCAGCTGACTATATTTGAGAAAAATATAGAAAAATAAGAAAGATTACTACAACTTACTTGGCTTAATAAGTAAGACAATATCCTAATATAAATTTCACATTCATATATGCATCTAGTAACAACTCCAAAGGAGCCAAAATACCACAGCCCATTAATAATGCAGACAAACTAGCACAAGTTAACATTTCTCAAGAACAAATAATTCTACTCGAGATATTGCCTAACCATAGGTTTTCCAGATTATATTCCCATCTCAAAATATTGTGCTTTTTTTTTATTAAGTCAATTACTAAGAATTTTTTATTGAAATTTAAATTACAGGACTTTATCAAGATTATGACTTTTATAAGCACTTGTTTTTGCAAAATGTCCAGTAACTTTTTGAGCTCATTTTCCATCACTTTACAGAATTTGAAAGCTTTAAGCAAACACCATGTCTATTGTTGTAATGACAATTAATTCATTATAAACTCTGTAAACATACTCAGTACACATTTAGTATTTTTTTTCAAAGCTCTGTTCTTATTACCTATCATTTAGAGTGTACTCAAAAAATGCATTGAAAAGCTTGTTCAATAAGTATGAAACATCAAAATAAAAATGTATTTTTTTTACTTGTAAATTTTATTTTTTTCACATCATTTACTAACTTTTAAAATACATTTTGCTTAAGGGCAGTTGTTTTACTTCCACGCTATTGAGGAATCACCAATAAAGGGACATGAAAATATACAGTGAATGAAACCAGCTTGTAAAGTATCATGTCAGTGAACCACAATTACCAAAAACAAAGCAAAAATGCTCAGCCTGATAGGATGAGAGAGACTTTTTGCAAAATTATTCTTCGCTGAACAAAAAATAAATAAATAAAACTTAGCTTGAAGGAGAAAAAACACATATCACCAAGGAGAGCAAACATTCTAATAAATAAAGAATATTATACTTCATATAAAGTTATGTACAGTTAAAGGAAGGATCAGATGATAATAAAGAGCAAGATACTAAAGCGAAAAAAAATGTCAAACAAGAAATTTCAGGGCAATATAAAAGTCCAAATCGAGAAGATAAAAATATTAAGGCAATATTTATGGTACAAGATTATACCACAGAATTCTTTTTTCACTCGTATCAACAGTTTATTCTAAATTTGTTCTTTGTTTTGAGTATTTGCAGTTTTCAAATACTTCACGATCAAGAAAACCATTAAACTGAAATTGTTAAGTTACCTTTGTTATTTTCAGAGTTTGTAATACCTGTTATTATTTATAGTGTACCTGGCTTACAGCAAAGTTGTTCCAGGAAGTTGAGAGCAGTGTCTTCCTATTGATGTACACCTAACATCTGGAAGTTTCAACCCAACTAAATGAAATGAGAATGATCAAATGCACGACTTTATTTTAAGCAGTGTGTGTTCTTATGGTAAAGCCACACCAGACTGTGTGTCCACTGAGGGGAACTGAATCCCTAATTTTACTGTTATAAATCTGAAGACTTGCTGTCCCGAGGTTTTCATTTTAAATAGAAACCTTTCATTTACTTAGTCTGATTTTAAGTTTCATCTGAACTTCCCCATGGTTTATAACTTAATAGGGAAACTACCACTCAGAGTCTAGCAAATATATACTTAGTTTTCATTTAAATTTATTGATAAATATTTTCACTGTGATTCACACTTTTAGTACAATCTATGTACTTCTTAGCACCAACTAAGCCTATACAAATTCAGCACTCTTCAACACTTTCATATCTTGCTGAATTATCCAATATAGCTCTTAAGCATTTTTAATTCACCTAAAAATAACCCAGAGTGGATTAACAATAAGAAATTTTGATGCTGTAACCAGGATTTTTACTTGGATTATTGATGACTTTGCACATAGTTTCTGGAGTGTGTACTGCCCTAAATTTGTACAATTCAGCTGTATATATTCCAAAAAAAAATCTTTTTGTTTTAATTTATCACTTTCAACAAAGAGAAGGATGCATAACTTAGAAGGAGAAATCAAGAACAGATAGTCATCTAAGAGACTGGTCATGTCTAGGAAGAATTCTGTCCTGGATATTTGACTTTTGATGATGATGTGAAGGTCCACGACTCAGGACAAACTTTCAACTGTGATGCACAGATTACCAGTTATAGCTTCCAAGGTTTGTAGTATACTAACTGGCAAGTCAACAATATTAAACTGTTTCTTAGCACGTCAATTTATAAACCTTTAGCATGAAGTTCATGAAAGTTCAGTTGGCAATAAAATTTAAGATATGTTAGTGCTTTCATAAAACATATATTGTTGATTTTTACACTTGAGAATTTTCTACAAATTTAGGAAATAAACACGACTTTCACAATATGCATTTAACAATAAAAGTTACACACATTTCTAAGTGTGTGTGCATACATATATATAACGAAAATATCAATATTAAAATAAATACATAATAGTAAATCCATTACACATAACCCTTCAATACATTGCTTTTGTAAATCTTTTCATGTTCAAATCCCCACTGTGTTGTTTTAATTGAAAATTTCCTAGTTGACAGACAGCAAATTCCTCTAATTAAACTTTTGGATGGCTCATAAATGGATGTGCAACATATAGATTTCATTCTTGAGGCTGTAACTTGTCCATTCTGGATCTGTATCACTGTTCTTACGTGGTCTTTTTTGCCCCTTCTACATTTATTATTTCCTGTTCACTAAAGGTAAAAATATTAAAAAATTTCTTCATAGTGTTGAGTTAAAGTATCTCTATCTGCAATTATATAGTTTTCATCTCTTAGTACTACTAAAATTAATAGGAATTTTTGTGTAAAAAGTTTTAGGCTTACAGTGTTCAGCATACTTTAAAATTAGTAACACAAAAACCGTTTTGTTAACAATGGTATGGAAGCAATGGGAAAAAAAAATGGCTTGCTTATTATCACTTGGAGGTGATAAATGTTGAATATTTTGGGGAATTTTTGAATCTCTATTTGATAATGTTGCACTGCAATTATTTATAGCTGCCTCCGACTTATTTTTTTTTACTTTTTGCAATTGTAAAATCCTTAATTAGTTTTACCTTATATGTTTTACACTACTGAAGGACATAACCAGTACTTATATTGTGTTACTGTTACTGCCTTTATAAGTTTCACTGCTACTTCAATAACAAAAAGCAAAATACCAACATAACTGTACTTCTCTCCAAGACCAGTTATACAATGATAGTTTTAAGCAATTAACCATGCATGGAAAATTGTGCCATTTATTTGATGAGAATGTCTTACTCTTGTATTATGTCAACACTAAGCATTTTTTACAAATTTATTATTAATTATTTGACAAACATCCTTAACCCAACCTCAAATAAACTAGCTGTACAATTCCAGAGACCTGTAAACTTTCAAATCATATAACGTTTTTACAAAATAGTTTATTATGCATGTATATTGAATGTCCAGATAGCCTTTGATATTGTTTGGCCAGTTTTTCTTTGGGCTTTCATACGGGTCTTTGTCTACAATCAATTTTAACATTACACGATATCTTGTCTTTGAACCAGCATCTAAATTTTCCTGGTATGTGATCTTGAGCATTTTCTTGGATAACTTCTCATACATTGTTAAATTTCTTTAAAAATAATTATTTTCTGGTGACACATAAACGTAAACAATGTACACACTTTGTCTAGCTTGATCTACAAAACAGCAGACATATCAAAGAATCCCAAGTAGTGTGACATAAATGAAAATTATGTACAAGGTGCCATTAGCATTATTGCAACAAACATCTTAAAGGAGTTTAATGGGAGAATTGATGATTTTCTAAAAACTAAAGGATGTATTTAAATTTTTATTTTTTCCAAGAGTGGATGTTCAAAAATAATTTTAAGGCACCAAGTTATTGTCCATAAACCATATTATCAAGGTTAAAAAATATTATTTTATTTTAAATTCATAAAATTTTAGAAGGGCAATAAGGAGCTTATTTACCAATAAAAGATGTTCCTTCCAGCTCCCAACTATAACTTACCCTTACAACTCATGTATTCACCCAATATATTCTTGAACTCAGTTAAATTTCTTGCCTTTACCACCCTTAAAGGCAGATCATTCCAAAAGCACACTACCCTGTTTGAAAAGTAATACTGTTTAAACTGCTGAAGATTTCTATGTTATCAAAATTTGAATTTGACCCCTTGTCCTACGGTTTCACGGATAAATGCAAAAAGTTGATAGATCTATATTATAAATACTCTTAATAACCTTAAACATGTCATTCAAATCCCCTCTAACCCTTCCCCTCTTCACGGAAAAAAAATTTATAGATTTTAATCTCCTAATCATAGGACAATCCCACTATAAAGTATCATCCAAATGATCCTGCTCTGAACCTTCTCCAGCAATTCAATGTCTTTCTTAATTAAGGAAGCCCAAAGCTGTACACATTAATCTAAATTAGGCCTTTCAAGTGATTCATAAGTAAAACAATATCCTTTGTTTTGTATTCAGTGTCTCAATACATGCTACCCATAATACTAATAGCCCTACTGCAAGCTACAATACAAGATCTTTTTCTTCATCCATAGTATTTGATGTATTCCCATTTAAATTGTAACAATGATTTGAACTGTGAAAACCTACATGCATCACCTAACATTTTTTATTGTAAAACACTATGTGCCATGTATTGACCAAATGCATCAAATGATCCAAATCTGCCTGCAAGTCTGCAGTATCTTTGATGCAGTTAACCCTTCCCCCCCCAAGTTACTCTGTAAACTTATCAATATCCTGCTGAAGGATAGTTGAAAAATTATCATCAATGACATCACTAGGGATAATGTTTTCAACATCTTAAGCTAGATTTAGAAGATTCTTTGGCAATGAGACAAAAGTTTAACATTTAAGGGCAACACAGCAGACTCAATTTGATTTCTTAAAAAAAAAACAACCTCAAGGGCAGTCCTTATCATTCAAAAGGATCTATACCCTTAAAAATCTAAAACACCTCAATCATATTCCCTTGTGACTTTGCACTTTTATAAAAGAACAGTATTTCAAGCATCTTGAGTTTTCCTCATATCTTTCCATCCCAGGTATTATCTTAATCGTACTCCTTTGAAACATTTTGAACTATTCAGTATTATTCCTAAGGTAAGTAGCCCAAGAATGAACACCATGCTCAAAATAATGTTCTAACAGAAAAAAAAAGCTAGACCAGTAGTTCTCATTTGGTACACATGGAGATTTCAACTATTCCAAAAAAACATTGAAAAAATAATGTGGTCTTAAAATAAATCTAGTAAAGTATATTGTTTTACATGGTACCATAAAAGTACTTTAAAAACACTTTAGCATCACACAAAGTTGTTCATAAACTTTTGAGATCAAAGCTAGTTGGTCCTCAGTTGGAAAAAAAATATGCAAACAACAGGCTTGTCTCCACCTTGAAGTTTTATTTTCATAAATTGATGACTGACATAAAAGTGAGCTGCTATCACTTTTAGTGATGGAAATTGAAATATATATACAGTTGATAAAATGCACATTTAAAACAATCTGATTTTCACATTTTGAACTAGAAAATTCATAATGCAGTGTCTACACTTTATTAATATTGGTATTAATTTAAGTGCGATAGAACAACTAAAAACAGAAATAACAGTTCACTGGATGGGGCACATGGTGCCTACAAAAGTGCTTTCAATATGAAAGTATGCAGAAATGTAAATGTGTATAAAAGAGAAATTATGAATAAAAAATATACTTACATGTATGTCATTATATAGATAAAAGTATATAAACAAGAACAAAAACCATATATAATAAAAACAAAATGAGTTCATGCTGAGGGGCAGAGATATTGAAAGAAAACAATAATGTATAACATTTTGCCTGTCAACTGAATATGCAGAGCTAAAGGTTTATAAGTAGCTTAGAAAATAAATGAAGAGTTATTATTCATGTCTGTATAAGCAGCGGAATGAGGGCAGACTTCAACTTAATTAACTTTAAATGATTTATATGTTAATTTGAATTACCAGCAATGTGTCTTCTATTTTTGGAAAATCATTCAATAACTTTATAACCTGTCTTTCGCTAGTACTAGTAAATAGCAGTAGTACTGAAAGTAACAAGCGATATGCGTATAATATAATACTAATGCTAATAATAGTACTAAGCTAATAAACTGAGTAATTCTAGTAATAATATTAACAGATAGTCAAACACAAGTTTTTCATTGAAAACATTAATTGTTCATTATAGTTAGATGAATTTGAAATCTGTCTATAAATCAATGATAACTTGTTGTCTAGTGCAAAACTGTTCATTTCTTTTAACACCTTAAATGTAAGTTAACTTACATTTGTTGAAACTGTACTCACCAGGTTATTTTTAATTTCTCACGTGATTTTAGACAATTACATTGTCACATACTACAAGAGGTGCAACTAAAGATAAACTTTCATTTGACACGAGCGATAGATTATGAGAAATTTATCTGAAAACTTATGAATGAATTCTATACACCGCTTAGATGAATCACGGGTATATTGCAAAGGAAATACAAATATTGATACAATTTCAATTAATTATTCGAACTCAAATGGTCGACGATGACTTCGCATGCGTATGATAATGGTGAGATGACCATCCAAATAATTTCGTATAAACTTATTGTAGTTGCAAATTTCGTATCTTTACGTAATAGTGATGTGTTTTTTCCCCGTTAGAATTGTTTATTTTGTGTTATGAGTGTAATTTTTATTTGAGAGCTTGTTTTAATTCATATATACCATTGATTATTTAATACAATTTCAACTATGAAACACATAATACGGAGCACAGATTGACACACGTAGTGTTAACTATAATTGTGAATTTTATATGGAAAATTACCAGTAAAAGTATATTATAAACAGTAAATTAATATTTATTATTATTTAAACGATCTTTTGTGCATTAAAACCAACGTTAAATTTAGGTCATTGCTGAAAAACTCCAAAATAAGTCTAACATCAAACTTGTTATATTATTACTTTTATTATATATCTGACAAAACAATGCCCAATTATTAATTATCAACTATTAGTATTAAACTACTATAGTATAACTTTATAATTTATGTAATTTACAAGTCTTCGTGCGATATATTTTTATATGAATTTCTTTCTAAACATTCTACAATATAAAATTAAATAAGGATTTGATACTTTCAATTTAATTTCAACAAATTACATGATTTAAAAAGTTACAAACTAATTAAAATATTCCTTGCATGCTGTTAGTATTGCAGTATTAGTATTTACTAATTTACTGTTATTTAGTAATAATGTGTTCAAATAGCTCTCCTGCTGGGACAGCAGTAAGCCTTCGGATTTACAACATTAAGATCAAGAATTCGATTCACTTTGTTGGACACAGCAGTTAGCCCCATGTGGCTTCACTATGAGAAAACACACTCTTGTTCAAATAGGCTCACAAATGACCAATGTAATACATAGAATAAGGCTGTTTATATTATATGAAATAATTATTACGAATACGTTTGTTAACCAAAAAAAGTGAAATAAATAAAGTTAGAAGAAACAGACATTTATTAAAAGATAACATGACGGAAATAGAGTTTTGCGGTTTCAAGCTGCGAGACCGCCCCCAGTGGCGCTGCGGTATGTCTGAGGACTTACACGCTAAAATCCGGGTTTCGATACCCGTGGTGGGCAGAGCACAGATAGCCCATTGTGTAGCTTTGTGCTTAATTCAAAACAACAACAACAACAGCTGCGAGACCTCATTCCCTGGATAAGATTTCGCGGCAAAACTCAGCAACAAGTTTCTACAATAAGGTATGGACATATTATAAAGCCCCCCGTTGGTACAGCGGTAAGTCTATGGATTTACAACGCTAAAATCAAAGGTTCGATTCCTCTTGTAAGCTCAGCGGATAGCCCGATGTGACTTTGCTAAAAGAAAATACACACACACACATATCATACAGTTAACATAACATATATTATATTTCAGTTCACCCCATATCGTATCAATTCAACTGAAAGTTATTAATTATTCTGTTTCGTTTCCTTTTTTGCCAACTCATCATTAGAACTGTTTTCGTTTTACTTCTAAGAAATACGTCTGTCATTGGTTCATCTCGACATTTTATATCACAGTGCCGCCGCAAGGAGCGTTTCTATGTGCTGGCACACGAGAACCTGGCCCCGAATCTGCTGTTGGTATCTTGAAAAATTAGAGTAGAAAATCTTAATTGATATAATATTTAAACGTCGAAAATGCCCGCATCTATAGGCGAGAGCCCTAAATCTTTTAAGCACCTAGCAGCTCCTCTGTCCACCACTGGGATTGCTAGACGTCTTGAATTATACGGGATTGAACCTTATTTAACTGCCTTGTCCCGGAAAGGTCTGTCTGGATGTCTAGTTGTGTTGAGTCTTGAATGACTCTGATACCTCGTCGCAAAAATAGGAAATACATTGTTTCACAATTAAAGAACTCAAAACTTGAATCAGTAAAGAGATGCTACTAGCAAACTAGTTGCCACACAGTGATAAAAACAATCAGAGGTCAAGGGAGGCTCAAGTCAGTTTCCTCTGTGATCAATATGTCATTGAATTTATGGAAAATTTTACTTCTCCTCAGTAACCCTGAACAAAAAATAATGAAAAAGAGATGACTTGAATCTATATCACAGTGAAATGTTTCACACATATTGTTGGTGTGAACGTGCTTTATAGTTACTGTGAGAAAAACACTGAAGAACTGATTAATGGCCAATAATACTTTTAAATAAGTTCATCTATCTAGCGTCTAGTATTTTTCTTAAGCATGTTCAGTTTAAGATTAGGCAAGCAGATATCCTGATGAGTAATAAAATCGAATCTACTGCTTCTCGGAGATTGGACATGGTAATTGTCACTTGGGTCATCAAAAAGAATGACGCGGTTTTGTCGACCTGACAGTAATACCAGCAGAAGGTTATTAAAAAAGAGATTTAGCCTTGCAGAATATATATGAAATATATATAACTGCATATCTGCTGTATGGCTTAAAATAATTTTACAAAAAATGAACTCATCAAATCTGACTGTTGAAGCTTGCCTATTTTCTTGAATGCAATGGCAAAACTTTTTGAACGTGGGTTGATCATCCCTTGAGTTTGATTTTTCCCTTCATGGAGAAAGTTTTGCGGAAGTCCATGCTTATTGCGAAGAAAATACGAACTCTAATTTTGGTGGAAGTCTTTCAAACGAAACGAACAATATGCTTAAAAGCTACAATAATGTAAATGAATGCTTGGAGGGAATAAGGTGTCCAGCATACGTGTTGCACAACACAATTTAGCCAATTTCTGATGTACTTCACTGATATTCAAGTGATTTTTGAAAAACTGTTTTTACACTTCAGTATCTACAATGTTCGAACTGAACGTCTTAAGAATTTTGATCAGTGTAACAAGGTAAAATATCAATCAATCCTCTCATATTTAAAAACACACTGAATTTATTTAGCAAGTGCAGTAGAATGAACTCTGAAACCGTTCAAAGTAATGAAATAACATTTTCTTTCAGAAGTAAAAGCTCTAAAATTCTGATTTTCTTTTATGCATCCATTGATTGAAGCCAAACTGTACCTGGCTCTCAGTCTGCTGAATATATTCAACAGGAAGATCCTTCAGACTGAAGGCTGAGAGAGAAATATTATCAAAGTAGATTACAGAGTGTATGAAAGAAATATTGGAAGCAAATTATTTGCCTTTAAGTGATTGACTCGGCATGGCCAGGTGGGTTAAGGTGTTCGACTCGTAATCTGAGGGTCGGAGGTTCGAATCCCCTGTGGCATCAAACGTGCTCGCTCTTTCAGTCGTGGGGGTGTTATAATGTTACGGTCAATCCCACTATTCGTTGGTAAAAGAGTAACCTAAGGGTTGACGATGGGTGGTGGTGACTAGCTGCCCTCCCTCTTATCTTACACTACCAAATTAGGGACAATTAGCGCAGATAACCCTCGTGTGGCTTTGTGCGAAATTCAAAAACAAACAAATATGCCTTTAAGTGTAAAATCCACTTTAGATAATGATATAATTTCGATATCTACAGCGAAAAAGTTCCAATTAGAAGTGGCATATTTCAATCAGAGTTGTTATAATTATCTCATGAATTTCATAGACTCCTGCGAGTTCTTTGACACACTTGCATGAATGTTGAGAACCACAGTTCCAACTTGAGAGTAACTTGATGCAACCTGCATCTGCCTATAAGAGAGATGATTAGAACTAAATTATAATTACATATTCAGCCATTGGAGAATTCTAAAAATAATCTCAAAACAAGGGCTCCAGTCTAATGCAGAATATTGGAATAAAAAACTCTGCCATGAGAAGTGGTGAGGCATTCTTCAGGAAATTTAATATCGGTTTATACTCAGCATTCTTGTACACAATTTGCATGTTGAATGTATTTTTATCTTTATGACTGCCTATTTCAATAAAGAGAGGAACTAACTAGGTATGTCTAAACTAGAATAAATGCTGTAGTGCAAATGAATGTAGATTGTCATGCACTCCAGAAACAATTGCGAACAGATGCAAAGACCTCAGACAAAAACGGCAAAGTAAAGCAATAAATATGTATTTAAATATATTTGTTTATTTCCTGTCATTAAATCTTACAGTTGCATAAGCTGAATAAGAATAATTTCTAAAATCGCCTAATTGTGGGATTTGATCATGTCAATCCATGCATAAGGATGTAAAGTCATGTGTTTTCAAAGTTGAAATTTAACAACCAACTTACTTCAAGGATTGGGGGTAGACAGCTAGTCATTACCACCCACCGCTAACTTTTGGGCTACTTTTATATCAACGAATAGTGAGATTGACCAATACTTTATGACGTCCTCACGCTTGATGGGACAGGAATTCGAACTTGCGACCCTCATATTGTGATTTGAGAGCTTTAACACTTAGCCATGCTACGCCATCATTTATAAGGAAATGTGATATCAATCCGTCTGTTTCAATATATTTGTAATTGCATTGTGCCAATATGATTCGAAATTAAACATTCGTATTGAAATTTTGAAAGTAATAAAATAATTACTGAATTTGTGTTTTGAATACTTTAAGTTAATTATCTTTTTTACTGCTTGTTTTTCCTCTCTCTCTGAAACATCAAATGGGTTCTAAACCTCAAACCATATTCCACGTCTCAATCACGACGTATTTCATGAGTTCTGTTTTCCAGTGAAAACTCTTTGAAATATTAGTTTTGGAATTTCGCACAAAGCTACTCGAGGGCTATATGTGCTAGCCGTCCCTAATTTAGCAGTGTAAGACTAGAGGGAAGGCAGCTAGTCATCACCACCCACCGCCAACTCTTGGGCTACTCTTTTACCAACGAATAGTGGGACTGATCGTAACGTAATACACCCCCACGGCTGGGAGGGCGAGCATGTTTAGCGCGAAGCGGGCGCGAACCCGCGAATTACGAGCGCACGCCTTAACGCGCTCGGCCATGCCAGGCCTTGAAATATTATGATATTCATATTTACTCGAAGAGTCGAAAACTCCTGTTTTAAAATATCAGTTATCGAATCATTGGAAGATGTCTATATATTATGTCATACTTATGCTGACACTTATAACAATTAACAATATTCATATCATAATACTAAATTATATTTAATTGACATGCTCACAGAACAAAATAAATTATTGGACTCAAGATTGCTTTATTAAACAACCATTTATAATCTATGTTGTTATACCTTTATATGTCATAAAATTTTGGTCAATTAATATTTTTTCCATTATTCTATATTACTTCATAAAATCGCTATCACTAAGTTAGTAAAGAAAAATATTAACTGCATTAAGGCTTCAGCATATACTTGGATTCAATACACATTCTATTTCGTTACACAATTCTCCTTTAACACTTTCTTAGTAATAAACGAAGTTAAAATAAAAGGACAAAGCAAATTATTGAAATACAGCAAATTGTATGAATCAAAATAACAATCAATCAACGTCTTCTTCCTTTTTGTTGTATTCTCCAGTGGAACAGTGGAATGTCTACGGACTCCCATCGCTAAAACTAATTTTCAATACCTGCAGCGGGCAGAGCACAGATAGTTCACGGTGTAGCTTTGTGCTTAACTCTAAATAAACAAGCAAAACCTTTTGTTGTTGGCTTCTTATGATTCTTTTTACTTCTGGAATTTTGGTGTTTTACAACTCATGGTGGAATAATCGAAATACTACACTGTCACTGTTAGTCATCTACTCATATAAAACACAGACTTCCATTTAATGCAGTCATAATAGATGTAGCTCAAATAAGTCAGATTCTGCTATGCCAGACGTCCAAGTTTTTCTAAAGTTATGCACACCACTCCTGTGATGAGTCTCGACTTTTTCAGTCCTTTCGATTACAAATTTGTATAATTGTGGTTCACTTCCTGGTGAATGTCAATCTGCATAATAATATTGGCCTTTCTTCTGTGCACCATTATTGAAGTAAATTGTGCATCATTATACGTAACAAGTATACCTCTTCTCTAATATCTCACTGGGTAAAAGTGCCCTAAAAGTATAGGTGTCTAGCCACTCCGTAAAAAAATATTCTTTAGCGACATATATACTTACCACCTTAAAATATTCTACTTTGCCTTTGGCAGTTTTATCTTTTCTTCTCCTGTAATTGTATCGTATAGATTTATACTAAACCAAAAACAGTCAACACTACAGTACTTTATAATACAATCCTGATTCTGGTTTATTTGTAATTTCTTCAATTCTTTCATCATAAATTTCGAGTTGTTCTAAGCTGTTACCGATTTACTTCGTATACGTCGAGTTTACTGATCCATTTCACGCAATTCGATTTCACACAAATTCACTTTAGGCATTTCATGTTTCAGATCACGTTGTTTCTAATATCATTTTTCTTATTTTTGTATTATTGGTTCTCGTTTTTCTCGTCAATGATAAAAATATTTTTATTAATTTAGATCTATAATAATCGCACTTTATAATTCACTAGTCTTTGATTCATTAAAATGGGCTAATTTGGTGATTAGTCTATATAATTTATCTACATTCTGATAGTTCACAATCATTTATCTAAACCATTTCAGTAACCTCCGAACACTATTGACACGGTTCAAAGACCATGTCATCGCGTTTGTTGGCTTGCATTGAAAATTTTATTGGATTACTATTTTGTGAATTTATATAAGTAAGTCTGGTATAAATTTTTTTAAATATAATTCAAATCTTAGTATCATATATAAGTTAATTTCTCAATTTAAAAGTAATAACAAAATCACACAGTTAATTATTGATTTGTGTGTGCCACGTGGAATGTTGAATGCAACATTGGTTCATATTAGATGATTGTATTCTCCAAATACAAAGTATAGTTTCTTATCAACTGGTAACTTAAATTACAGATATTGGCAATCTAGAATATAATAACCTTCTATCTTTCACCCACCCCCTCGCTAGTACAGCGCTATGTCTACAGATTTACAACGCTATAAGAAAATATCACCTCCTATTTCCTGGGATATCCCTACATTTACTGTTTGAACCCAGTGGGCTCCCTCCCACCTCTTTCTATTTTCCGGAACACTTCCTCACATACAGTTACTTCTGACTATGACATTGGAATAACTAATCGAAAGCTCAGAATGTCTTTTTTAGTAATTTTTCTCAGCCATTTACAAATATAACAGAGTCACCTCTTTCTTCTGAGACAAACCTTTGTGCCGGTAATTAAAGTTTTTAGTCTGTTGAAAATGACATATTTTTTTTAGACAAAATACAATTTAGTTATTAAGCTTGATAAATTATAGTAGAATTACAGTGTATCGAATTTTATAACTTTTTATTATTCATTATTTTTATTTAAAACCCAAAAAGAATGATTTCGTTTCACATGCTCCACGTGCGTACAAAATTTCTTAAGACTTGGCAACCCACAGCAAATCGTAAAGGAATTTTATATGCAAAAAACGGCTCTTTTGGGCTCAGAAAACACTTCAAATAGAAGAGCGAACAACGTTTCGACTTTCTTCGGTCATCGTCAGGTTCACAAACGTTTCGACCTTCTATTTGAAGTGTTTTCTGAGCCCAAAAGAGCCGTTTTTTGCATATAAAATTCTCAACAAGTGGGTTTCTCGACATCACTGATTCACAAATCGTAAAGGAGTATTTTGGTTTAGTTTGTTTTGAATTTCGCATAAAGCTACTTGAGGACTATCTGCGCTAGCCGTCACTAATTTAGCAGTGTAAGACTAGAAGGAAGGTAGCTAGTCATCACCACCCACCGCCAACTCTTGCGCTACTCTTTTACCAACAAATAGTGAAATGGACCGTCACTTTATAACACTCCTACTGATAAAAGGGAGAGCATGTTTGGTGTGACGGGAATTCCGTAAACGAATAAAATGCTCTTAATGGAAGAGATAATTGTTTGTTAAACTTCTTTACTTACTGTTTTATGTTTTAAGAGAAATAAGTTTAAGAACTACTTTGTATATAGACATATAATGTATTATAACTGAAATGTGTCTGTATTTTACAAAATATTTCCACTAAAACAGCCAGGACAGGTCACTTTGGTCATTTTGGGTGTACATAGGCTGCGCCATTGTAACTTTTGTATTGTCAATTGGACGCGGCCGAAAGGTAAAAATAATGTAAATAATATAAATGTATGTCATGAGGTTTAAGCTATTTATACATCATTGTGTTTTCGTATTATAATTTGTAGCTGTTCTGGAATGAAAGAAGCATAATTCATTTTTATTACTTTATATTTTGTAGTGGTAATGAGGTCAGTGAAATCGACTTAAAATTGTAACACCCCAGTACCATTTTATCTTAAAGTGATAAATGCACTTAGTTTTGAAACTTATTGATTGTCCGGAAAGAGTGAGAAACACGATTTTATAAAATTTCATGCATGACTTACATACACTCACTATGAAAGAAAACTGTATGTTCAAGAAATACATACGAGAAGTTGCACAATATTGCTTGACAAAGAAAAGAAATGTATATGTCAATCATAAACTAAAAGGCCTATCAGTTAGTATCGAGGTTCAACTGTTTATGTATCGATGTCTAGCAGATGCAGCCATAGCAGAGATAAAGCTATGAAAAAAGTTATGTTAACTTCACTGTAGGCAGGTAACTACTTCTTTTGACTTAGAAAAGAAATAGAGACTCTTATTAGTTTTCAAACACATTACATTCACCTGTGAAAACGAAAAAAACCAATCAAATAGCATTTCGCAACCTCAAGATCACAAGAACTGATACACAATTCAAAACAGAAAAATCATCCATACTGGATTATACATTCCCTGGAACTCAGCACATGAAACAAAACAAAACAAAAACTCAATATATTAAAAAGCCAAATAAACACAACCACAAAACTATGCTCACCCGATAAAATTAACGATGAAATCAACAAAATAATACACTCTATTAACATCAACAGAGTTCCTCAAAAAACCGAGGAAAAGTTATACTAGCACACCTAGACCAACAACAATAACCCCCAAGGTACAACAAACTACAAAACCTTATACTGCTACATACCATATGTTCCCGACATCAGTGAAAAAATAACCAACATTTGGAAAACTTATAACAAAACACAACATTACAGTAAACACCAAATTTATTTAAAAAACAGATAAAAAACTGAAGTCCATACTATGTAAAAACTACACTGACAAACACAACACCAACATAATTTATAAATACAATGCAACAACTGAAGAAACAAGCAGAAAAGAAGCCTGTCTCATCACAGTTGAACACTTGTTGGGGAATAAAACCCTAAGCTTCTACAATCTTTAAATTCACAAATAAATTTATCAGCAGCGTCTTTGTTAGAACTCCACTGTTTGTGATCTTTGTTTCGTTAGCACTGTCACTCCTTTGATGACCTCTATTTTTCAGTATGGTGCAGACTGTAGACTCCGCCATACCAAAATGTGTAGCAAGGTTAGACACGCGAACATCACTCTTATACTTCGCTATGAGGTCTTTTTTCACCTCTATCGTAGCTATAACAACTTTTCTTTTTGGTTTGCTGCTTTTATTATCCTTCTTTGACCCCATGGTGGGCCCCCAAGTGGCTCAGCGGTATGTCTGCGGACTTACACACTAAAATCTGGGTTTCGATACCCATGGTGGGCAGAGCACAGATAGCCCATTGTGTAGCTTTGTGCTTAATTCAAAACAACAACAACAACAACAACCCATGGTGGATTATTTAATCAGAATATTTAGAAAACAAAAACAAAACAAAGAAAAACAAATAGAAAAACGAGAACGTTCACAGTAGATTTTATCGCGGGTGTGGGTAAAATGTTTTGGGCAAGCTTAACATGGGCCGAAAATGGTCGAAGGGTTGTTCGGGCCACGACAGCTTGGTTCGGGAACCGAGTTTATGTTCGACAACCGAGACATTTTTTTCGCAAACAATATATTCGAAAACCGAGGTACCACTGTATATTCATTAATCGGTAACAATAAATTTAAGCGCCCCGAGTCACTGTAAGAAATCTCTCTCTCTCTCACTAATTGATTCCACATAATTTCAATCAATGTATCTAAAACTAAAATATCTGCTAATTATCGCATCAAAATTCTTACGATAAACAACCCTGTGGTCATTATATATTGTAAAACATAGGATGGTATTTCAAAATAACTTTTTTTTTTCGAAATCAAACTAAGCTCTAGTAATTCCCATTATACTGAAGTATTTCATTTCAGTTTGGTCCTTGAGCACATCTAGTTTGTTTCTAATTCTCCTAATATTAAAATTATGGGAACTAAGCTAATTTCTCTTCTTATTATTTGTTTATTCTTTAATTTGACACACTTATCCCTAAAATTATTATTTGTCTTTCTAACACTGAATCTCCATTTACTAAAGTAATCGCTGCTTTAGCTTTCCTACCAGTATTTAAGCTCTCTCATCATTAAGCTGTTTTTTTTTTTCAATTAAGCACAAAGCAACACAATGGGCTATCTGTGCTCTGCCCACCACGGGTATCGAAACCCGGATTTTAGCGTGCAAGTCCGCAGACATACCGCTGAGCCACTGGGGGGGCCATCATTAAGCGATTTACGCTTAAAGTAGCACGTGTATGTAGTTTCTCTCATTCTCATCCCAACTTACCGGATTATGTGGAAACCATCTCTAGAATATAATCCACTTTTAACCTGAAAAGTATTCTAATGTCAAAACAACGCAACTGGTGCTGTGAGTGTAAGCTAATAATACTTTAAGTGTTGGATCCTGCATCTACCCCGAGTTCCCATAAACCTATGAAGGATTTCTTTGTTAACTAGCTAATCTGATTTTCAGTTCACAATATCGCTTGCTGTTAGATCTACTATGAAAAGATAATATTTGGTACCGCCAACTAAATTGCTAACCCACTCCATAATATACTGTACGTTAGTACCTAATGAGCATATTCTAACCCTTGTGTATCCATGCTTCCCTCTAAAAATAATTTTATTTAAATATTTAATGAAAGCGTTTTTCTCTTATTCATAACTTCGAATTTGATTTATGCAAGAACACAACTTTTTAGGAATATAAAATATTTAGTTTAGATTTTTTGAAATATATTAAACACGGTAAAATACTAGTGATTATTTTGAACTACATACTGATAGAGCTTTATTCACAGATAGTTGTATTTTTATATTCGTAAAGCACGTCAAGGGAGAAAAAAGTAGATTTTTGAGTTTTACCACATCATTACAGTTCCTATTACTTCGTACGATCACGTGCTATTTGATAATTGTGCATCCCAAAAGTCTTACGGTGTAGTTTCAATTGTACATCCTGCCGTAATGATGTCATGTCCGAAGCATACCACTCCTCCTTGCTGGCTTTCCATAGTGTACACAAATAACAGTTCCCCAGTGTCAAATTTAATAGTATGATCCTACAGAAATCTACGGATGCTGCATCTGATGATTTGAATAACATATCTTGATTTAAAATGACATGTATATTAATTCCATTCTCCAGTCTTAGAATAACTCGTGTTAATCGTGTACAAGTAAAGATTGTAGTCTTTTATAAACAATATTAAAAGTAACTCACAATGCTCTTCCTCCTTTCGTCTTAATGTCGGTGTGTATGTG
This sequence comes from Carcinoscorpius rotundicauda, assembly GCA_011833715.1. Lineage (NCBI taxonomy): Eukaryota > Metazoa > Arthropoda > Merostomata > Xiphosura > Limulidae > Carcinoscorpius > Carcinoscorpius rotundicauda. The sequence goes on along the minus strand of CM022395.1, from coordinate 13,687,967 downwards.
TTTGTGTCAATGCCGAATTAACATGGTACTATTGATTTTTAAACCTCTAGGGTAAAAACACTGGTTTGCTCAGAAACTGTCATTTCTCTTTAACCCCACACGTGTTCCTAGGTTAAGCCTGTCTTGATTTTTTTGTCTGGAAAAACTGAGAAATCAGGAAGGCTATGGAGAAGGACAACTGGGCTATTTCGTGGGGATGAATTCAAACTTGTGATTAGGTCTTTAGGTAAAGAAATTTGTGGAGCAGCAGAGATCCAAGGTGCAGTTCGTCACACTTTATCACAGGATGCATTGATCCAAGTAGAGAGAATGGTGAGAGAGAAAGGAAATAATAATAATAAAAACAAAAGAAGAGGGGAAGAAGGAAGAACTAACAGAGAAAAAGAAAGGAAGAACTAAGTGAGAAAAATTATATATATTGATAGAAGGAAAAAAGAAGGACTGTGTGTGTATGTGGAAGTGTTGTCTTTTAGTGTTCTGATGGATTGGGGAGTGTTTAATGATTGGTCGGATTATCACTGTTTCTGATTGGAGGAGAAATTTCCTTTAGATTCAACAAATGGCAGCCACAGTTTACCCACTTCTAATCCGGAATCTCTGTTTAGTCACGACTCCCATTCTAGTCACCAAGCAAGCAACACATGATGTTCTACCATGCTGTTTAGGATGCAGGACCTGTTACGCCAGTTCTCCCCCACTGACTTCTCTGATAATTGCCGACGATCTACTGCCTAACATTTCCCTACTACAAGTAGCCACGTTCATTGCCCAGTCCAAACCAGGAGCAACTATCGACATCCAGAACTCAAATACTTTGCTGGGGAGGAAGTTTGATCCAGCCTTCTACACCTGCAGATTACATACACTTATGTCAACCATGAAACACTATATTCAACATTACTTGTGCCCCCACCAAAAAGTCCTGTTAGCCTCTTAGTTTTCTTTAGAGGCATTCATTCAAGCATTGAACCCAACAAAATCAAACAGGCCATTGAATGTCAAACCCAAACCAGGCTACATGCAGTACATCGTATATTTTCTAAAAATACCAACCGTCCTCCTATTTCATTAAGATAGTAACAACTTTGATGCATAGTGCTGACTGCATTTTGCAGAACAGGTGTTTCTAACATATTTTACATTTCAGCACCAAACGCCCTCATTGCCACTCCACCCACTCGCAGTCCATATAACAATTCCAGATGAAATAGGCAACCTATGAATGACTTTCAATAGTCAAGCATCGATTTACTGCTTAATCTAGATCCAATAAGGAAAGACACTCAAACTTCTCATCCAGCTCTACATAGATGCCCTCAACCTCCATTACCAGCAACATATCTGGATTTACTGATCCTAAAAGGACACACAACAAATCCTGCCAGACTACAGTTTTAATTTCAGGTACTATAACCTGAAGCCAGATACAAAGCATGAGAACTAAATTTACAGACACATCAGTTCAGACAGACTTCAAGATTACAAACACTCAAAAATTACAAACTAAGGCTGCAAGAAGTCACAAATCAAGCCAGACCACCAAAGAACAACATATCCAAGGAGTACAAAGAGAGAACTCACATTCACCCTCACCACTGCTGTGCATCTCTAAACCCAAGCCCACACCGAATTTCCTCAATGGTATACAAGCGAAGCGCAAGTGGTTCATCGAAGCCTACAAGATACCAGCTACTTCTAGTTCTCCCTCAAGCCTCTCACGTTTTCACACATTCTTTTTTGTTTTTTGTTTGTTTGTGTGCTTTGTTATGTTTTTTTTCATATGTTTTAATCCTGTTTGCTTTATTAACCTAGATTTTCTTTCCCTAGAGCTACTCCTGGGCATGGTCTGGGTAGGTTATTCAGCATCCAGGCTGTAAAAGAAGGTTTTCTCAGGCACTCCCGTTTGTCCCCATAGTAAAATCTTAAGTACTGGACCTGTAGATTCCAGTTGGGGCAACTTGATCCACCAATCAATGCCCAGCCCTGAAACGGTCTGTTTGAGTTGATATTTCGTCTACCTACTTGCTTCTTACTTCTTCAATTGGGCGACTTTGGTTAATGCAAGTCTTGTAGGCATGGCAGCTGACAGAGTGAAAGCAGATTCATATTAAACTTATCAACCCTTTTAACAAGGAGTACAACCATGGCTAGATCACTAGCCATGGTGATAGTGATGGTAACTTTCTGATTTTTTCTGTCATGGTCTTCTTCAAGGAGTTTTTGTCAGAGGAGGAGGTGTAACCATTCTTTTTAAAATTCTCTACGGTCTTTTGGCATTCTGCTTCTATGGATGTCTTATCACAAATTTTTTCTGCTCTTTTGTTTAAGCATTGGATTATATAATATTTTATCGAGGTTGAATGATAGGACTGGAAGTGTAAGTATTTGTCCATGTGGGTGAGTTTTCTGTACACAGTTGTAGTGATTTGTCTTGCTTGTTTGCTGATTAGTATGCAAGTTTTCATGACCGTGGGGCCACATAACAAAGGTGTAGTCGACATAACGTCTGTAGAAACTTGGTTTTATAGGTGTGGATCAAAGAGTTCTTTCTTCAAAGTCTTCCATGAAAATGTCTGCTAGGATTGGATTTAAGTCCTGATGATTGATTGGATTATACAGACTTATAAAATGTTCATTCCAATATTTTCATTAAAATGTACATAAAAACGATTCATTAACATATGAATTTAAAATGTGTTTTTTAAATATGTAAAATATATGATATAAATCATAACATTTAAATAAATAACACACACACTGTTATTACTCGTAACATAAAATGTCCATAGCCCGGAAAGGAAAGTTGAACTGAAGAACAACAGAAGCCAAAAAAAAAGTTTCAAATAAATATATTATTATACATATACCTACTAAGAACACAAAAATAACCAGATAGTTGGATATCTGGCTAATGTTCACACTATTTTAAAAATAAAATTTTCTTAGCTAAAGATAGCTTCTATCTTGTATAAACCTATTTGCTTATGTTTCCTTGGTGTATTAAATATGTAGTTAGGAAACAAGCTCCAAGAACTAATGAAGGCTATATGCATATGAAATAATTTGAAAAGTCTGACAGCCAATGAAAAATACTCAAAGTAAGATCATACATATCTGGAGTTACAACTGGGTGCAAAAATTATATTCATCAGTTTTGTGCTGCTATTCCCCCAGGATGTTTAGGGATATTTGCTTTGTTGCTTTAAATAGGAAAGTTTTGCAATGTATAGGCTGTAGATAATTATTCTAAGATGAATACTACTCACTGTTTTCATGAGATAGTTTGATTCTTGATTCAACCAACATCAGGTTCACTGGAGAAAGCAGCTTTTAACATAGATTTTCTACAAGTTTTACAAAATTACAGCTAGGTAAGATTGAGTTTATTGGTGTAAATAATATGCAATATAAGCTGCAGAAGCTTTCACAAAAAAATGCACTTGCTTTCCTAAAATCATTACATATTTAATTACTGGAGTCTGTACGTACAATACAGATTACAATACTTTTACAATCTGCAGGATCAATTCCTAGTGTAAAGCTACACAATGGGATATCTGCACTCTTTTCATCTGGAAGAATCAAATCCTATATATTGGGATCTCAAGTATGTAAACTTATTGCTGACTTACCTGAGAACTACTCTTCTATTTACTATGTTTAAAAACTGCCACTGATTAGCAGAAAAAAAGATTTAAATCTGGATTAATTTTAAACAACTTTCAAATTTTTAGGTATGGCTTTTCAACTCTTTTTATTTTATTGTTATTCAAAACATTTTGAAATTCTTTTAAACATCCTTGCATCATTACAAAAGATGAAAAAGAACAGCATCCATTAAAATAATATTCAATTAAAAAGTGTTAGATAATTACAAGAGAAATGTTTGAAAAATAGATTAACAATTCATTTTTTTGAAATTTCCTTTTTATAAACTTATTAATATTTTACCTCTACAGAATTTTTGTACATTTATAAATTAACAAAACTTCTCAGTAATTAAACTGTTTGCATCATAATTTAAACCTATATACAAAATATTGTCAATTTTACTTTAAATGTTTAACATTAGATAAGCTTGGTAGATCAGTCAACAGTGGATACTGTTTCAGACCTACATGTCAACTTCACACACAGTTTCACAAATGGGTACATTTGTTAGATGAATGAATACACAAATATTTCAAGAATGTAAATATGTACTAGATATTTTCATTATGTTAATATACTTACTGCTTATCACAGATTTACTATTTTCAACTACATTATTATAAAATCTACAATAAACATATACAGAGAATTCATAAAAGTTTGTCTCCACTTAAAAGAGTAACCATTGACTCATACTCTTGGGACAACCTGAAGAATAGCAAATGAAGTCTGTGTTTGGATTTAACTCCATATATAACCCCCAATGACCCTAACTCTTCTCCATGTCTTGAATAGATACTTCAGCTAATATATAGATAAAAAAAGCAAGCACCACTGTTTGCAATAAGATCAGTACATATTTACAATAAAATAGCCACTTAATATTAAACATACAAAACAAATAAATTCAATCCTAAACACTCACTTCAGTAGACAAACCATTAACTTGATAAGGATTCAGTTACATAAATCAGTTTCAAACAAAACTGAAGTTAATATAATGAATTATCATTTAAGAAAATAATACTTCCACCTTAAAGTTGGAATTCAAATAAAATTAGCCTTTCCTGTGAAGTGAAAATTAACTAAACTAATAATGTAAATAGCAATTAACAAATTATTGCTGAAGATTTTATAAAAATAATTTTAAAAATATAAACTCAGATTAAACATTAATCAAGTTGATTGTCCACAGGTGTTTCATCTAAAGTAATGAGAGGAATTTCTCCTATTTCAGGCAAGGTAGATTCCTTAAACAACTTTCTCTTTTCATTCACATTCAATGGATCAGTCACTACTGGCCAGACTTTGTCTGGTGTTAGATCTGAATCATCATCAGTATCCGAGGAAACATCTGATAAGACAGGTGATTCTGTACAATTTCCTGAAGACCTGCATGAAATGTCTCTCAATAAAATGGGACACTGTTTGCTGTTCTGGTTGGATAAACTAAAAGACAATTCATGCTCCACAGAAGAGCACGATTTTATAATACTTTCACTACAACTAGAACCATCTATAGCAATTACATTATCAGCAGTACTAGAGCTAATTTCTCTATCTACAAGTTTCTGGGATATATATTTACCTTTGGAATATTTTACAGATCCAGAAGAATCAGAACCATGTAGTTTACAAAGTAACATATCATCTGAATCACAGGTAATACATTTATTTGCATACGAGTTTTTTAGTTGTAGGTGTTTACCATCTACAGATTTACTGCAATTTAAAATCATTATTTCTTTATTGTTATTACTTGACTGGCTCCTACCTTTACCACATATATGCACTTCACGCTTAAATGGCAAGTTGGTTTCTACATACAGTTCATTGTCTGAGGTAAATGTGGAATTTTTAAGACTCTTGTTAAACAGTAAGCCTGACTTAATATTTGGGTATTCAGATACGAAATATTTAGAAATATTTTTTGAGTTAAACCCTAATTTTCCTGGTCTTCTTACTGGGTTAAAAAATAAAGCCTCAGTGACCATTCTTGAATCCAACACCAACTCTCCAGGGTAATTTTTTGGGCTAAACATAGAGTCAGAGATTTTTCCTGATTCAGACATCAAGTCTTCATGAGATTTTTTCTGGTTAAACACAGAGTGTGTATCACTTACTGAGGAAAACAATGACTCTTCCAGAAGTTTTGCTTTTTTTCGACTCAGAAACTAAGTATTCAGGTATTTTTAAAGAATTGGGCAAAACATCTTCTGAACTACAAGTCTTCCTTAACTTGACAGATGAGTCTTCAAGGGTCTTTATAAAGTTAATTTCTGTTTCTTCAGGTTTCCTTTTAGGAAATTCTTTGGATTTACTGCATACACTACTTGATTTAAGCATTTCTGATGAAACAAACTGTGGTTTTTCTTCTGATTCAGAAAAAGTGCCACTCAAGCTGTACTCACTTAATGAATCATTTGGTTTTTCTTTCTCTGTATGTTGGGAATCTGTGGTATCAGAAGACTCTGAAATCTGTGAACCAAGATGAGCTGTTTCATACAAGTAGCAAGATACACATTCTTGTTTACCTTGTAGCATTATTTGCTTTTTCCAATACTGAATATCTAAAAAGAAATACAAATGAATATTACATAGACACAAATACCTTCAAATTACTGTACATTTCAAATAAGGATCTATGTCAAATTTTGTTTGATTATACTTATAATAGGTAATAATAAGATTCAACTCCATAACTTGTTAAAAGAAAAACTACCAGAGGGATAACAGCAAGCATTTATATGTGGATTCAAATGTTTGCAAGTTATATGTATAATAGTAATAGTAGAAAATTTATGTCAAATTTTATGTTTTAATGAATATGGGAAACACTATATACATGCATGTGTGAAAATCCAAAAAGAGAGTAAAAGATGCTCATTCAAAATTCTGTTAAAATCAATGAGATAATCTTCAAAGATTGTTTGTTTGTTTTGAATTTTGCACAAAGCTACTCGAGGGCTATCTGCACTAGTCTTCTCTAATTTAGCAGCATAAGACTATAGGGAAGGCAGCTTGTCATCACCACCCACTGCCAATTCTTGGGCTACTCTTTTTACCAACAAATAGTAGGAATGACCGTCACATTATAATGCCTCCATGGCTAAAAGGACAAGCATGTTTAGTGCAACCGGTATTTGAACCTGCAACCTTCGGATTATGAGTCGAACGCCTCAACATGCTTGGCCATGCTGGGCCCATCTTTAAAAATTTCCAGTTTCTTCAAATTTACTTAAGAGAATCTGGAACTTTTACTTGAAGAACAGCTAATTATTTTGATTTCAAGTACCTGCTTTATAAGCAGTTTGATATCTTCAATAAATGTAAAAGATGATACACAATTTAGCTAACTATTCATTATATGTGTCATTCATAAATGCACTACAAATACAGTATATCGAGTAACAACACTTTCAAACTAAATTATTAATCAAGAATGAATAAAGTAGTTACACAATCAAATGTATCTGACTGAGTGGCTACTCCGTATCCATTTATTTTATGCAATAGGCTACCCACTTGTACGATTTAATATGTATCTGATGCAGAAGGGAAAATTAACCTAACACTTGATTATTATTGTATAAACTTTTCTCAAAGGGATTTTCCCTTAAAACAGCTTTAATTTTAATACTGGATAATGAATTAATATATTTTCACCTCTTTAGAGAAAATATTCAGCTAGCCATTAATAGAAACCAAACAAACAAAGAAAACAGCAGCTCTAACAAATGAAATGTATTAACAATCTGAAAAATGGATAGTGTTAACATGAGATGGCTCTATTTTCTTTTTAATTTCATGTGAAAGAAAATGAAACATATTATACTTCTGGATGTTGTTCTTCACTAGATTTGAAAAATAGTGACAAAAACAGTTTATTTTAGTTTCAATTATGAGGTGTGTTACCAATTTTAATCTACATGTTGACTCGGGCTTGAGAAAGTAAAATGTACTAACCTTTTGCATGTTTAGAACTGCAAAGATTCTTGAGAGGAATATGCACCGAGGATGATTGTTCAGAATAATGTTGCTGGTGTTGACTTGAACGACAGAATGGCTGCAACCACCTTGTTACCTAAGAGAAATAAAATGAACACTTATTTCATCATTTTCTTAATCAAAAAAGGCAAAATTTATAATACATGAAAAATTAGGTGGTTCAGATTGAAGATATTGAAATGAACAAAGACAAAAAGTATAATTTTTCAATTCAACATATAAGTTTTGAATTAGCTTCAGTCTTGAAAACGTCAAGGCACAGTTGTGAGAAACTGAAATTAATTCATGTCAGACACAAAAATAAAAACACAACTGGAGTTCTGCTAACGTTTAAATAACAGACAAATTTTTAATTCAAGTTAATTTAGTTTTGTCAGAATAGTGAATTAGAAATACATAATTTTATGGAAATTCACTTTTTACAAATTTTGAGTTTTACTGACAATTTACTTCAATTGGTCTTGTTTTATGAAGCAACTATTGTTGTGTGTTACTTCAAAAAAATTTTAAACAAATTTGATAAAATATATTAAATTTAGATGGCATGATTTCAAAAATTCAATTGAAATGTCGGTCACAAACAAGTGACTTAGAGTCTCAAATATCCTTGATTTAGTACAGAGTACATGTCCCTAATTTAGGCTCAAATCTTCACATCTTATTATGCATAAACATCATCAAGAGAATATATGTAAGCTCTGCCTCCTCCTCATAATTTAGAATTTTGAAAGCTGCAACCATAATGGAAAACTATATGTAATCAAACTATAAATAGGTAGATGAAAGAATAGTTCATAATAAGTGACTGCAAATCAGGTATTCTTACCTCTGAAACACTGAAAGCTGAAAAATATTGGAAACCATTTATATCACAGTAAAATAATAGCCTAGACCCTGATAAGAACGTAAAACAAAGAGTGGAACACTGGACCTCATCTTAAAGGTGCTTGGATAGATGCATCATACCTTAAGGGCAAATTACCCCATTGAATTAAAACAGTCAAAGAAAATTGATTTGTAGTCATTATAATACATATTAAGAAAATAAAACATGAGAATTTAAATTTATTTATTAAAAAGTTGTATATTTATTTTTATAAATGAGAAAAAAATCACAAACTTTGGATTTTAGGTTGATTTCAGTGCTGTCTGAACAAAAATATTAAATTTATGAATTATCTGAATTTTTTTAGTGTAATACAGCATTCATAGAATCAAGGTGTAGAGTGAAAATAGTCTTGAACAAAACAGCATTACTTTATAACTTGTAAATTCAATACAAGTGTAGTTTCATCAATTTTAGTAAATCACACCATAAACCTTGACTATCATAGTAATATGTAAACATCTACATTTCAAGTCTTCCAAATACATAGACTAGTAAGCTAAATATGTTACGCAAGCTCTTTTCATATTCATTTCAGCTGTATGAGCTAACACAGCTTCCACTTCAGTGAATATTTATGTAAATCTCAGAAAAAGTGATAAAAGCTCAGCTTGGTGAAATAGCGCTAAAAGAAAACGTGAAGAAAACTTCTGTCACAGTTGTAGTCTTGATATTTCAGAACTTGCAAAAAGTTTTCATCATTTTATACTTCAGTTCATTTAACATAAGGTAATGTTGCATTATGATAGGGAAGTAAATACTTTTTGTTTCACCAACAGGCCACTATGTTAACTTTTCTCACATTAAATTACTGAAATAGCCAAAGGAAATCAGTGAAAAACATTTACTATACATTAGTGTATAATGATTTAAAACATTTTATAGATTAAAAACAATTAAAGTTTGCACGCTTTTAATTTTGGTATTGTAAAAAAGCTATTCTTACTGCATATTAGTTATGGAATTAGAGATAAAATTTAGTTTCTTAAATGAAAGTATTAGAAGAAAATTTAACCATATGGATACAATTTAATTTCCAAATTTCAAAACAAAATATTTAAAAAAATTCTTTATCTCCATTTCCAATATGCAACTTTTTTTCTCTAAATTGCTCATTTACACATTCCTTCCACTGCTCTTTGAGCTTCTTAATTTTAATAAAGTTATGTAGTCATATAGTGTACATAACTTAAACATTATCCAAACTTATAGTCTCTAATCATCTTTAATTAGAGAGATATAAACTATAAAATCAGGCTCATATGCCATACTTCCTATCACATATTGTCTTTCAAAAACAGTCATTTAATTCTTTCTAACCTATGCTATTGTATCTGTACAATAAGATTTAGTGAGTGTGGTATCTCTTCCTAAACTTTTGGTCACACTGACTTTTAAGTGGTAGCAAATGAATTGTCTCAGTCCTGAGGTTCACACAAAGGTAAATTTTTCACCACACTCCCTGGTTACACAGGGATTTAAAAAAAAATCCCTTCTCCTAAACTGATAAACTCACCAACGTTTGCATAATGGCAAATGTATTGTCTCAGTTCTGAGGTTTAACACAAGAAATGTTTTTCACCCAAATCCTTAGGGAACTCAAGTGTTTCACAAAAACACTTTCACAGGATCTCCCAAATGCAGACCCCAAAACTGGTATTAATTTGCTTGTATGTAAATAAACAGTCCTATTAATTACCATCTCTGAGTTAGTTAAGTTTGTTTGTTTTTTTTTAATTTTGTGCAAAGCTACTCAAGGGCTATTTATGCTAGCTGTCCCTAATTTAGCAGTGTAAGACTAGAGGGAAGGCAGCTAGTCATCACCACCCACCATCAACTCTTGGGCTACTCTTTTACCAATGAATAGTGGAACTGACCATAACATTATAATGCTCCCACAGCTGAAAGGGCAAGAATGTTTGGTGCAACAGGGATTCAAACCTGCAACCCTCAGATTATGAGTCAAATACCTTAACCCACCTAGCCATGCCAGGCAAGTTGGTTAAAGAAATTAAAATTGCATTATAGTGTCAATAATCATTAAACTGAAATGGTGCATGCAAGATAGTAGTTCAAGCATTAAACTTCCACTATACCAGCACTGTAAATGTAGGCCATAGGCACATGGGTTTGATAGTTATTTGGAATGAATAGAAAGATATTTTTCTTTACTGAAAGATGTAGATGTACATGTAATAATAACTAAATATGACAGTAGTTTGAGTTATTTAGCCTACAAGTTCAAATAAAACAATAAAGTCAAATTCACCTTGAACATGGTCAGGGTATTATTTTTATGCATTTACACCTTTATCAGAAAACCAAATAAATTATAATAGTTATATGACATTGTGTGATTTCTGTATGTTATTATTCATGTTTTTATTGAATATTTGAAATAAATAAAAATTCAGTAAAGTATTAACAGGAACCACACTAAAATTTGTAATGCAAAAATTGCAAGACTTACACATAGGTATTAAAATTTGTTTGTTTATGTAATTTTTTTATTTATTATTATTAAAGTAATTAAAATGCAAAACTTAAAAACTTGCTTAGTCATGTAAGTAAAAGTGAACAAAAAATAGTATTTTTTTTAGCAGTAATGATAAAAATTAAAAACAAGTGTGTTAGTAGAAGAGTAAAAACTAAAGAGTTAAACCAGTTCAAAATTGAGAGCTATAAACTAAGTTTTTTATATGCAAAAAACGGCTCTTTTGGGCTCAGAAAACACTTCAAATAGAAGAGCGAACAACGTTTCGACCTTCTTCGGTCATCGTCAGGTTCACAAAGAAAGAGGTAACTGGCCGGAAGCTGACCACATGTTTGGAAGGGGTTGTATAACTGAGTGTCGCAATGTAAAGGGCGCGGTTTGATGTTTGAATATATAATTTTATCTATAATATTAATATAGGTATAATGGTGTTCCTTTATATTGGTTTATTTTGGGTTTAAGTTGTTGTATAAGTAAGGCTTCTTTAATTTTTCGTTTGTTTATGTTTGTTTCTTTATTTAGTATTTTAGTGTTTTCTATGGTTATGTTGTGTCCATTTGACTTGCAGTGTTCGAAAACGTGTGAAGGTGACTTTTTATGTTCTTTGAATCTGGTTTCCATTTTTCTACTTGTTTCTCCTATATAGAAATCGTGGCAGTTATCACATTGTATTTTATAAATAATGTTGGTGTGGTGTTTGTCAGTGTAGTTCTTACATAGTATAAACCTTAGTTTTGTGCCTGGTTTTTGAATAAATTTAGTGTTAACTGGAATGTTATATTTTGTTACTAGTTTTTGCCAAATGTTGGTTATTTGTTTGCTGATGTCAGGAATATATGGTATACAGCAGTATATGGTTTCGTGATTTTTTGATTTGTGAGATATATTTACTTTTGTTGGTTGATTTTGCTTTCTGTCTAGGTGTGTACGTATAATGTTTTCTACGGTTTGTGGAGGAAACTTATTGATGTTGATGAAGTATTGTTTTATTTTATCTAATTCATCGTTAATTTTATCTGGTGAGCATAGTTTTATGCTGTGTTTATCTGGTTTCTTAGTATGTTGAGTTTTGTTTTGTTTCATGTGCTGAGTCCCAAGGAATGTATAGTCCAGTATGGGTGATTTTTCGGTGGATTTCTGTTTTGAATGTGTGTCGGTTCTTATAATTTTGAGGTTAAGAAATGATATTTGATTGCTTTCTTCCTGTTCACATGTGAAGTTAATGTTGGGATGTATAGAGTTAATGTGAGTGAAAAAGTTAAGTATGTGTTCTGTAGATTCGAATCCCGCAACCGTGTCATCTACATATCTGTACCAGTATAGTGGTGGATGTAATGCTGTATTAATTGCTTGTGTTTCAATTTGTGTCATAAAAATATTGGCTAGAACTGGCGATACTGGGTTGCCCATGCTTAGGCCATTTGTTTGTATATAGTTTTGGTTGTTGAACATGAAGTTTGTCTTTATTGTGGTGAATTCTATGAGGGTTGCTAACTGGTTACTGGGAATGTCTATAATCGGGTTAGGGTCTCGAATATAGAGTTCTAAGGCTATCTTGCAGGCTTCTGTTGTTGGAACTTCTGTGAAGAGGGATATAACATCGAAACTGGCCATTAAGGCTTTATGATTAAGTTGATTTAGACTGGACTTGAAATTAAAAGAGTCTTTGATGAATATAAACTAAGTTACTCCAAAATGGCAAAGAAAATTTTAAGTAAAGAAAAGAATCAGAATATGTAAACAAATGCTTAAGGCATTCATTTTCAATGTCCAAAAGTCAAGATACATGAATTTACATAGAAACCTTATGTTTTCCATCTTGAAATGAATTAAGATGGACAAATATACTGTCAGTTTCTAATCTCTTGGCTTCTCTAGGACTACAAAGAGATGAAAATAAAAAAGCACAGTGTTTTATAGCCATTCTCTGTTCAAAATTTTCTGGTCCCAAGAATTTCATAGATGAATACATAACTTTGAGTCACGTGTTTGTTGATATCATAAGAGAAAACACAAGGAAGAAAGACTTTACTATTACAGGGTTAAAACTATCTACTTAATAAACCTGCTTTACATAGTTAGTAAGGCTCACAATCATGTAAATATTCTTATACAGAAGTCCATACCTTTGATGCTGTTGAACCTTTGGGTACAACATTTGGATAGACATTAACTGGCTTTAAGTGTCTAATCAGATCCTGTATCTCTGACAATGAAGAATGCATTGAATAACATACTCGGTAAAAAGTTTGTCCGACTTTGTACTTAATATTCTGGACAGCAACATGATGAGCATACCACATGGCACAAAGCTTGATTGTTAGTACCTCCATCTAGGTTTAAGTAATGCATATCATCATGCATGAAGTTATTTTTCAAAAACAATAGCAACTCTAATTGGCTGTAAAATAGTTTTTAAATTTCTCTATTAAAAAAAATACAAAATATTATACTTCAGTATTAACTTAGTGTAGTTAATTTAGCTGTGAAAGAGTATTATCCATGACTTCAGAAAATAGTTGTTTTTTTTTTAAATAAACTACAGACTAAAAACTGGTTAAAGATATTCAATCAATGTTTATGACATAAGTTAGACATGAGTTAAGCACCACATTATTTCATTGTAACATAAATCTTTTAAATTCAGTGAAGTAAAAACTGAAAACAAAATTTTACAATGTACATTTTATCACTGAACAAAAAATAAAAATAAAATTATAATTCAAACTGACAATCTATATTTTTACCTAGTTTTATTCATTATAAGTACCAAGAGACAGGCACTTCGAAAACTGATCTACAGTTGATTCTGCCAGTATTTTAAATAACACTTATCATTTAACTTGCATTATTGAAAAAAACAACTTGTAGATGAAATTATTAAGTAAAATATATAAATGTTCAAAAACTGTACTTAGTTTACAATGTACTTTGTTAGATAAATCTAATATATAATGAGAGTATGCAAGACCAACTACAAAATAATACTGAATTCTGATAAAACTAACAATGTCTGAGCTAAAAAAATAAATAAACTGGACACAAAGTTTGATATACAATGTAAAGTTTCAGCTTAAACACGGTACAAACACTTGTACTATCTGCTGGACACTCACCTTTAAATGAATTGTGAATTGATTGAGTTGGTTCTGTTCCCTCGGGAATTATTTCCAAGCTGATTGATTCACTAAAGATAATATTCTAGACTGTCTAAATTTTGCATCACTTACTTACATTGATAATACAAGATTTTCTTAAAGCAATTACTACTATCCACATGACTGGACATTCTTATTTGAACATAAGGGATGTTGCAACCTTGAGATATTACTTGATTTACCACTGGAAGACATTACTGTTAACCTTCATACACGTGGTGCAGTTTTATAGTCATGCATCATACAGGCAGACGAGGTGTAATCTTCAAAAGAATCACAAAGAACACAATCAACTTAAAGACTTCCATGACCATCTATTGGGCAAAAGGTGTTTCAGAATTCTAAACTAAAATAAGATAGTAGAAAATGCATGGTATGTGTGCATAATACATGCTAGAAAGTTCATGTCCAGCTTTAGTTATGAATAATAAGATTGTCTTGGATGTGAAATTGTTGCTCATCCTCAGCTTGAATAATTATCACAAAGGTTTTAGTTACAACAATGTTACACTAAGAGCATGTTAATCGATATTCAGAGAGTTATTAGACTTACAAAGGAATTAGACCACACACTGCTGGAATCGTGTACAACTTACCTAAAATTAACAAACTGGATTGCTGTATAACATTTAACATATCTACATAAATTAGATAAATGAATGCTACAGGCCAACAAACCTTTCTTTCATTATAGATTAATTCAAGAACAAATAAACCTATTACACAGATTAGGGCAATATCCTTATTTTTGCATTATAATGTAATTTTGGCATTTGGAGGATGAAGCTTTTGACTATTACTTTTGAACAGTCATGAAATGGATAATGGCTATGTTGAGCACCATATGTTGTAACGTCGGTAATGCATTCAGCAATTAACAAGTTAAAGAGGGTGCAGAATGTAGCAATGTAACAAGAGTAGCCACACCAACATAATGTACGTTTGATTCAGTATTAACATATATCATCAAAGCTGGCCAAAACTTGTGAAATATTTGGTTTATGGTTGAAAATATAAAATGGTAAAGGTATTCAACATATTATAATGCTTGAAAGCAAGAATGTACAATGAGTATATTTAATCCACTATTCTCGTTACCAGGTAGATTTGTATTTTTGATCTAAATAGGAGTTGTTTGTTCTG
Organism: Carcinoscorpius rotundicauda; assembly: GCA_011833715.1. NCBI lineage: Eukaryota > Metazoa > Arthropoda > Merostomata > Xiphosura > Limulidae > Carcinoscorpius > Carcinoscorpius rotundicauda. The sequence continues at coordinate 13,672,627 of CM022395.1, read as the reverse complement.
ACCAAAAGCTAATATTAATTGCTCTAATAGTCTTTTTTTTTTATTGATGCTGTGGATGTGTTACCATACAAAAGACCAAGAAGAGTAAATTATGAGTAAATGAATACATAAAATAATGAAGCCCGAGTTACACTTGTTTCAACAAGACTCTTGCAGTTTATTTTAGGTAATGTGATGACTGTGAAAAATATGTTGATGGATTTCAATATTCAGATTGCTGATGGTAACCAAGGGTCTGAAACTAGTATTACGAATGTTTTTTAAGACAGACTTCATATTCATAACCATTTTCATCCAAGTGATTTTCATGATTCATTGGTTAAAAAAATGTTTTGACAGAACGTGCTTAATGTGGAACCATATTGTATTTAACACAATCACTGCCTACAATAAAAACAGAATGTTTGCCACATACTTGGTTAATTGGAGAAAATGTAGTGTTCTACATTTGAGAAAAACTCCAGAATTTTTAAGGGGCACAATAAAAGTTCACATGTCCTATATCAAAAATACATAAATATTTTCCTCTATTAACTTCTTAACTCTCCAGGGCATATTTCTAAAGATATTTATGAACAACCTACAGAATTTCTACCATGTGAAATCAGCTGCTAATGAGACTTTTTACATAATATTGAAGATTGCAAGTTATCCTGGCTACAACAATTTATTTTTACATCATTCTTTTTGAAATACATCAAGCTACATAATGTATTATATTAAAGCTAGCAAAGCATGTTAAAAATTATTTATCATTATAGACATTTCTTTTAATTGAAAGTGGATTTCCCTTATAAAGAAGTTTCTAAAATCATTCCATCAATACTTTGTTGTCTGCCATTTTCATGAAGACCTTTCATTTTTCTAAAAATCAGAAAAACTTTATGTTCCCTTTTATTTCAAAAATAATTGTACATCACAGCAATGTCAGCTTTCACATAATTTTGGTAGTCAATATAAGACTAAAGTTTTAAATATTCCTGATACAAAACAAAACGTGCACTAATTTAGAGTTCTAAATCTCCAAATTTTACACAAGTCATTGTGCCAGTGACAAAAGGGCATAGATAAAATCTGCTTCTATTACATACAAAAACACTACATTGGCACTGTCAACCTTTACTGTTAAAGTACTTGAGGCTGTTAATACAAAATTTTATGTTTATGTCCCAAGAGTGCTTCACAATCATGTGGACATTTAAATTGTAGAGTACTCACCATTTTCTCATGATTTTTAACATTATCCACTGTTAGTTCAGTCCTATTTGTCTTCAATGTCTGGAACTCCTAATCATGAAGAGGCATCTACTGATTTAATTTCTTTTCTCTCTCTGGAATCTTCTAATTTAAATCTTTAACCAATTTCATTTAGGGCAGAGGGAGCTAGTGTTATGTTGGAGATTCAATTCTTCAATCTTTGTCCTCTATCTTTCCTTTATATTTAAAAACCAACAAAACATTAATAGCCTTCAAGTTCCTTGTGTTCATCATGCCAGTATATTTTTAGCAAAGTTCTTCACTATATTCATATGTCTTCTCAAGTTCTTGACCTTAAAATCAGTTATAGAGGTGATTGGGATTTTCACTTTGACTAATCATCAATTTTTGGCTCTGCATACTATGATTTATCTCATTTTGAAACTGTTTTCTTCACAGTTATGAACTATTTTCATTCCACTTATTTCTAGCTAAAATTAAAATACTACCTCAAAGCATTCTTCTTTCCTAAAATTGAAAATAAAATTCTTTCCTACAACACTATCTGTGAAGGAATTTTACCTGAATTAGTTTTCCATTCAGGAGTAGCACATCAGCAGGAACTGATTAAGGTTTAAGCATATAATTTATTTCTGGTTGTTGTTATTCTTGCAGATCTTCAGCAAGTCAAATGTTAGTCCTTTTGTTTTGCTTGTTAACACCTGAGTTATTTTACCAGTTCATTCTAATCCAACAGTGGCTAAATGTAATAGTAGAAAAGCTGAGTTTCTTAAAGGAATTTACTTCTGACTATTCTGTTCTGCATGATTTCCTCATCTGGACTACTAGGGCTGGGGTCATCTTAAATCATTTGTTTTCTGTGATACTTTTATGTTTGAAATTTTTTGGCTTAACATATCTTCCTCTTTTGTGTTCAATTTCATCATTCTCTTCCTCTTTTAATTCACCAAATTTATTTTCCTTTTTTTTTTCTGATCCAGTTTACATTAAATCCTCAAACAAAAAATTTTCATCTCTCTTTAAGAACGAAGTAGCCAAAATCACATTGCTTTTTCAGGTTTTTACATCAGTTTATTTATGGTTTCAAAGAAATCAGGAGATTAGAAATCCATCTCAACTCAGAGTTTTCCATACGGCACCTTATTTCAAAATGGAAAATGTTTGGTTGTCTTAAAACTTTATCATGGCCACTGGATGACAAAAGTGAATGCATATACAGTATTCTTCTTATTGTACCACATCATCATGTCACTTTATTTCTTTTAGTCATATGTTTGGCACCATAAATTTTCTATAAGTGGCTAATGTTTATTGGTCTTTTCTATTTCATTGATACAATTCTTCCTTTACATGTGTGTTTAACTTGTTCTGATGTTTTTGTTCACTCACTTTTTTTACACTCAGTTGACCACTTAACTGGCTACATCTCTTGGGTTGATCATCCATAAATCTAAATCCCATTTAGCACCAACACATGTGAGATATTGGATTAACTACACAATTCATACATCAAAACAGACTTGGGTTTAGTCTTATGTCTCTTGGCTTCCCTCTATGTTTTGATCTTAATGACTTGTTTTCATTAACTATCTCTCCTTTATATTATATTTTATGATATTGTTTACACCAAGTTGAATAAATTCTGACATCTATGCTCTTGATGTTTCACATACTCACTTTTCTTAAAAGGTTCTGAACTTATGCTCAAGTCAATACTCCCTATCTAACACTTGAATTATAAAAGATGGTAAATACTATTTATTACTACAGGTTTGTACACTGGAATGGAAGCAGATTTCCACTGGAAAGTTCTGCTCCAAAGTAGTCCTCCCATCTTATACAGTCACTTTAGGTTTCAAAATTGTCTTTATTGAGACTCTCACTGACATGAAAGTATTAATTTCTTCTTGTCTGACAAAAAATATCCTACCCCTTTATGCTCATAAAATTCCTAGAAATAACACAGTCTAGCTAACTCTGATTCTCATTTAGAGGAATGCTTTTTATGTCTTATACATATCTATTCATTGTTATGTATCATGCACTGAATCTTTTATGCAATATAAGAAAAATACTTTTTATACCAGTGCTCCAGAAAATTTTTTTTTTGTAAGGAGTAATCACTCCCAAAATTATGTCTGTGGAAGTAATTTTAATCTTTTTACAAAGTGCAGCAAAAATATTTTGTGATAAAAATAAATTCAATAAGTAATAATTATTTTATTTCAAAAGGAGAAATTTAGCACAGGATTAATTTAACAAATTAAGTCATCAGATGTAGTCATAAAAAACACAAATAATAATACTGCAACATTTTCTATCACTTAAACAGGATAATATATAGGTTAAGGGTTTTTACTCAAAATATTTAGGCCTATATAGTATTAAAATACATGTTTTCATGCAGTGCATGTTTCTTCTTTTAAGGTCTACCTGAACATTCTCAGAAAATCAGAAGTTAAACACTACTGACAGAAATTATAATAAACATTCATAATAAATAAAAGAACAGAGGGAGGGGCCTAGTATCATTATTTCCATGCAGACAGGGAAGTAATTCATTATGAAATAAACTGATCATTCATGAGTTCACCAAAAGAAACACCTGGTTGTTAGAAAGAGCTTATTTTTGTTGGTCTATTGTGTGAACTGTGCAGATCTTGGGCAGAACTTCAGAAAGTTACAAGAATGCAGCTATCATTTGCTGTTAAGGCAGTAGGAGCAGTATTAATTTTTTTTACAGCAGCAAAACATTTTTTAAAGCCATAACTGTCCAATTATTAACTGGAACATTTACTAGTATGCTTCTTATTTGGAGCATTTTTTATATCTTAAAATGAATCATGCTCTTTTTATCTTCTTCTAGCTTTTGCAATTGATTAATTATAATTATTCTGATGATCCAGTAGAACTTAAAAGCAAATTTTATGGTACATTTCTTGAATTTTTTAATCCCAAAGTACCCTTTAGAAGATATTTGTACAAATCCAAATACAATTTTAAAATTTTATTTATATCATATTACAGCTTGTTCAGCTTTGTAATTAGGTTTGTTTCTGTTTGTGACTTTTCCAGCTGTATAGAACTCCTGGTAGATAAGTTATTTCCAGTTACACGTGTAGCAAATTGTTTTAATGTGAAATAACAAACTAGTAACAAACAGTATTTATTCTAAATGCTAGTAACATGCAGTCATTAATTTTCTTTTATACAGGTTACTAGCCTAAGTTTACGTGAGAAATACCCAACCTGTCACAGGAAAGAAACAAAACATTAATTTAATTATTCAAACTATAACAATTAAGAAAAGTGTTTACTGATTATCTTTGTAAAGTACACAACATTTACAAGATGAACATTTTAAGATTTATTATACTGTTCTTTACTTATTTCAGTATTTAGGTTTAATTAATTTTTCTATATCTTGTCTTTTTTAACAAATTCCAAAATAACACTGATATTTAAGTTCAGTCTTTACATACTGTTAACTCATGGCTGAACTGAACCTTCACATCTGATTAAGGATGTTGCTGGACTATCTGGTGCTTACTGTAGGTCTTATGCTTTGGCTTTTGCAGGCTAATTCATGCTAGATGGCTTTCTAGCTAGTTTAGATTTGCTACAGTTAGAATGCATACATATTTGCACCATAATTATTACTGATTATAACAAAATACTGGATTAAACCTGTTCTTTCTGGTATGAAATGACACAAAACATAGCTAGTATACTGCTGATGAAAGTTTTTGCAAATATTAATAGTAGTTACTAAATAATACCATTCTCAGTGAAAATAAAATCGTCTTTAATTATTAACTATCTAATCTGCTACTCCTTGATCAAGAATCATCTCAGAACAAATATACAAGTTATAAGTCTGATTTCATGATGAATGCTATCTTTACTGTGTGATATGAATTAATGTGCTGACTATTTTTCAACTTTTTAGTGTGTTCTAACATACTATAATCTTGGATAGATGATCCTTATATGTTAAATTTGAAAGTATTTTTGAGCTTACACTTAGTAAAAACTGTAACTGGAAAATATTTACTGAATATGTGCTGTTCAAGACAAAGCTATTTGATATGTGAAAGTTTATTTCATTTGCTGATGCTTAATACAAGCATATTTTTAAAATCAAAAGATTCAGGTGCTCAGTTACGTTCACATCTAAACATGTTGTCTGGTAACCCAAGTATCCTGATATAACCTGACAACAATCTTAACAAGTTATCATCTATGTTTGTGGGATCATTAAAATAGAAAAATAAAAGTTAACATTTCCTCATAATGCAAATTTATTTCTAATAGGTATTAATCATCTCTCATCTCTCATCCCAAAGCTACTTTGATTTTGATTTGCTCTCTAAGCATTGCTGATTTTATTTTTCTCTAGCACTCCAGTCTTGCACCCTTTCCGAAGATGTGCAGATCACGTGATTACTCTCCACCAACCCTACCATACCATCTACATTATCACAGCTAACTCCCTATTTGTATTTAGCAAAGAGATATACAGTACCAAGTTAGCATGAAAATGCTGTGAAACATGGCACGAAGAAACATGACATACAAACTTGAAAAATCTAATGTGGAAGTAAATGGCTTATATGAGGAAATGCCAAGGGTAAGCCCTCAAATTATATTAGATAATGATAATTGTACAAAACCTACTCAAAAACCTTTCTTGGTCCACCACTCCAACCAGAAACAAAAAATGGTAAGGATCCAAACTACAAGGATCACAGGTCAGAAGGGATGAGCAAAATTCACGACCTGCTTTTCCTCATGAAGCCCATGAGTGATGGTCTCATAAATACAATACAGTGAAAAATGTCAGCTGGTCTTACAGAAACACCCAATCTCGAGCATTACATAATGATACAGAGTTAGTGCACACACACACACACAAAATATTAAAAGCATGCCTAACTAGGTAACACCTAGCACCAGATGGGATCCTGAAATATAAAGTACATCACAGAAACAAAATTAGGAATAAAAAAAAAAAATGTTTAATTACGTCAGTCAAAGGTTACCAGATATATGTCCATAGAATTATCACAGGAAAAAGACACAGATAGGTCAAGCTGATAAAAAGCAAAAATTATTGGGAGTTGTCTAAATGCCAACCTGAATAATCTCTTCCAAAGGTTGGTGGTTGGTTGGTTGATTTAGTGCTTTATGGCATAAAGCAGCAAGGTTATCTATGCCAAACGTCTGGTAAAAAGGTAAAAGTAAATTCAGTAAAATTCACAAAGAAAAACTAAGGTAAAACAAAACAAAGTAAAAAAAAAAGAGCATAAAACCAATGTTTACATCTAATCTACTATGTCAAGAGTTGTTGTAAAGGACTTTCTGTAGTGTGACTGTTATAATCATAACTCACCAGGAAGACTAACAGGTAAGTACAAAAACCACCATTAGTCACCTGAAGTTGGCCTTTCCAGTCCTGGTTTCGAGTTACTTAATGTTACGGTCAGTTTCTAATTTCAAACTTTACTAGATAAACTGTGATTTTTAAAAGGGAGCCACATTAAAAAGGTGTAAAGTATATATTAAAAAACACTACCAAGGTGGACAGTGTCACCATCACCAATAACACTAATTTTATGGACAAACCTTGGGGCAGAACATGCTTAAAATGGTGCCATCATTGTGGATCATAATGATGACAAGAAAGTAAAATGTGCATCAGTTCCAGATAAAAGAAAATAATGAGTTAAAAAACTGTCTAGTTAGAACAGCTTTCTATATGATCCAGGGCAAGATAAATGGCATACAGTTCAGCAGTGAACACAGAAACTGTAGAATGGATTCCGCGGTCAACCACTGAACCACAACAAGCCATGGCAGAGCCCACACAGTCACATGATTTCGAACCATCTGTATAAACAAGAATGGAAAGATGGTTCGGAAAATGTTCAGGATATAGGAGACAGTATTTCCAATCAGGAGTGTCTATTTTTCTCAAATGACTTAAAGATAAGTCACAATTGGAAATGTTATCCAAGGACAGACAGACCCAATTCATATAACTGTGCTTGGATACAAAGGCCAAAAGGAACAATGGCAGACTGTCTGCTCTAAAACGGTGTGGCCCATCGAGAAAGAAAGATACAACTTAGGTGGGATGCTTTAGTAAAGAAGGAAATTTCAAAGCATATAGTAAGACAATTCCAAACGGTGGAGGTGCAAAGAAGGTTCATGAGACTATGTATAAGCTCTGAACTAGGGAAGTGTAGAAAGTCCCAGTGCAGAGACTAAGTCCTTGATGATGAAGAGGATCTAGCATCTTTAACGCCAATAGCCAACAGATCAGTGATCCATTGTCAAGTTTTGATTGAATAAGAGCACGATATATCTTTAGCATAGAACGCTGATTGGCTCCCCAAGTGTTGGTAGGGAGGACACAGAGAATGTTCAGTGCTCTTGTACATTTGTCCATAGCTGCTTGATGTGTGGTATAATGGTTAGCTTTCAGTCAAAGATAAGCCCCAAGAACTTAGTCTCAGAGACCACAGGCAGCAAAACTTCACTGATACGGAGTTCAGGATCAGGGTGAATACCTTGTTGGTGACAAAAGTGCAGGCAAACGGTTTTAGAGAGAGAGAAGGTAAAGCCAATTGCTGTGGTTTACTTCAGTAAACAATTGAGGGCATTCTGTAGCTGCTGCTCAATATACCTCATGTTTGACGACTGACATGTTATTTGAAAATCGTCGACACAGAGCATGCTTGCAGCAGTGAGAGGGAATTCTTCAGTGATGACATTCATTTTTATACTGAAAAGTGTGACACTCATAATACAGCCCTGAGGGACTCCAAGTTTCTGAAGAAAGGAACGGGAAAGTGTCATGCCCACATAAACTCAGAAGTGCTAGATACCCTGCAAAAACTTTCACCTAGAGTATCAATGATGCTCTGGATATCAGCTACTACCCGGCCATCAGAGAGCAAGATCGAGAATGGGAGAGAGTGATATTGCCCACTGACCTTTCGAATCTTGTCAGAAATGACTTTGGAACTTGTGGTAGAGGATATACTAGTTGTGAACTTAATCCAAGGTTCCTTCTGGCTTTGACATCTTACCCTCCTAGCATGTGCACTGGCCCACTGGAAAGCAATGCGGTTCAAGAGTGTGGGATATCTACAGAAAGTATCACAGGCTCATTTTTGAGCCTTCCGTGCTATGTGGCAGGCAGGATTTTACCATGGACGAGGATATAGTGAAAAATGTGTCAAGGTGTTAGGAATACATTCAGCAGTAGCTTGTATAATACAGTCAGTTACTGTTGCCACACAGTTGTCTATTGATGGCTGACAGATGATGGCAGGATCAAGTTCTGAGAGAGCAGTGAAAGTGGGCTAGTCTGCCTGATTCAGCTTCCACCTAAGCACACAGGTTGGGTGGCATAGACTACAGCCACTCTATATCAAAATTATAGGAAAATGATCAGTGCCTCGTGGATTATTGTCAACCTTTCACGAAAAATGAGAAAATGATGAAGGGGAACAAACTGAGAGATCAATAGCAGTAAAGGACTGACTAGGCACATAGAAATAAGTATAAAAACCAGTATTGAAAAGAGAAAGGTTGTGATCAGAGAGCATACACTCTCCAGAGCAACCCCTCCTATCAGCACTTCCCAAGAGGGGATGATGTCCACTAAAGTCCCCAAGATGAAAAAGGGGAAATGGCAACTGTTCAATGAGCACATCAAGATTTGATTAATCACGTGTCTCTCCAGGTCACAGATAGATAGAACAAACAATAATGGTATGACCCAAGGAAACACGGATGGCTATGGCCTCCAAGGGTGTATCGAGTGGCAAACAGGGTGGGCACATGCTGATCAACAAACAGTGTCACTTCTCCATGCACTCATCCATCACACAGCCTGTCATTTCTATACAGAGAAAACTGCTGAAATATGACTGTATCAGCAGGTTTCAGATATTTTTCCTGTTAGGAAAGACATACAGGATGGTAGGAAGCAATCAGGGTTTTGATGTCATCCAGATTAGAATGCAACATTGGCAGTTCCACTGTATTGAGGTAGCCATTTTTACTTATGTGTAGGCAAATTGAATGAAGAACCCTTCTGTTTATGACCATTTCTTTTTTCTTTACTGTCCTTATTCCAGAGAGGTCTACCAACCTTCATGGGTCCTGCCATAAGTCAACTGGGCTAGTCTTTGCTGTTAGAAGAGGATTTTATTGACTGAGGATGTCAACGAATGATTGTTTTGCATCTTGGGGTGAGAGAGGAAGATGTACCCAAGGAAATGCCTGTACCCAGAACCAAATGAAGTGGATCATGGGATTTCCTGCAATGTATGTTTGGGACAAAGATGGGTATTGAAGTTGATTCATCAACTTTTTAAAAAAACTTTTCATTTGTTTGGAAAAAGATTCTTTAGGAGGCACAGAGAGATCTGCCTGCATTCCCATGCCAGCTGTACAATAAAGTGCAGTAGCATACATCCAAGATGAGGTGATGGACAGCAATTTTTGAGCCTCAAGATAGTTAATGTTATGAATCATTTTGAAATACTGCATGTTCTCTTCTTCCAATCATTTAGGGAAAAAATGAAAGTTGACACAATGAGGGCCCATTTCACACTCATAAACATCATGGTCCTTGCCACTGCAACAAGCACACATGAAAGAACCATGGCATGAAGTCTTCCAGTGACCAAACTGTTGACACCAGAAACATCAGGGAGGGTTTGGAATGTATGGCCATACTCTGCAATTAAGATATCCTGCCTTCATGGAGGCAAGCAGACATGGTGATGTAAATGTCAGAACGAGGACATTGGTTGGCATCGAAATTCCATCTTTGCGAGTGAAGATACACCTCACTGCAGAAACCAGCAAGAATCTCTGACTCTTGGATGTTCTTCTAATCCCTCTCAACCATAATTCCTTGTGATGAATTCAAAGTAGCATAAGGTGTAACCTCTATCAGTATATCCCCAATAGCCTTTGAATGCAGGAGGAGTTCACTGTGTTGAGATGTGGATGTTTCTACCAATATGTCACTAGATTGAAGCTTTTTTAACTAAATTTGGAGAGCTAGTAAGTCCCTCTGGTCCCTTCTGAAAGAAAAAGGGAGACATTTGTTCTAAAGATTTGTCTGAAAGTGAGTGCAATATCAGAAAATGAGGTATAACAGGTGGTATGGATGTTGAGGATTGCTGTTCAGAATCTTTAGGACATGGTCATTTACCTATAGACTGTTTTTTTTCATTATTTTAAGATTTTTAATTGGAGTATCCACAATAGAGAATGGGAAATTTTGGTGCTCACTGACCCCACCCACCATGGAGTCCAACAAGGGGAAGCACTACAATGTCAAACAAGGACACTGCAGCAACGCCAGGGTTTTATTAGCACTATATCCAAACACCAGCATCAGATATAATATCCACAACACCGGTACTTGGTTGACCCTAGCCCAAGTGGACCAGCTGACTGACCCATGGGGGGCCACCCCAAGGCTGACTGTTTAAAGGAGTTCAAGGCCAAAGTGATGTGCAAGGGTTGGACCCATCAACCACCAGAATCCTCTCATCCCCTTCATACATGGGTGGATGTTTATATCCTAGAGGAGGTACACTGAAAGAACAGAACCTTCCCCGAGAAGGTCCTCTCATCACGTGCAGGAGTCCACACTGAAGGACCAGAGATTGGTGGACTTGGGCAGCAAAAAACATCGTTAAATGATCAATTTGATGAAAAGAATATTGTTGCAGATGATGACATTCTCTGGACATGTCAGAATACACCAACCACATGAGTTGAAAAAACCAAACTGACAGTAGTAGGTGTCAGATCACAAGAAACAGAGGGGTTCCGTGGGACAATATATAGAAATAAAAATCCAAAAAAGGAGATAGTACAAACCACATAACACTGCAGGAAACAAACCGGACAAAGAATATGATCTAGATCTAAATGGTGGTACAGGTGGGAAATTTAAGATAAAGAAATAGAAAAAAAGGTTAAAACAACAGCTTTGAGCAGCAGAAGTTTTGGGAAGAAAAGCCTGAACTGGATGGAAAATAACACGAAAAATGGTAAATGATGTGAGAAACACAAATGGCTTAAATAATGGAACACTAACTTCATGCAAGGTTAAGGAGGAAGTAGGCTGGAAAGGAAATATGGCACAAGAAACAAATTGCAATGAGTACAAAAGAAGAAATGGATAAATTTCAATCCAGCAGGGAAAAAGGGAAGTGGCAGATGGATCAAATGAAAGATAACTCCCATTGTGGTCAGCTCAATGACAAGCCAAGAAGTAAAGTTGGCCCATACCTCAAGGTGAGGGTCATGGGAAGGTCCAAGGGATTATGGAGGAAGAGTTCAAAACATTTCATGCTCATCTGAACAGACAATTTGACAGCATACAAAGATGCAAGTTTGGAGAAGTTGACCACTACTGTTTATAAAAAAGACTGAAACAAATAAATATCTGAATTTGTACTCATGCCATACAATAGTTGTCAAAACCATAATTATTAAAGCACTAAAATCTAGTGTTACAAGTTTCTCATCTACATGAAAAGATTTTGAAGAATAAGTTACCTAAAACAATTTAATGTGTGTTATACAGTTCATCTGCCTCAACTATTTATGACCCAATAACTTATAACGTTATGAAAAGAAAAAATGACTTTTTCCTTACATACCAGGCCAAGGAAAAACACCATGTTGGGTAATGAATAAACCTAACATCATCATACTTTTTTTATATACTCCTACACTATGCGACAGTCTTACAAAGATAAAAGTCCTTCTTCTCAGTCCTTTCACAAGGAACATGGTTCATGAAACTTAAGTATAAGTGTAAAACATCTATTACAAGTAAGGTTCAAATAAAACCAAAGACCTTTGCTATAAACACATCAGGAAAGAGACTACATAATAGATCTAAAAATGCCAAAGTAACAGACAGAAAAATAACACTGAATTAAGAAAAATTAATTGGAAAAGTTATTGGTATTCAAGAACAAGACAGTGAACCATCAATAGGTATTAATCCAAAACAACAGCTAACAACTACTTAGCACTGCATGTACACCACTAATAAAAGTAATAAAACATTACTTGTTGTGGTTTAACTTCACAATGAATTATCTGAATTTGAAAAATTCCTTTATTTGTATCTGTCTGTACAATATCCATAATTTATCTTCCTCATGTTTATTATACTATATACTAAAACCATCAATTTATATTTTATATTCATCATAACTCTATGTTTTATAACTTTAATACCAATGTCAGTTACTGTTACATCTGTTGTCCAGATACCTGTTTTAAAGCAGAATCCTACAGTTTAGTATTTTTATTGCTCTGTACAATAATGCTTGATGAAAGTTTTGTTAGTGCACTGAAAGTGTGCAAATAAAGAACTTTAACACAAAGAAAAGTTTGTGTATAATTCTACATATTAATTTATCAACGTAACAAGTCTAAAACAACTATTAACAACTTACTACAAATAGTGTATTGAAGATATTGTTAAACAATTTCAAAATATAAGCATTATACTATCCAAAACTGAAAACCATTTAACCTACCTTGTACTTACAACATGATATTCAATGGACTAAACTTCTGTTATCATATTGAGAACAAGCATATCTCAATTATCTTACACAATTAAAAACAGCTATTCTTCATGAAATAATATCTTCATACAAATAAAAAGTATTCTTTACAATTGACAACAAAATGTAAGTGTTACAACTGAGTCTGCAGTAAGTGTTCAAGGTAATAAAGATATTATGAGAATTATTGGAATCAATGCTGATCAAGAATATCACAAGATCAAACACAGACAAATTGAAGGACTCAAAAAACTGTTATTGTTATTTATATGTGACATGAACAGAAGAATGGAGGTAAATACACATACAGTCATAAATTTAAGTGACAAATGTCTCAATAATAATGAAATAAGTGTATTATCTCTTAGACTTGTTATGTATTGTAATTTATCCTGGACGAGTTTCTAATCTATTATATTATGTATACTAGGTATTAAGATTTCAAATAGCCAGAAAATTTTTATTTTGGAGTTAATTAGATATTAATAAGTATTAAATTTCTGATATTTGTCAACAAAGTTGATATACAGTTTTCTTTATTAACATAAATATATTTTAATATAAAAACAATACAATTTATAATAAGGATTTTTACAAACTTACAAACTACTGAGTCTTACCTGGTCTAGAACTAAATATTTTATTGCTGGTCCAGGTTCACAATAAATGAAATAATTCTGAGTTGATATTGTTTTACCTTGCCTAAGCTAGCATTGCATTTTCTTGACTGGTGTCACACTGGTCATAAACCAACTTTTTATGGAGAAGATATTTAATGCTTTCATATAAATAATAACATCCAAAGTAATTCACTGAAGTTAAACAGTTTGTAATGTTCAAAATCTGTAAACATTTCTGGTCAAATTCAGTAGTTTTCTGATTAATAAGCATTAACTGCAATTGTAGTTTCCTAGGCTTACATTATACTGACTACTGTAACCAAAAATAATAACTGTACCTTGGCATATCAGTTTTATATAACAATCACAAAATATTATTGAACTGTCAGCAATGTTCAAAAACAGGTAAACCACATTGTTGATTCTTGCTCTAGAGAATTTTCTACACATTTAGAGAACAGGTGGGATTTGCACAATACAGAGGCAACAATATATGTTACATGTATCAAAGTGAAACACACATGGGTATCAAAATAAACATGTAGCAGCAAACCCATTACACATTTAATTCTGTTCCTACCCTGAAGCAAATACACTATATTCAAGAAGTTGCTAATACATTAGATCTCACAACTATTAATGAAGTGTGTTTCCAAGTTCAAGGAGCCCTAAAATCATTTATGAGTAAACCTTGAAACAATATAACTAAAACAAAAAAGCTTCAAGCCATCAGTAATTTAATCTTAAACTGCCATGATTATGAGCAAAAGACAGAAAAATTGTTAATGGACACAAAAATCAAAGACTATCTACAGATCCAACTGTATGTAAAGAAAAACTTAAAGAAGTTTGGAGCATGACAAAATGAAATAAGCATGACTTTGTACAAAATATTATCTGTACACATTCAGTTTCTCCATAGTTTTATGGTTTGGCTAAGATACATAAACCTCATGTACACAGTGACCTATTGTATCTTACATACATTAACCAGTCCAAAAAACAGCCAAATTTATTCCTAGCATGCTAAACCCTCTAACAACAGACCCAGTTTATTCAATTAGAAACTCATGTTTCTAACCAGACAATATCATGGCTAGCCTCAACACTGTTTCACTTTTTGTCAACCTACCTACTGAAGATACTATGGATATAATACAAAAATTATAAAATAATGACATCTCACTTCCAATAAGAACTTTATCAGCATCCCAAATCATAATTTACCTGGTCATATGTTTCAATACAAATTACTTCTATTGTTTTTGAATTTGTTTTTGTTTTGAAGTTCTCATAAACATACATGAGGGCTATTTGAACTAGCTCTTCCTAATTTAGCAATGAAAGGCTGAAGGGAAGCCAGCTAGTCATCACCATCTACTGCCAACTATTGACTGACTTTTAAAAATGATAATGGGTTTGACTGTCACATTATAATGCTCCTATGGCTGAAAGGACAAACATGTTTGGTGGGATGGGGATTTGAACCTGCAACCCACAAATAGCAATTTCAGCATGCTAACCACCTGGCCAAGCCACACTCACTTCCACTGAAATGGCTGATTTTACAGAATGTCAGATAGTACTCCAATAGGTTCACAGTAGTAGCAAAAACATTCACGCAACATTCTGAATGCCATTTTAACACTATGTCTTTATCAACCACATACATAATTAAGATATGTTGACAATGCATTTAGTTTATGGATCCATGGAGAAAAAGAGCTCAAAATCTTTCATGCTTAACTGAACAGGCAATTTGACAGCACATACTTTTCCACATAAAGTGGGTAGCACACTTGCATTGTTCAATGTTCTTGTTCACAAAGATACAAGCTTTAAGAAGTTGACCATTAGCATTTATTGTAAGAAGACTCAAAGAAATAAATATAATATATGCTCATACCATAAAACAGCTGTTAAAACTGGGATTATCAAAACAGTAAAATCTAAAGATACTAGTACAGGCTCCTCAATTTATCCAGATGAAAAACATATCCATCTTGAGAAGATTTTCAAGAATAACAGTTATCAAAATAAAATGATTAAATGTGTATTGTATGGTTCATCTGTCTCAAATATTAATGAACTACAATTGAAAATCACAATGGAAAGTAAAAGAAATTTCTTCCTTATATACAAAGGTCAAGGAGAAAAATTTTGAACAGTAATAAATAAAAACTAAGATCACCGTAGTTCTCTTATGTCTTTTTACACTACTGACATTATCCAGAAAGTAAAATTCTTACTTCCTAATACCTCTCACAATCCTCTGTAATAAATAATACATTATGGAAATGCAACCTCTTACAAAATTCAAAAAACACCAAATATATATTAGGACCTTTGCTATAGACTCATCAGCTATAGCTTGTTACCTTCACGAAATCTAACATATGACAGACCTAAAATATGTCAAAGTATTAGACAGAAAATAAAACACCAAACTCAGAATAAAATCAAAAAAGCTATTGCCATCCAAGAATAAGGCAGTGGACAACCAAATATTATTAATAAAAACAAAAAAAAGCTAAAAACTATTCAATACTGTATGGACACTATAAATAAGACATACAAAGATTATATTTGTTGAGGTTTTGATGTAAAAGTAAACCTTTACTTTTACAACATTTTATTTGAAGCTATTTCTGTACATAATATCTATAACTATATTTTCCTTATGTTTATTATATCAAAGAAATTGATATATATATTTTATATTTATCTCAAATGTATGTATTTAATAACTTTAATACCAGATGTTATTGTTAGAACTCTTGCCTAAATACGTGATTTACAGCAGTATTCCACAGTTTAGTGAATTTTTATGTTTCTGTACATTACTGCCTGATAAATGCTTTGATAGAGCCAAAATCTCACAAATAAAAGTACTTTAATGTAGAAAAAAATGTGTGTAAAAGTTAACATTTTTCTAAATAGAAAATGTATTTCTAGTAATACTTACATCATCTCAAAATTATAGTTAATGCTTGACTGCCAGGACTTCTTCCTTTGCACATTTAAGCATTGTCTCTTATACACCACCCACTTGCCCTAAGCAAAATGTATCTACTGATATTTTTGACCTATATAAATGTGCCCTCTATATAACCATCTCATTCAACAAATAATATCACTTTTTTGAGACTAATTGAATTTCCATTTCTAACACTGGCTCTTAGTGGTGAGAAATGGCACTAGTGTGTCAACAGAGGTGAGTATTATTGGAAATTCATTTTCAATTTTGGAAAATTTTAACTTTCACTTCTACTCTAACTTATAGCCAGAATCACACAATGATAAGGTGGAGGGACTAGTGAAGGAATCATCTGTACAGAAAGCATCTGCATATATTATAGGTATGTCAATAGAAAATTGTATCATGGATAAAACTGTACGAGTTATCATCACTACAGGCCATGTTCCAACCATGTTGCCAAGGTTCCATTACTCAGAACTGGGATTAGGGGTCATGGTCTCTATATTCCACATTGGTGGCTAGAAAAATTGAATTTGTTTTATGTTATGAGTGTATCTCAATCTATACCCATAAGTGTGACGTTTCATGAGCCACCAAAACCACAAGAATGCAACCTGAAAAAGTCCAAAAGGCAACATTACATCCTCAAAATGATTGGATCATGTAGGCCTTACCAAACTAAAGGAAACAGAACTCATTCAGTCTTCAGTTATGAACATTCATCCTCACTCCCGAGTTATGTGAAAAAAGTACATTCTACTTGCCCCCAGAATTATTATGGGGAGAATGTGAAATAATTGTGCTCAACTAAAGACCCAGGATAGGACCACTCCACATTCAGAATAACAAGAAAACAATAGACAATCTTACATGAACAATGTACTGAACTAATACTGATTAAAAACAAGGGCCATGCAGATCCCAACAAATTTGTACTGGTGCCATTCTGACTGATTACTGGAAAAAAAAACATCCAGGAGTCCAGATAGGAAAGCCTCTAATTTTGCTTTTTTCTTCAAAAGTGGAGGAATTCACTTTAACATTTTGGAGGTAAAACCTCTATTGAACACCCCACTGACCAGAAACTGAGTGTGGTAAGAACAACCTAGCTCTACTAGAATTGGGGTGGGTGGGTAATGCACACTGGGAAGCATTGTGGAACAGTGTTCTGGAAACAGAGTAATAGGTGAACCAAGTTCCCTAAATTTTTAAAAACAAACTGACCCCAATTTATTCACTCCAGTGATCAGCAGAATCTCCTGATACTTTACACTAGATAATCCATGAATGGTAGTCCTGGGCAAAACTTGCTACAGACTTGAAACCTGTGAAAATGAGGTACGAGTCCCTGAAAGGTAGTGCTGAAAAATTAACTCCTCCATATAATTTAACAGAAATGTCCAAGATAACTACATGGGAGTAGGTAAAAACCTTGAGTTGAATAGACTGTC
Source organism: Carcinoscorpius rotundicauda (assembly GCA_011833715.1). Classification (NCBI taxonomy): domain Eukaryota; kingdom Metazoa; phylum Arthropoda; class Merostomata; order Xiphosura; family Limulidae; genus Carcinoscorpius; species Carcinoscorpius rotundicauda. The sequence goes on along the minus strand of CM022395.1, from coordinate 13,654,731 downwards.
AGATCAAGTAGCTAAAGAAAAATAAAAGTACTGATGATGGTCTGCACACAAAGAAAAGACACAGAATGACCTTTAATTGGCAATTCAAATGAGCTGCTAAGGACATGGAAATGTGACAAATCTGATTATATGTGACTCTCAGAAGATTCATCACTTTCAATGTAAGCCCAGAATAAAAAGTCATTGTCTAGTATCTCTAAAGGCATTAGTGACAAGCAACAAAATCTTGAAGACCTTCACTGAACATGATCATAATTGAAATCTAATTGGAAACAGAAATGAGAAATAGTGATCAGATGAATCTGTAATAATGGTTTATCCTCTTTCCTATCTGACAGTATCTTGGGTAAGAAGAACTGGTTTGAGGATACAGAGAATGAGAGTGCAGTCGTTGACAAACAGCACAAATCACCCACACTTGTGATGTCCATGGGTCAGCAACCACAAAAAATAAACCTTCAGGTAAAGTGGATATATGGCATATGAGAATCATGTCACAAACAGGTGTTAAAAAAAGAACATTTAATGTAAATGTAAAATACCCATCACGTAACTGGAATGGTCACTTGAGACCAACGACCCAAAACAACATAAGAAATCTACCAAGGAGTAAAAGAATGTGTAGTTGTGAGAGTTGAACAGTAGCTGATGAAGCCACCGTAAACAGGGCTATTGCAGAAGATGCAAAATCTCTGCCTAAGATTCACATAATAAAAATAAGTTACTGTTGTCACTTCTTACTGAAATGCATTTAACCTCCTCTCAATATGTTATAAGTGACATTATTGTAGAGAAGCGTTCATCTCAAAGACCAAAAAAAAACTGATACAGTTACACAGCAATCCCAGAAATTAAACCTCCATGTTGCGAGAGACTGCAGAACCCCTATGCCTGCAATCCAAGCTTCTTAATAGCTGGACATACCATATTATATCATGGCTGCCTCCATAGATATAACTGCGAAGTTACTAAAATTATTTGTAATGAAAACAAAAGAATCGTAAAAAACTTTCATTAGGTAAATACATACATAGTCAAAATAAAAAAAAACCTAGCACTTAGTATATTCTTTAATTCATCTAAATTTAAAGTAAAACAACATAGGATAATGTTTATTTTGTAAAATAAGATGTTTGATAGTCATAACTTTATCTTGTAAAATTTGGAAAACATTAAGGAACTAATAGGTATACTTGGAACATTTCTCACATTGTAATTAAATAAAAACATACTTGGAAATTTAAATAAGAAAATATCTTGTTAAAATTATACAAAAACTTGATGTAGCTTTAATTCACATACATTTTACAATATTGGCAGGAATAAATTGTCAAAAATTCATGCTCAGAAATCAATAACACAAAAATTTTGTATTTCTCATTATTACTACTTACTAAGTCTTGTTTAAGCTGTATATGACTACAGCTAGACTTTTGTTTTCACTCTTCAGCCCTTCTGACAATTTATATGCACAAAGGCTAAACTGTGGTGTATATGTTCCATCTACTTTTTAAAAGATGTGAATGTGTTATTTTTCAGCTTATTTATTTTTAAGTGAAACCAGTTTTCACGATAAATAATACATGTGCTTGGACCACACAGAAACTTGCATAACATTGCAATTGCTTCACCCATAGCTCCAAAGCAGAAAGTTTGATTTATTTTCTGATGGTAATAAAACACAAACCACAGAGTCCCAACTAAACTAGCCACACTAAAACATGGTAACCATTGGTTTTACATGACACAAATTAGTAATTCACAACAAAACGAGTAAAATGCGATCAACTTATCAGATTTACATTCAAATTTAATTATACAAGCTTATTATCAATATATCTAAATTAGATTGGTACCAAGAAAGCATATTTTAATTCAAGTTTGAAAACTATGTAACTTTTAACTTCTTAATTTAAGAAGGAAGTTTTCAAATAAATCCTGATTCTTTTCTTCTCTATGTTACATATCTCTCTGCTCTGAATTCTTTATTTTAAATTTTCATTCCTATTTTGCATTGGTTTCAGAATACCACTAATTGGAAACATCAGCTATGGATACTGATAGGCCAAATCTTAAAATAAGAAAGTTTCCCATCTTCATCATTAAAAATAAATTTTATACAACCATCAAATAACCTTCTCCCAACTCTTCATCTATTGAAAGTTACTTATTCACTTATGTTTACTTGTCAATGGTACATGATTATGACCAACAGAAAAGCCACTTTGTAAACTATGTGATTATAATGTCTTTATGTTAATTCATTAAAAGATGTTACTTTCAAAGCAAATTTTATTAAGTGAAGAATAACACTGAAGCTTTATTTATTAAATGACATTTTTTAAACATTTTCATGGATCAGTTGGAAAGCTTGATAAATTGTAGTAGTCTTGAAGAATATTTTTTTTTATCTGAATTACTGTTTGTTTATTGAAATGCATAAGTGAAAATGATAAAAATTTGACAAACAATTAAGTGGAGAACATTTAGGGTTAATGAAATCCAGCTTCTGTGTAACATGCTTGATTCCTAAAGTGTTAATTTTGTTTCTTTTTTAGGTACATTTTTTACTTAGCTATATACTGAGTGATATAACGTAATTCACAGTAGTTAGAAACAGTTTAAACATAATTTAACAATAAAAGGCTCAAACTTTTAAATAAATAATTTTATTCTCCCTCATAACCTCCGAGTGATTTTAGTTAAAAAAAAAAAAACCACCTTAATTCATGTTTTTCAGCTTTTGATACGAATTATTTTGCTACAGTTAGTGCTAGGGTAGAAAAATAGATATAAAAACAACAAAAATTACCAAGCACTAAGATTAATCAGTCTAATTCATTAAATTCACAGACAAACCTTAAGTAGCAATACCTTTTGAAAAGCTATTTTTGTGTGCAGTATGCTTCCAACATTTACTGAAAACTTACTTGCTTTTAGAAAAGTATGCATAATAAATTCTCCATATATTTTCCAATACAGTCTGCCTTTTTATAAAATCTTCATTACATTGGTTGACTATCTTTGTACTTCTAGACACAAAATTATCAAGCACATGAAACTTAATTTAAAAAATAAAAGTAGCATGTTAACCCAGAGATTTTTGCATAACTAATATATACATATATGTCCAAAATATGTTTTTTGGTTGTCCAAGGCATATTAAATATAGAATTTCTCATGTACTAAGAAATGGGTATTCATGAGATATTCAGTCCATTTAAACTATTTTATAGTTTTAATTATTTTTTATTGAATGAGTAATTATAAGTAATTGATCAGTTCTTAATTGTATTTATTTTGTATGCATCTTATTGTATGTGTTATGAATTTGACTGCATAGCCAATGCATATACAAAACAAAAAAACATCACAATTTTCAATCAGATATATATTTAATGACTTTACCTACTTTCACAATTTGATGTTTAAAGGCACTATTTATAACATAGTATATTGTTTTAATGCATTTTCTAAAAGTAAGGTCAAAAAGTAAATGAAGTTAAATGTCTTCATTACAGCTAAGTATTTTTAACAATATTGTAAAAGTTTATAAAAAGCAACAATTCAGTTCAAAATCAATCATGAAATTTAGTAACAAAAGTGACAGGCATCTGCAAGATTCAAGCCATTAACTATTACAGAATAGTTTCATTATATAAATTAAAGTTTCTTTTGCTTTCATCTGTAAAACTTTTTACAGAAAATACTTCAAATTATCCATATTGAGCATCTCTGTATTATGAAAACTGGCATTAATGTACGTTGTATTGTTTAGACTGTACAATGTATGTGAAAAATTCATGCGACAGATTTGCAACTTAAGTTTTCATTGATTGCCTATATCTGTATGTCTACTTGCAAAAACCATTCATTCAATATTAGAGGAACAACAGCTGTTTTTTAACCATGTGACATGCTTCTTGTAGTTTAATGTTTTTACACTCACTAATACATACTCATGTTAATCTAAAACATGAAAGTCAATACTTTTTCCTTCAATTTTAAATACTGAGAAAAATTAAAAGAAAATCTCAATTGTGAGTTATCTAATGTTATATTAAGAATAACTGCAGTAAAAGTTAGGGATTTAAAAAATGAATCACGTAATGACCCAGTAATTTACAAACACTTTTAAAGAAATTCAAATTTGTTTTTGATATGTTGCTATAAATATATCATGAGTTGAGAGAGTGTTTTCCCTTTTCAAGTAGTCTACTTTGGAACTTAAATCTACTTACTAAATTAAGAAAAAATACAAAAACAATTTGATTACAGGGAGTTGTCACTGTTATCAAATTTCACACAGAATTACTTGAGGGTTACCTGCACTTCCTGTCTCTAATTTTGAAGTGATGTACTGGAGGGAAGGCAGTTAGTAAACAGTAGCCCAGTGGTTGACCCAGGTTACAGAAAAAAACCTTATCAGTGAAAGATATGCTAATAACCAGAAATAAATGATACCAAGATATACATAAGGTCAAAACCAAATCAGATACAAGGACAATAATTAACTAACTTATTATATTAGCTTCTAGGGAAAAAAAAGGGGTACAAATCCTAGTTGAATGGAAACAGATTAATTAAATACTTACTTCAAAAAGACAGGAAACTTTGGTTCAATAAGAACAAAGAGGAGTACTTTAACAGAAAAAAAAAGATTGGTAAAGAATAGTTTATATCTTTAAAATCCCTTAAAATTTTCCCCTAGGACTAGCATTAAATAACAATGTTCTGGATAACACTTACGTGGCTGTACCCTGTAGATTGATAACAGCAAGGCAGATATGACATACTTGTTTTAATATCTTCCTTCACCTTACAACTTCTATAACATGCATGCAATTTTGTTGATTTGTGGTTTATGGTTAAAGCCTCCTCTATTTCAGGAATGCCACTGTAATTAGCCAATGTGTGATGATTCACATGTACCTGAAAAATTCAACAACATTTATTTTCTAAAAACATATATTTAGTCTCAAATTTTGAAAATAAAAAAATGTAGTTCAAAAATAATTATTAAAAGACTTGTTATCAAGAAAACAGTGTTCAATGTACAGCTGGAAAAAAGTATTTATTACAACAGCATTAAAAAAAATATACACAAGTGGAGCTGTTTGTACAAAATGTACCCAAAGATTCAGCACTTACCACCTGATAAACAAATCATGTTTATTTATTTAAACATTTTTATTATTTAAAAATGTTTAGGTAATACCAAAATGCAGTAATATTCTGCTAATACAAATATTTTAACAAAACAATTGAAAAAATTGTAGTAAATGAGCTGCATATCAGTATGCTGAAATACAATGGTTCAAACATAACATTGTATTTTGAGTTTACTACATGCTTATTAACAAGTTTCTTGTCAAATGTTTCAATATGCAATTTTTGTTTCTGGTTTTTCAAATGCTGTAAACTAGATGCTTGTTACTATTAGATTGCCTTGATTAAGGATCACTGCTTGAGCCTTTGCTTTTACTCATTTATATTAATGATACTGACCAGTATATAATTCATAAAGTAGTAATGTTTGTTAATTACTATAAAATTTTGGGTACTTTAGCTGTATTCAGCTACCATAGCTCAAACTATTCTGAATTTGCATTTTGGTTGAAGGTGTAATCGGCAAAGTAACATCTGATAGATTGAACTTTCTAATTACAAGGCAAACAACACCAATTCTGCAACACCTCCACCGTTTCCAAAGCTGTATTCTTTACATGCACTTTTACAGTCTTTTAATGATGTGAGAAATTAGAAATGTAAATTGATTAATCAATTTTTGTTTGTAGATATTTATATTTAATAAGTCTATCAAGTAATACATACCAATGTTAACTTATGTTAAGTCATTAGTTTACTTAGCTAAACCAAATCCAGTTTAATTCTGATGAGCTCTCCCACATGTTTATTGTAGGAAATAGAGAAAAGTGAAAATAAAAGAACAGCTGTAATTTTTGCCAATCATACCCTTAAGAAAAAAATTATCTATTCCTTTATTTTCAAACACATTCCCTTGTTTTAATAAAGACCTTAGAATTTATTTGAAAGCTAATGGTATTACATCAAGTGGTATGATTATTTACTAATGAAACAGCTATAAAAGTTTATATATTATTGGATACCATAGAGAGAGCAACAATTAGACTATCATGTAATAATAAATATATTGGAATATTTGTTTTATAGTTTTAGCATTTTAAGTTCCTTTCATTTGTAAACTGTGAATGTATTTATGCATTTAAAAGCTACAGAAATTTCCTTCAACGAGTCGTAGTCAGACAATTTGGAATAAGGTGAGCTTACACATTCTAAACATGAGTTGAATGAGTTCAAAGAAAACTTTATTGCAAGTTTACCACAGTAACAAATGTAGTATTTGAAGAAGGTAATATGATCACAAACTTAGTCGTTCAACTAGACACAAAAAGATATATAAACGGCATAAAACAAAATCACACAAATGGAGATCTATTAAGATTTAATAAAGGTAAACTGTTGATATTTGGTTCTTTTTTAAAAAGATACAATATATTAATGATATACTATTCTTTTATTGAGATGTACTGTTTGTAAACACGTTTTTTTATTATTATTACATTCATATAAATGAAATCTTATATTCACTATTTATTATTAGGTTTATGTCTATTGTAACTGAACAAAGTATAATTGTGCTTTTTTAAAAATAAATGCAATATTTACCTTCAGTGATGTCGAGAAACCCACTTGTTGAGAATTTTATATGCAAAAATGGCTCGTTTGGGTTGAGAAAATATTTCAAATAGAAGAGCGAACAATGTTTCGACCTTCTTCGATCATTGTCAGGTTCACAAAGAAAGAGGTAACTGACCGGAAGCTGACCACATGTTTGGAAGGGGTTGTATAACTGAGTGTCGCAATGTTTGAATATATATTCAAACATCTAACCCCGCCATCTACATTGCGACACTCAGTTATACAACCCCTTCCAAACATGTGGTCAGCTTCCGGTCAGTTACCTCTTTCTTTGTGAACCTGACAATGATCGAAGAAGGTCGAAACGTTGTTCGCTCTTCTATTTGAAATATTTTCTGAACCCAAACGAGCCGTTTTTGCATATATATAAAAAAAAAAAAATTACCTTGTTAGTGAATGGTAGTACTTAAAGGTAATTATATATTCACCATTTTATTTACAGTAGATAACAGAAGGATTACTATATATTTAAATAAGAAACATAATAGTGACTATGCAGTGGTTATGTTTATCTCACATTAATGATTAATCTACCCAGTGACATGTTTTGCAAAATAAATCTGCAAAAATAAAATAGTATCTGAATATTTGTGAAAATAACAGGTACAATTTTTTAAACTTGTAGAGACATGTCAGTATGAGGTGTTCACTTACTAATCAAGTAATCAGTTAATGAGCTTGTTGATTCTGCTACTTGCTCACCTCAAATGAGTATGTGTTAATATATTTATTTTCGTAAAAAGGTTTACTCTTTTAATGAAAATTGGAAACTACTCGCTTGTATGACTAGATAAAAGTCATACATGTCTATTGTGGTGAAGTCATTGAAGAACTCTGTTCTAGTAATTAGTCTAATTTTAGGGTTTATTTACAGAAATATTACAACTCAAAAGATATAGTTATATTTCTATGCAATTTACTAGTTTGGCCTCACTATAACACTGGATACAGTTTTGGTCTTCACATCTAAAAAAAGATACTAACTTACTGAAAAGAATTATTGGAAGAATAGGAAGGTTATTTTACATGGATAACCTACAACCTTTAAACTTACTGAAAAGAAGTGATCATATTTAAGTTTACAAAATTATCCAATAAAACCATTAAATAATCTTGTAAACTTAAATATAATCACTAGATTTTAAGTTATTCATCCTGTTAGAAAAATACAAAAGTCTTAACTGTATCCTAACCTGTATTTTCCAAACATTATTGTGTCTTCTCATCCTATTTTCAAAATATAGCACAAAGAAATAACAGTTAAGACTGTTGTATTAACTTAAAATCTATTCATACGAGGAGAATGTTAACCAGCTTACTGCAGCTATTCTAAATGCACACAGAAGTTAACAGCTAGCATTTGAGTATTTTTCTTTAATGTTAGTTTCATTAACAGTATTGATTATAATGCTTAATATATTTTGCTTTATTTTTAATTTCTTATCATTGTATTTTCTTTTAAAGGTTGTTTTTGTTTTTAGCTTAATATGTAGATTTAGGACTAACCTTAATCTCCTAAGCTGTCTGGACTTAATGATTTAAGACCAACAAACACTGTTAACATCTAGAAAATGTAGCCAACTAATGAAACATTTATTCAATTTTTTTTAATAATATTTAAGAAAGGTGTATTTAATTAGCTTTATTCATTAACAGATCAAATTTTAGTTTTTTTCTCTGGGAAAGTAGCTTGCTTTAATTGAAAATTAATATTAATAACACTACATACTGCATAGTTGTTTGCAATTTTGAACTGACAGACCTGAGGGAAACAGCTAGTTAACAGCACCCACCACTACATGAGAATGCTGAGAATTCAAGATCACTCTAATAGTACAACCACAATCCTTAAATCCAAAAATTCCTTTTTTAGTAGTGGGATGTGAATCATCAACCTTTGGATTTACAGTATGAACACACTCATCCCTGCTCATATAACTGACTGCCCACCCAGTAGCTACTAGAGTACTCAACAATTTTTTCAGTTAATGTTAATAACATCAAAGATTAAAAATAGTAAAAATCTAGTACCTTTAATTTTACTGTGTGTAATCAGAATCTAAGATCAGCTCTGACAAACATATCTTTGCAATTTATTTTTCTTTACCTATAAAGAGCTTTAAATTTATACACAAGTAATCCGATAAAACCAAATATCACTCAAAATCTACTGGTCAGAGGCATCAGATCAAATTTTGATGGCCTTTGTGTTGGAAGTAACATGATCTTAAGGCCCCATATATACAGGATCACTTTTTTTTTTTTTCAATAATATTTCAACAGTCCTACATTTTTCTTATCTAGTGCTGATAGTAGTGGGTTACAAACGATGTCAGAATCAAGTTCTGAAAGAGCAGTGAAAGAGGGCCAGTTTGTGTGTTCCAGCCTGCACCAGAGCACGTGGGTCAGGTGACATCGACCGTGGCCAGTCTCTCTGTCACGAGGTGACGCACTACAATGTCAAAGGACACTATAGTAATGCCAGGGTTTGTGAGCCCTATACCCAAACTCCAGCATCAGATACAATGTCCACAACACTTATTGAGAACATCCAACACTGGTACTTGGTTGACCCTAGCCCAAATGGACCAGCCAATTGGCCAAAGGGGGGCCACCAATCAACAGGAATTCAAGGACAAAGTTATGTGTTAGGGGTGGACTCCTCAACTACAAGGATTCTCTCCTACCCTTCACGGGTGCCAAACATGGCAAACACAAGAGTACAAATTCTATATATTCTGTCATATAATTAAAAAGTAAATCTCCTAGCATTAACCATAAATATCAGGTGATGAAAGAAAATTAAACAGTCCCCTCACCTTTGTACAAACAAGGGAGTAATAAAGTCAACTTGCACATAGGAAAGTCCCAAAATGTCAGAAGCCCAAGTGACAAATTAAAGAAAATAAGTTGGCAGTGTTTGATCAAAACTAGATGTGCAAAAAACAGACTTGAGAAAAAAGGGCATCTGAAAACTAAGTCAAATTCTTCTCAGATCAACAAAAAAAGCAACTTCAAAAGCTCTCAGAGAAAATATTCAGGGCTAAACAGATGTCTCCGTCTCCAAATGGATCAAATTCTTTACAATAAAGGAGGAATATGGAAGGTTGGAATATAGGAATTTGTGACTTCAAATATCACATCTAATTCATTTTTTTTAAAGGAAATTATATGGAAATCCATACAGCAGTGCAAACAGCACAGTCCATTACAGAATGCTGTGCAACACTTTGTCAAAGAAAAACGTGACGAACATTTTGTCACAACAAAGTGATTATATTATCTGAGTGAAGTGCTTATATATATATACACAATATGAGGATAGTCAGCAACAGTATTTCAATAATAATTTTCTATAAAGACAAAAGAAACCTTAGCACCTTGTTGAATCCTTACTTTAAAGCTGTATTTTGTAGAATAATGAAAAAGTTTGATGAAGAAGAAATTTACTAATAGTGCCACTGATGTAGGTGGAGAGATATTTGTAAATTAGATCATGCCAAAGGCATTTTAGTGGAGTATAAAGACTGAAGCATGCAAGACTAATATTTATATGGGCATATCCAATGTAGAAGAATAGCTACAGGTTCAGTAGATGGTATATATGGTTTGGAACTACAAAACACTAAATATACTTACCAACCATGCGAAATTTGAATAATGTTGGTGATTATCACATCAAAATCTACCCTAAATCATGATTATCAGCTGTGGGGGTTATTTACGAGTGTAAAATTCATTAAAATTGATTGAAAAGTGGATACATCTATATTTCTGTATATCAGTTTGCACATACTTTTGTTTATATTAACACGTACACACCCACACATATGGTAGCAAAAATTAAAAATGTTTTTCCACTCAAAGGTAGAAATGTTTCAGCTATGAGCTCCACAACTAGATGAAGCTAAATTATGTTACCTTGCCAACAATTATGTTCATAGCATCAATTTATGTGGAAACACTAAAGTATTTTGGTAACATTTATTTAATGCATTGATATTTTAAGACACTGTATAACAATAAATTTATATACGGAATAAATTTATATTAACTGTTTATGTTAGTTGAAAAGAAACTGCTTCCAGTCTCCAGTAATACAGGAAATGAGTGTTTGTCAAAATACTATGGGTTTATTACACTAACATAAAGTAGTTGTGCAAAGCCCAGAAGACAACAACAGACATTTTATTTTCTGTATTTTATGACAAAAAAATGTCTAAATTTTTTCTAACTGATAAAAAAGTTTATCCAAGAAGAAACTTGACTCCAAAATTTAAAAAATTCCACCAAAGGAAAAAATAAAATAAATAAATATTTCATCACTTGTGAAAATGTCAAAAAAATATTCAAACTTTTGTTGCTCACCTTCATATTCAAAGCTTGATAAAGCTTTATAAATATGTATTCATAGCCAAACTGAGCAGAGCACCTGAAGTAAATGATACGATTTGTATCATTGTTTAACCACCATTGCACTAAGCTCCTTACAGCTTCAAAACTTTCATCACGGCTTGGGATATACATAGCTTCTGGAAAACAGAATGTTGTGTCCACGTAAATACTCTGAATATCTTTGACTCTGAAAAATAAAAATTACTTCTAAAAGTTTTCTACAGAAAGTCTGTGAAAAAATATTTTCAAAAACAAAAAAAATCTAAATCTTATACATTAATATATCAGATAATATGGTTGACAAAACTACAAAATTGACAAAATATATAAAAAGTATGAAAAGAACTGATACATAATATACATAAAACAGTAGTGGCTTCATGTTTCCAATTACAACTACTGATCATAATAGTATAACTGTATATTTCACAAATTAATACCTCTATTTAGACACTGCTACAAGTGCTTTTTGAGAAATGCTGTGTTGGACAACTTATTTCTAAAATTTTCACAAGTGATGAAATATTTATTTATTATAACTATAAATTATTTATTTTATTTTTTCCTTTGGTGGAATTTTTTTAATTTTGGAGTCAAGTTTCTTCTTCGAAAAATCTTTTTATCAGTTAGAAAAAAATTTAGATATTTTTTGTCATAAAATACAGAAAATAAAATGTCTGTCTGTGTTGTTGTCTTCTGGGCTTTGCACAACTACTCTATGTTAGTGTAATAAACCCTTACTCTCTTGACAAACACTCATTTCCTGTAATACTGGAGACTGGAAGCAGTTTTTTTCAGCCTTTAAAAATATTTTAGAACACTTGTTTCAGAGCTTAGCAATAAAAACATGATGCTAAAAAACTTTAAATTCAGTTGTTTAACTATGCCATTAACTCTTTCTCGATGGGCTGTATATAGCATACACAAGTCAACACTTATACCTTAACTTTTGATGCAGTATGTGTAACTTCACAAAATTTGATAGACTTTTAGTAAAGACTGCAAGTTTTTTGAACATAAAAATAGCTGATCTTTTAATAAAGTATTTTTACTAAAGATTTGTTTGTGAAAAAGGAACCTGTTTCATTACTAGATCGAGTGTGAAGTGTTTTTCATGTTATGATCAAAACACTATTCTTTATCCCAAAAATATCAAATATTATTTATATAATCTCTAAAACTTCATAAATATGTTTGTTTTTAGTAAGACTTTATAATTTATCAGAAATTTTCTCCACCATAACTATGTAGAGTCTTGTTTGATATTCTATCTTCTCAATAACCATAATTTGAGTTCCAAATTAATTTAAAATTACAGACTTTGTATTTCAATATCACAAAAATCTTACTTGAATGAGTGATCCATACAACATACCACACGACTCAAAAATTTATATTTAATTGTGTTCTTTTAATCTTCACTTTTAAATATATTAGTTAATTTCTAACACTAAAATTGATTTATAATATGCAACTTGATAGCTTGATACCACACATACTGATGTGAATTCATAAAATAGTAACTCAATCAAATTGTGAATGTGAGTAAACAAATGCAACTAAAATGGTCTTTCACCTATGACTCATCACATTAGGATTAAGGTACATTTATGAAATTATATAACTGATATAAAATAACTTGTTTTGATTTGGTTGTTTGGCATTTTTTGGTGCAAATAAACTAGTCTATCTAAGCTATTTTGAAAAATGAAAATATGCAAAAGTTGATTTTTGGAAAATATATTAATAGTTTTTTTCAAAATTCATCAATCTGATTGCAATTAACAAATTATTTTATACAACTGATAAAGATTTGAATATGTTGAATTATTTTCTTGTTAGATCTATTGATTAAATTATAACATTAACTATTTTCTTATCCTAAAATCATGTACACTTTGTGATGCTTGTTTTTGCAAAAGCTGTTTTATACAACCCAGTATACTACTGAATAATGGATTTGTGATAAAAACTACTTCATTTTAACAAAACCACACAAACCAAGGAAAATTAAAACTTACTGGCTGAAGGAATGATATAATGCAGAATATCGAGCAGCATCTCCAACACCCCAACGAAAATCCCCAGTGTATAACACTGTGCCATTCATACCTTCAAGAAAAATCCTACAAGAAACAGGAAATTATTTCAAAGATAATATTTTTTCTTCAAAAGTATCATACACTGACACAAGTGACGTAGTTTGTCTTTAAAATATTTACTACAAATGAATAGAACAAAGAACAGTTCATAACAATGAAAGCATTTTATTGTTTTGACTGAAACTTACAAAACAATTTAGTTCTACCAAGGATTTTAATCTATTGAGTTATAGCATTCTTGAGATCAGTATAAAACATAATTAACAATTAGATCAATAAATGAAATTTTAAAGGATAAAAAATTATGCCAAACTTAGAATTTCAAAAGTGTTGTATCTTTTTTTTACTGTTTAATTTGTATTTCTTGTTTACTTCATCGATTTATCATTCTTATGAAAAAAAATTCTTTTTCATCCAGCTTTTTCCCCATTTCATTGTACTGTATATCTTTTTTTTTATACTTCATTATTAAACTTCTATGCAAATTGTATGTGATATGCAATGGATGTCTAGTCCCACTTATATTTCATTTCATAAGACTGTTTAGAATGATATATATGATAAAATATTTTTTTAATTCAAAAGCTATGATCTAGCCTCATTGTTGACCAGTGAATGATTTACACTGTTTCACAATATTGTTAGTGTCAAATAACCTTTGGGTATGCAGGACCTGCAGAGCACAGTTGTAGTATAACAAGCATTGAAGGTAGAACGTTTTCAGCTTAGGAATTATGTTTTCCACAAAATTCACTATCTTTTTTACTATAATCTGAATACTGTCACTCTGTGATGTCTTTACTGCTGTCAAATAAAATTTTTGTGAAATTTCTTTTTGTAGTTAATTTGATAGTTCTGTGGATACCAGCATCTGTTCAACTTTTTCCTCTTTTAATCCTGCAATTAAATTGGTTCTTTCTTCAGCTTATTGGCACACTAAACTGGACACAAACTGTTTTATATTTTTTAATATTTTCAAATGTTTTCCCTTCTGGAGCTAAAAGACATTTGCACTTTTCTCTAAATTTTGTGATGCATCAGATATATATTTTTTAAAAGAATACTTGAGCTTTTGAAGTTAAAGGATTTCTGTGCCCTAGGTAGTAAGACAAACCAGCTTTTTGAATAAGAAACTGTCTGCTACCAGTGTCATGAAAGAAAGGGACCTTGATGTAATAGTTAATCAGTCTTTAAAACTATCCAAGCAGTGTGCTGTTGTTAGTGATAGGATAAATAGGATTTTAGGTTGCATCTACAGAAATACTGAATACAAGCCTGAATACATATCACTGGTTAAGTCTTGGGCTCCTTACCTTAGGAAAGACATTGAATCATTGGAAAAGGTTTAGAGAAGGGTTACTAGAATGGTTTCTGGGATGGAGGGGTTGTCATATGAGGAGAAGCTAAGATCTCTCAAACTGCTTTTCGTAAAAAAAAAAGGTTAGGGGGATTTGATTAGATTGTTTAAGATTGTTTTCATTCTTAACACTGAAAATATTAGGATTAGAGCTACAAATATAAAGTTTGGCAGTGTAGGAGTCATATTCAGCTAAAACAAATATTTTTCTTAAAGTGGTTGACCTTTGGAATGAATTGCATTCAGATGTTGGAGATGTAGTAGATGTAAATTATTTTATAAAAAAGCTTAATATGTATATGAAAGATAAGGAGTGACTTTAAGCCATTCTTTTTTTGCATATGTGTAAGTTAGAGTTTAAAATGGCCAAAATGAACCAATAGGTCCCATGCTGTCCTAAAACACTTGTTTCCATGATTCAGTAAATTTGTCTGTTACTTTCAGTTATATAATTTACTTCTGCCAATACCATTTGTATTTCATATGATAAACAACCATATGGAATTAACAAGCAAGTGGAATTTCTGCTAGACAATGGTAATTTGTGAAGTTATGCAAGCTAGTAAATCTTGGTTACACTAAACATAAAATTTGAAGCAACAGAAAAGTTTTTTTTTTTATCATAAAATGTATTGGACTTTCTATTATTCTTTGTACTGGATAAACGAAATTAACTTGACCAACATTTGAAACCATTGCAATACTCGCATCATAAATAGACTAATTTTGACACAGAAATCCAAACAATTTCAAGATTATGACACATGCTTGAAATGAGATTAAAAATCTTATGGAAATGACAGGAAAGAGAAAATTTAGACAAGAACAAAAGAACAGGACTTTAAAAGAGGATTTACAAAAAAGAGGTTTACAGAAATAAAATAATTCTGATCAAGAAAAGATCAAGTAAGCCACAAGAAATGTACCAAATTACACCAACATAAAGAAGGAAGTATAAAGCAAAGGTAATGAGACTTAAACAACATCACTGCTCTAAACAAACTGTGAAATCTAGACCAGCAAATGCAAGGATTAAATCTGTCACTGCAAATTTAGAGAAGGACTGCAAGGTTCTAAATGTTATGCAAATGAACTATGAAAACTTTAGAATAAAGAAAAGTACCTTTTTACTTAAAATTAAAATCATCTTACACTTGAGCTATTTTAAAAATAAGACTTCAACTAACTACTATAGATAAATATTTGTATTAGAAACCTATAATTAGAACAATGCCATCCTTTGTGCACAAAATACTTAAACTTGATCAAAATCTTATGAGGTTTTGTGAGGAATGAATTGGCATTACAATATTTTTGTATAACTGTCCTTCTCTAGTTGAGTAGATGGTAATCTCATCTGCATTGTTAAAGGAGTTAAATAGAAGATATTCCAAAATTACTTCAGCTGCACCAATAACTCATCAAGTGAAAGGGTACAACAGGGCAGTTCAACAACATTGCCCAAATTAGAAGTAAACAGATTACAATGCAAAGACATCATATGAAGCATAGCAGACACTGTTTGAAATCATTTCCAAAACTTACAAATGCAAAAAAATGAATTGCAAGCTGTTAATCTTACTGCTTATTTAACCCTCTAACTATGAGTAGGTCAAAGTACACATTATGACTTTTAGAAACTTTCATTCAAAAATAAATTAAACTATTTTCTAGTAAATTTATATGGATAAACTTGACATCAAAACATAATTAATAAATCAAATTACAATATAAGATTTAACTTCTTTATTTTGAGAGGAAATAATTTTAAAAAATCCTCAATTTCCTCTAGTTAAGAACTGTGACATTTGTTCTCTGGTTCTTCTCCTTTCTGTAATTTATTTACCCACTTTCTCTGAAATAGGAAGTTTGAGGTAAATTAATAATTCTTGTTATAAAACAAATATTACTAAGGCAAAGTCTAAATTTTGTACCCTTCAATCTCATTCATTTATGGAGTTATAAAACAGAAAATCAGACAATTGCCAAGCCTACCTATCACAATCTCTTTCACTAATTGCCAATGGTTCTGAGATTTTATACTATATTTTTTATAACCAATAGAAAGTTAATGTTTTAATTTATCAAATGACATATTACATTTCATTAATTTCAGCCTACAGTAATGCTTATTTTATCTATAGTTTGATAATTTCTCTCCAGCATTCAGATTGAGAAGTTCTGGAAATTATTTTATGGTCCTTGTGCCATTGTTAGAAAGCCAGTTAAATTATAATAATTATAGGACTTTGTTTTATGTGTGTTATCATTCTGGGTTCTTAAATAATGGTGTAAGGAAAAACTTCCAAAAGAAGCATGTAAAAAATGTGGAAAAAACACATTGTGAAAAGTGTAAATACTGGCCCACAAAACATCCAGCACTAGATAAAGGAAAGGGCCAACAAAAGACAAATGTGTTGAATCTGTTGAGATGTAACTCAGAAGATGCACTTGTAAAGACTAAAATATGCAAAATATGGATGTTTAGGAATTTATCTCCAAGGAAATGGGGACAATCAAAGGAAACTGAAGGATCCAAAAACAGAAACAACAACAACAACAACCAGTCAAGGTGATCACCACAAACTGAGGTAAAGTGGGTCACATAACACTTCCAGGCCTAACAAGCCAAAACAAATTATAAGGTTGCAACTGAATGCTGAGGTGAGAAACATATGGCAAAAGAATTGCAGAGATGGATGCATCCTCTTTCCTAGCTTCCACACACTTATAGAGAAGGACTTATCAAGATATAGCAGTACCCAAGGGGAGAGTGTGCATTTTCTTATAGCAAAACCACACCATGCTATCTGCTAAGCCTACTGCAGGGAATTAAACCCCTGATTTTAGCATTGTAAATCCGTAGACTTACCGTTGCACCAGCAGGGAGCCTCAAGGGGAGAAAGAAAGTCATAGAAACATGGCAAAAACTCCAACTTATGATATCAACATGTCAATAGCCAAAAAAAGAATACTTCTAACATGAAGTAGAAAACCCAGGCAAGCAAACAAACAAGGAAGTTACAAGGTATACCTATCCTGTCACTTAGTAAAACAGTAAATCTACTAGCCTGAACCAGAAAAAAACATGAAGAAGAGAAACTAAGTAGTTCTCCATCCCTCTACCAACAATCTTACAAGTTCAAAGGATAAATAGAAAAAAAAAGCACTAAAACTCAAAGTGGACTTGCAAGAAGCCAGCATGGTAAAGAAAAGTGTCAGAAAACAGAATCCAAATTTTCACCATGATCAACAAAAAAGCAATTTCAGAAGCCCTAGGAAAAAGCATCCCAGGTCAAATGAATGTCTCCATCTCACTTCTAATTCAGTTTTTATACATATTTTTTGAAATTGTAATTATACTGAAATCCACAAAACAGCAAAAAAATTACAACCTATAACAAGATAAGTAGCACTTGATTAGATAAAATCAACACACAGACACAAATTAAGGGACTGTTCCTGGACCATGTCTTGCAGATTTAATGCAGAATCATCCACAGTAGACTAATGATTTACATTATGCCTGTATACATAAGTAAACTTACATGACTGATCCTGGACAATGTCCTGCAGGAAGAAATGTGACAACAATCTTTGAATCCTAGTAAGATAATCAAAAAATATACATTAATATTTGTCCTAGCCTTTTCAAAATTGTATACACCAAATGCAAACTCTATTTCAAAATGGTAAAGGTTATGTATACTGATGAAAAACATTACTTTGGCCTGCAATTTCAGTATTTAGTACCATCTCTAAAAAAAAAAAAAAAAAAAGTTTCATTAACAGGCTAAGATCCAAAAGAAAGAGACCAAATGTAAGTACTTCAATTTCTTTGTGAATATTTTTACTTTCTTCAGAAAAGTAACCACAATGTAAAAATCAAAAAGTTAAAAGAAGGTGTACATGCAAGTGTCTCATGAATTACATAATTCATTTACATAACTGGAGCTAGTAGTTGTTGCACAATTTACAGTTGAGCTTTTTCATTTAGCATTTTTACAAAAATTTGGTTCTACAAGCAATAAATCAATAAAATTAAATTTAAACATTTGTCAAAAAATAGAGGATTCGATATTTTAATATCAATAACTGCTTGTTATAATCTCCAGTCATTCTTGAAAGAAAAAAAGGGGTAACAGATTTCATATTTTTTGTGCTGGTTACAAGATTATTGAAATGGATAGATTCAGTAAAGTATAAGCTTAGTGAAAATAATGAAATATAAAGTTGCAATAAAAACTTTTTATATTAATTTAGGATGTCCTAAAGAATATGCAAATGAAATTTAAAAATTCTAAAATTAAAAAGTACTTTCGATCTAAAACTCAGGGTATTCAAAATTTAGCTCCACAAATTCATACAAAAATCCTTAATAAAAATATTTAATTTTATAATTCTGATTTTCAATGCAAAAAGAGGTTGTAATATTTACTAAAAGCTAAGAGTGATAAATTTGAGTGAAGATACAATCACTACCCTCTCCAAAGAAAAAATAAAAACAAAAATTATCTTTACTTTCATAGTCACCTGGAGGAAGAATAAAGATATGGCAAGACTGAACTGAAATTGAGTACCAACTTGTTGCCAAATGTAAAGGGCTGTTCAATGTGAGTAGTATTATTAATTTATTGTGCATTTGTAATTCATTGATATTGAGGCTATCAAACACTGTTTAGAATCCACTGATGTTGAGGCTATGAAAATTCCTAAAAAGCCAAATTGTTGAGACCTGATGAGTGAAAAGAGAAAAAAGTCATATGAAAATGAAGTTCAGTCACAGAAAAGTAAGAAAACATAAACCTAACTGTTGTGGCAGTGAATAGCCTAATGAAGATGTGTTAAGAGTGTGATTAACAGTTTGAAAGAGATGAGAAGAATACTTTGTCTCACCAAAGGGTGGTGTTCTGAACTAACTGAACCCACCTGTGTGGACTTTGATGAAAAGCACACCATTATTGTACATATAAGATAATTATTGGAACTATAAAAAGTACAGGATACAACTGTTGTAACTCACATGACAGTATAAGTGAATTACACACAGATACTATTGTGGTAAAAATAGAGAAAAATAATTTACCTTTTCAATCATATTCTAAAGTTACTGAACTAGTCTAAGTGAACTTTTGACAAGAAAAATAAAAATTATAGTGTTTATGACACAACTATGTGAGCCGTTTATTTTCAAAATTTCCACAAACAAGTCACATACACCTAAAGTATAAGAATCCCTAGCGCAAAACACCCATATATTTACATTAATATACATAATGACATTAATATATGAGCTCATCAATTGAAGCAGGTACAAATAATTTGTTTTCACTTAGTTTGGAAAGATTTCAATGTGTATGCATCACAAATTGGTGACAGCAACTTATCTATACTAGGTAGCAGTATAAATTGTTATCAATTTACACACAGAAACAGCTTGTAATCTGTGAATCAGCAGATATGACAAATAATTACTAAACAATATACCACAAAAACACACTAAACACAAATGTATGCCAGAAATGGGAAGGGCAGTTTCAAAATGTACAACTTATGCAAGGTTTTGCAAAAATAGTATGACTCGTATAGATTATAGAATTCAAGAAATTCACTTGGTTGGTTGGTTTGGTGTTTTATGGCATAAAGCCACTAGGTTATCTGTGCCAAACATCTGGTGAAAAGTTAAAATCAAATTTAATAAAATTCATAAAAAGAAATTAAGATAAAACAAAACAAAGTTTAAAAACAACACAAATAGCATTGAAACAAAAGTGTACATGCAGTTAACAGCAGTAACAAAAAAACTACAGTAATAAGTTGTAAAGGACTTTCTGTAGCATTATTGTAATTATCATAACTTGCAAGGAAGATTAATAGGTAAGTTCAAAAACCAATATCAGTCACCTGAAGTTTGCCTTTCCAGTTCTGGTTTAGAGTTATTTAATGTTACAGCCATTTTCTAATTTCAAATCGAAATAGATGGACTTTGATTATTAAAAGGGAATCACATTAAAAAAAGGTCTAATGTATAAATTAAAAAACTTAAATATCACTAAAAATATTAATGGCCTTTAAAAAACTGAAAATATTTACAAGATGGACAGTGTAACCATAACCAACATAACTAACATTATGGATAAACCTAGGAACAAAACATGTTTAAAATGGTGCCGTCATTGACAGTCATAATGACAACAAGACAGTAAAATGTGGCTTATTGTGACCTGAGTGTTACACAGACAACACATTGGTGCATCAGTCTCAGATAAAAGAAAATGATTAGTTAAAAAATTGCAACCAATGAATATTCTAGTTCAGAGATCACCAAACTTTTCTCACAGGGGGCCAGATTAATTGGGGAATGAGAAGCGCAGACTGCATGATCATTATGTTCAATACTTGTAAGCCAGAACAAAAGCTCTCTGTAAAAGACTTAACACTAAATTTAGGATGCCACATTAGCGGTGTGGGAGTGGCATGCAATACACACATATAATAATAAAAACAAACAAACAGAAATGCAACCAACATTTTTATATACCAAAAGATTATCAAAGAAAGTGACATTAGCAAAAACAATTGTCACATTGCACATAGTGAGTAAATATCTGAATTTCACTAAGCCACAAAAAAGTTAGAGATTTATGAAATTGGCATTTGGCTTTCAAAATATCTTCAATGTTCAGTTTTGAGTTGCTGCATCCAATCATTAGAATTGCTTTCAAATGTTCATCAGTTAATCTTGATCAATGTACCGACTCGCATACTTCATTTTTGAAAATGCTTGTTCACAGACATAAGTTGTTCTAAACACTAATGCCATACCATATGTGAACTGCTTCAGCTTTGGAAAATCATCTTCAGGTATGCAGCTTTAAAATTCAATAAGATGCCCCTCTCTATGTTTTGCTTTCAACAAGTCATTTACTTGCAAATTGATGACCTCCAGCTGAAGTTCCACAAGTTCATCAATGACAAAATCAAAACAATTCTGAAAAAGGAGAATGTCACTTTCAATTCTGTCAAGATCCAAAAATCTCTCTAAAAATGCTTATTTAAATCACCAATAATCTTTTTCTGAAATTCCAGGTTGACATCTTCTGTGATTCCACCATGAAATGCATAGAAACACTGAAAATGAGAGAGGTTTCTTCCTTCCAAATGTGCTTCAGACAATGACAGCTTTCTCCGAAATCCTTTAATGATTCTATAGAGATTGTAGACAAGGTTATTCTTTCCCTAAAGTTTCAAGTTCAATTCATTCATGTAGGATGTGATGTCAACCAAAAATGACAACTTTAATAACCAGGTTGGATCCAACAGAAGTGGATCAGCTCTGTATTTCTCTATAAGAAGTATATCTATTTCTCTTCTCAGCTTATAAAAACAAGACAAGACTTTACAAAAGCTGAGCCACCTCACTGCTGTGTGATAAGGCAAATCACAGAAATCTGAATCAATTTCTTCAAAAAACACCTTGATCTGGTGATGATTAAGTGCATGACCCCGAATGAAGTTTACTGCAGAAATTATTGGTTTCAGTACACAAGAAATATCTAAGTCTTTTCCACAGAGTGCTTGGTGATGTATGATGCAATGTATGAACAGAGCACTTGGGAGTTGAAGATCTTTCAACTGTTTCCTGATCAGCCCCACCAGACCCTTCTTTATTCAAGCCATGTGTTTTTCTCCATCAACTATTACACCTCTAAGCTGATTTCACTGAAGGTTATAGTCTTGCAAAGTATCATGCATTTCCATGAAAATGTCTTCTCCAGTTGTTCTTCCATGCATGTTGCAAACTGATGCCAACTCTTCCGTGATCTGAAAGTCCAAATTAACTTCATAAGCCTTCTGATTGATGTTTCAAATCGAATCAAGTGGTCCATGGTGGAGTGTTGTTGTCAGAACCCACACTAGGTGAGCAAGAGGTTGTTTGATTTCAGGAAACAAGTAAGACAAGCATTAACCATCCTCTCTAATATCTTACATAAAAACCTCGTTAAAGCAATTAGAGAGTAGTTTGAAGGAATCTTGGGATCCTTCCCAGACTTGGAGAAATGTAGGACAAAAACCTGGTGCCAGGCATCAGAAAAGCATTCTCCAGCCAGATCTGGTTACAAACATCAGAAGAATAGCAAGAGAAACAGGAGATAGATGGCACAGCATGTCATAGTGTACATTATCTGGTCCAACAGATGTTCTGTCAAACTGATGAAGGATCTGTTTCAGTTCCACCAGTCTAAAGGGACAATTATAGTCATAGAGACAATCAGTTCGAAAGGAAAGAGGTGATTGCTCTGCCGGTGTCTTGATGGAGGAAAAAGCAGAAGTGCTGGATACCTGGCAAAAACTTTCACCTGGAGTATTGACAATGCTCTGGACATCAGCAACTTCCTGGCTATCGGAGAGCAAGATTGAGAGGGGAGCAGAATTATATTACCCACCTACCTTTCGAATCTTGTCCCACATGACTTTGGAACTGGTGACAGGAAGATATACTGGTTGTGAACTTAATCCAAGATTCTGGCTTTAACATCTTACCCACCAAGTATATGTACAGGCCTGCTGGAAAATGGCCCGTTGGGAGAGTGTGGGATACCTATGAAAAGTTTCCCCAGGCCTATTTTTGAGCCTTCCATGCCTTGTGACAGGCAGGATTCCACTGCAGACAAGGATATCATGGAAAATACGTCAAGATTTTAGGACAACATTGAGCAGCTGCTTGTATAATACAGTCAGTTACTGCTGCAACACGATTGTCTACCGATGGCTTACAGACAATGGCAGGATCAAGTTCTGAGAGAGCAGTGAAAGTGGGCCAGTCTGCCTGATTCAGCTTCCACCGGGGCACACAGGTTGGGTGGCATAGACTTCAGCCACTCTCTCTCAAAATTATAAGAAAATGATCAATGCCTCGTGAATTATTGTCAACCTTCCATAAAAAATGGGAAAATAATGAAGGGGAACAAACTGAGAGATTCAACAGCAGTAAAGGACTGACTAGGTGCATGAAAATAAGTAGAAGAACCAGTATTAAAAAAGAGAAAGGTTGTGATCAGAGAGCATACGCTCTACTGAGCAACCCCTCCTATCAATAACAGCACTTCCCCAGAGAAGATGATGTCCATTAAAGTCCCCCATGATTAAAAAGAGAGACAGCAACTGTTCAATGTGAACATCAAGGTCTGATTGATCTTATGTCTCTCCAGGTGACAGGTAGAGAAAACAAACATTGAAGGCATGACCCAAGGAAGCATGGATGGCTACAGCTTCTAAGGGTGTGTTCAGTGACAAAGATAGGGTGGGCACATGCTGATCAACCAACAGTGTCACCACTCCATGTTCTAGTCCATCTCACAGCCTGTCATTTCTGCACAAAGAAAACTGCCGAAAGGTGACTGTATTGGCAGGTTTCAGAAATGTTTCCTTAGAGATTAGAATATAAACTTCAACAGTTTCATTGTATCAGGGTGACCATTTTTATTTATGTGCAGGTGAATTGGGTGAAGAAACCTTCTGTTTATGACCACGTCTTTTTTCCTTACTGTCCTTATTCAAGGGAGGTCTATCAACCTCCATGAATCCCTCCCTAGGTCAACAGGGCAGGTCTTTGTTGTTGGAAGGGGATTCCAGTAACTGAGAATGAGAAAAAATTATTGTTTTGTATCTTGAGGTGGGAGAAAATATACCAAGGGAAATGCCTGTATTCTGAACCAAATAAAGTGGATCGTGGGATTTCCTACAATGTATGTTATGGACAGAGATGGGTGTTGAAGTTGATTCTTCAACTTTTTAACAATGGAGGTCAAAAGACTTCATTTGGTTTGAGAACAATTCTTTTGGAGGCACAAAGAGATACATCTGCTCTTCCACTGTAGTAATGGAATGAAGTGCAACAGCATGCATCTGAGATGAAGTGGTGTAGAGCACCTTTCGAGCCTTAGAATAAGTAATGTTATGAATCATTTCCAAACTCTGCACCTCATTTTCTTCTAATTATTTAGAGCAAGAACAAAAGTTTCACATCCACAGGCATTGTGGTCCTTGCCACTGCAACGAGCACATGTTAAGGAACCATGACATGATATCTTCAAGTAGCTGAATCTCTGACACTGGAAACTTCAGAGACGGTTTGGAATGTATGGCTGTATCCTGCAATTTAGATAACCTGCCTTTGATGGTGGCAGGTGAACATCATGATGTAAATGTCAGAATGAAGACACTGGTCGGCATCGTAATTCCATCTTTGCGAGTGTGTTTTCTTATAGCAAAGCCGCATTGGGCTATCTGCTGAGCCCACTGAAAGAAATCGAACCCCTGATTTTAGCGTTGCAAATCTGTATATTTACTGTTGCACTAGCAGGAGACCCATCTTTGCAAAAGGAGATAAGTCTCACTGCAGAAACTGCTTGGATGGTGAAACTGGCAAGAATCTCCAACTCTGGAATGTTCTTCAAATCCCTCTCAACAATAACTCCTCATAATGAATTCAAAGTCGCATTAAGTGTAACATCAAGAGGTATATCCCCAAATGCCTTTGAATGCAAGAGTTCACTGTGATAAGATGTGGATGTTTCCACCAATATGTCACCAAATGTAGATAAGAAAATGAGGTACAAGAGGTGTTACAGATGTTGAAGATTGCTGCTCAAAATCTTCTGGACTGTTTTTTTACAATTTGAGGGATCCATAATAAAGGAAATTTTGGTGCCCACTGACCTCACCCACCATGGAGCCCTACGAGGGAATGCACTACAATGTCAAAGAAGGACACTGCAGCAATGCCAGGGTTTCATAAGCACTATACCCAAACACCAGCATCAGATACAATGTCCACAACACCTGTTGAGAACATCCAACAATGATACTTGGTTGACCCTAGGTCAGGTGGACCAACCAATTGACCCAAGGGGGGCCATTTGTCTACAGGAATTCAAGGCCAAAGTGGTGTGTTGGATCTCTTAACCACCAGAATCCTTTCCTCCTCTTCAAGGGTAGCCATGCACGGCAAACATGTGGGTGGATGTTTATATCCCAGAAGAGGTAAACTGAAAGATCAGAACATTCCCTGGGAGATCCCCTCATCATGTACAGGAATCCACACAGAAGAGCAAGAAATTCGGAAGAAGAAATTAGTTATTCAAGTTAATGTAATATTACACATTTCTAAAAGTGTACATATGACAGGATGGATTGCAGTCTCAAAACTATGTAAGTTGTAATGGATTAAGTGTTTCAAATTTATTTTAATATGTACGTTTGTTTCAGTTTAACATAAATTTAAAAATACAAATCACATATATTGTTAAATGTGTGCTGTTAAAGTCCCACCCGTTTTCTAAATTTCTAGATTTTTCAGCATTAGAGTCAACCAAGTATGGTGCATGTAAAATGCTAGTGATTGCCAGTATTATTACCAGCTGAATTTTTGAAAATTTTGCCTAATGAATATGAAATGTAGCCACTGCAATATGCAGGGAAACAATTTTAATATTGGAGGTTTGTCACAGTCAGTGTACTATAAACCTCAGAAGCTATAACTGTGATAAATGCTTATTAATTGGAAAACTGACCAGGAATGTGTGTAGATTTTGAACATTACACACAGTTTCACTTTAGTGACTTAAATTCACATGTTAGTATTTCAATAAGGACATTGCATATCCTTGTCAGTAAATAGACAGCTTGTAAGTGGCATGAAACCAGCCAAAAAATAGAGACCCAGCTTACTTAAGCAAAGTATACCAATATCAACTCTGAGTTAATTTGCTCTTCATGCATCATCAATAAATTATTTAGATCCAAATCAGCTAGAAGACTCAATATAGTTTGTATGTTTGTAAAACCTTCACATATAAAATTGTATTGTAGTTTGTACATTAAAATGTATTTGCATTAAGAAAGAAAATTGTGTCAATGTTGTTGTCAAATATCATAAATATGATACATATTGATACTCAATTAACTTCTGAATCAAAATTTCCAGCTGTATGAACTTATTACAACATATAAATTATAGTACACAACAATGTATATGTAATAAAGATAAAAGAATTCATCTATCAGCATTCTTAAAATGATGTTAAATTTTCAAAATAAATAATACTGTCTTGTTGTTTAGAACATAGTAATCCTGAAGTGTAAATGTCCTACAAACACAAAAAATTTTGTAGACTTTTAGTAAAAACATTAACCTCAGAAAATAGACTAAAATCCTTTAAAACAGTTATAAAATAACTATTTTTTGTTTTTAAAAATGCAAAGTTATACATGCACAAATACATTCAAAAATTATGTAATTTGTTGAACAATTCAATAAAAACATTTGTCATGTCACAAGCAGAAACTTCTTTCACAGAATGTTTTGTTTAAATGTTTTAATAAACACTCCACACTAATTTCAATAGATTAGTGAAATAAGAAAAGAAATAAATTTTGAACACTGAGTAAAAAAATGATTTTATTTAGACTATGAAACTAAATATGTTTCTACTGCTTTTGATAGTAGATATTTTTTTAAGAAGAAACTAGAGGAAATCCTTACCATATCTCCATTTCCATTAGGTACTTCAATAACTGTTGACTGATCAACTGGCAGAATATCCTAAATGTATATATTAAACATATACAAGATTATGAGAAACAGATACTAGTATACAGTTATATAATGTTATAAAACATAATTACTAAAAACACTACATGCTCTTTAAGTGTTACCACCCAATAAAACTCAAAGTAATATTGAAATACTTCTTTTTCAGGATTTTGTTAACTTGTTAATTGCAAGACAGTACATCTAACATGACATAATTCTTAACTTACTCATTAGTACTTTGAGTTGCTAACAGATTATAATGAAGCATGAATATGAAAAGAAACAAAAACATACATATATTCAATGAGATGACGGTAAAGAAATGAGAGTGAAAGCAGCAAGCTAAAAATGAGAAATTTAAAGCAAATCATCAGATAACTAACAAAACAATGGAAATACACAGGAAAGTAGCAACCATTTGCTATTTAATGTCTTCAATATATCTAATATGATGTAATAATACAATTAAAACATCACAACACAGAGAATTAACATCCTTTAACAATGTCTGAGTCAGGTTTGTACATAATGGTACTTAGTGTTTCAGAATAATTGCAAAAGACCTCAGCTGTTCACCAAATACTGTTACATTATGTGTAACAATGGCACAAGAAGTGTTGAACTAACAATTTTAAATTTAAACTGTCTGATGTTCAGTATTGACATACTGGGATATGTTAATGGTTGCATAGTTTATGGTACAATAAATTTTATAATATAGTAAAGTGGAAGAGTGATTTGGTTGAGGTACAGCAAATATAGCTGTTTCTGTAAGATTCTTCACCTTCTGCAACCTATTTGAAATTAACTCAGACTCGATTGTTACAGAAAATTCCTCTGTAATATGACAGTCATGCACTTTGCATGATAGTCCCTTTATGAACTTTTCTAGAAGGATATTCATGAAATCTGCAGATATAATGATGGGATATATCTTCCCATGTAAGCAACACATTCTTGCATAAGTTTTTTTTGTTTTTTTTAACCCTTCTTGCAAGCCCAAACCTTGGCTCAAATGATAAACTTAGTTCACAACTGAGTTGAAACATTAGTGCAACTCAGCCAATATCGAGCCTCAGTGACTTAACTGCTTATCAATGCTAATAAGTAAATAAGTGCTAATCAAGCACTTATCCATCTAAACTCAGCATCAGTTGTTCCACTACCTGTTCTTAAATACATGAATCTTAAGTAGTTAGGAGACTAATATTGGTAGCAATACATTTTCCATGTTGTTTCATCCAGCACCAGGCTGAGATATCATCTGGGTAGATGAGCACATGTGAATTTTTTCAAGGCATTGTGAAGGGGTCACCTGAAAATTTTCCAAAACCTGGATGATTTGACATGAAATGACCCATAGATGACCTAAGAAAGTCAAAATGTTGTTCTCTGTTTTATTCTAACTACTCACTGATATCTTAGTGTAAGTTATAACACCATGCAGTGCTAGAAATTGGAAAATACCAAATTGAGCTATAATCTATGAAGATGCAAGCAGCTCCAAATGTCACCATGTCTAAATTTACCCTCATTACCTTCCTTCATTTTACAGGTTCACAGTCACTTACAAATTAAAAACTCCTCTCTTCTGTGATTTCTAGAAATCAGCATTACCAAAAAAAGGTAAGCACTTTTCTACTATAAGGTTCCAATTCATAGTACAGGGTGAACAAATTGCAAATTTCTAAAATAGAACAGTCATGAACAACAGTATTGGGTGGAAAATGGAGGGTTTATTTTCTTCCAAACTTCATAGCATGTGATCTTCTAGGTGGTTGGCTATTAAAAGGCATGGGTGTGTTTTTATGTTTGTGTTTTCTTATAGCAAAACCACACTGAGCTAATTGCTCAGTCCACTGGAAAGGCATAGGAGTAAAAAAAATGTGCACACACATTTTTAAACTGAATCTTTGCTGATAATAAAATAAATGTGCTGTAATGTTAATTTTATCAACCATCTAAGCAAAATGACTAGTTATGGACTGGTAACCTGCCAATTTCCTTTACATTTAATTGAAAAGCTTCTATTTTGAGTTCTGAATAGGCCAGAGACCATATGTTGCCTTATGACATAACTCTAGACAGGCCACAGAGTGCTACAATTAGAAGGACTAGCCTGCATTTGCTTGACCCAAAATGACCAACTTGAGCAATAGCCACTTGCATATTCAGCAGGAAAGCAAGTTGGTCAAGAATTTTCTCAAATAAATGATACTGGCAAATTTTCTTGCATTTTTGGACAAAATTTTATAATCATACAGTCCTGGATAATTACTGTAAACAGGGTGGAAAAAACCTGGAAATAAGTAATCATACATGAACAATTATTCAGAATTATTGTTTCGTGCCTCTGTTTATCACGAGTGCTTTTACAACAATTAACAGTTTTCTCCCAAACTTCTTCAAACATAACCTAATTATATCACTGTTAAAAAATTTTTTTCTATCTTTGCCCAAATTATTCTATTTATAATCGAGAAATTATATTGCTGGCCAAACACCTGTTAAATCATGGCTATTTAACTGACTTTTTTTGCAAATATTATATGCCATTTCCTAAATAAAGCATTCTAAACATCAGTCACTGTGCATACCACTCCAAATTTATGCTTATCATTTCCCTTCTTTTTACAAGTTCATACTCCTTACAAATTAAAAACAACTCTTCTCTACTATAAAAAATCTACCTTCAGACTAATATACAGATCTAGCATCTGCATTAAACACATTTAAATTTAAAAATCAATTACTTACATTTTGATGTTTGTGGCTCATGCATAAGAATACACAGTCATGTGAAAATGTTAGGACACCCTATGAAAGCCTTGCATTTTTGTAACATTTTTAGATATATAGATATTTAATCTCAATTTCAACAATACTAAGAGATTATAGGAATATAACTAAACAATTAAAACTGAAGAAAAGACTTTTCAAGATCTTCTGTAAATGTAATTCTACAAAAATGCATATTCTGAGGAAAATGTTAAGACACCCTACCCCCAAATAGCTAGTGTTAACCCCTTTGGCTGAAATAACTGCAGTCAGACATTTCTTGTAGCCATCTACCAGTCTCTGACATCAGTCTGAAGAAAGTTTGCCCCACTCCTCAATGCAGAATCCTTTCAGCTGTGAGATGTTTGAGGGGTTTCTTGCATGTACAGTCCGTTTCATGTCACCCCACAGCATCTCAATGGGATTAAGATCTGGGCTTTGACTCAGCTATTCCAGGACTCTCCATTTCTTAGTTTTAAGTCAGTTCTTGGTAGATTTACTGGTATGTTTTGGGTCACTGTCGTGTTGCTGGGTCCAGGTCCACTTCATCTTTAATTTTCATACAGATGGCCTCACATTATCCTCAAGCACCCTCTGATATACAGTAGAATTCATGCTGGATTCTATGATTGTGAGCTGTCCAGGTCCTGCTGCAGCAAAGCAGCCCCAAACCATGACACTTCCATCTCCATGCTTCACAGTTGGTATAAGGTTCTTTTCCTGGAATGCTGTATTTGGCTTATACCAAATATGTCCTCTGTTCTGGTGTCCAAATAATTCAATTTTGGACTTGTTTGTCCAAAGAACATTATTCCAGAAGTCCTGGTCTACATTCTCTTTGGAAAACTTCAGTCTGGCCTTGACATTTCTTTAGAGAGCAAAGGTTTCCTCCTTGCATACCTCCCATGCAAGTTAAACTTGCGCAGTCTCTTTCTGATTGTAGAGGCATGTACTTTTACATCAACAGTAGCCAGAGCCTGCTGTAGGTCCTGTAATGACATATTAGGGTGTTTGAAGACCTCTTTTAGCATCTTGTG
This sequence comes from Carcinoscorpius rotundicauda, assembly GCA_011833715.1. Lineage (NCBI taxonomy): Eukaryota > Metazoa > Arthropoda > Merostomata > Xiphosura > Limulidae > Carcinoscorpius > Carcinoscorpius rotundicauda. The sequence continues at coordinate 13,623,720 of CM022395.1, read as the reverse complement.
GTCTGCTCTCAGGGTGAACTTGCTTGGACGACCAGACATGGGCATGTTAGCAGCTGTTTTGAAAGCCCTCCACTTGTTGACTATTTTCCAGACAGTGGAATGGCTGACTTTAAAATCTTTTGGGATCTTTTTAAACCCCTTACCAGACCCACAAGCTGCTACAATTTTCTTTCTGAAGGCCTCAGACAGCTCTTTTGGTCTCACCATGGTGCTCACTCTCATTTTAACAGTCAAGAGCACACCAAACTAAATGTCTGAGGTTTAAATATGGCAAGCTTCATTCAAAATGCTGAGCAACGATCTTCTAATCATGTGCACCTGGTGTGATACACCTGTGTGTGAGTTGAGCTATTTTAAGTGGGAATAAATGTGGGGGTGTACTAACTTTTTTATTAGTTAAAATATGCATTTTTGTAGAATTACATTCACAGAAGATCTTGAAAAGTCATTTCTTCAGTTTTAATTGTTTAATTATATTCCTATAATCTCTCAGTATTGTTAAAATTGAGATTAAATATTTATATATCCAAAAATGTTACAAAAATACACAGGCTTTCATTGGGTGCCCTAACTCTTTCACATGACTATGTAGTGACACTAAGGTCATGTACACTAAAAAAACAAAACACTAGTTGAAAATTAGTCTGTGAACATTGAGGATTTTCCAACAGAGACGATCATCTACTATCTAAACATAGCCACACATCCATTCATTCATATATTTAAACCAGAGGTCATAATACTTGATTTAATGATTTATGTTTCATTTCTACAAAATACTTAGATGTTGAACTGTACTTTAAATAAAGTTTACTCATAGCTATAAACTCCTTTACTCTTTACTAACAAATCCCTTTAGATCTAAAATTATTCGAAATTCATGCTCTTAAAACTCAAATGTTTTGCAATATGTCTAGAATTGTGTTTATTTTTAACCTTCTGTTTACCACTTTATTTAATAACTAAGTAAACAAGTACCTAATAAAAGTATAGTTCTAGATAATATCTTTGAAACACTACTTTCAGATTTAACCAAAGATGGAATAAAGGTCAAACCTTATAAATAAAATGTTTTATGATCTGTCAACCATCTTCAAAATTGATTACAATCATTAATGAGTTTGCTGATTACCTGATTAGCAAATTCCACTAATATCACAATTCTAAAGGGAGATATGCAATTTGTCCTTATTTTAATTACATACAATAAAACTTACTGAAATTACCAATGTTATAACATACATACCAGATATGGCGATAAGTGCTGGTACGTTGGATCATTCAGAAGTAGAATTCTCGAAATATCTGACATGTAAAGCTTCACATTTAAACTGAAATAAGAAATGAAAATAAGGCATTTTAATATTCTTTATAGCTGCATTAATCTACAGTTTGATACCAAACTTTATGACATAAATTCATAGAATAATAGTTCAACAAAATTCTTAATGCAAGTCAACAAATACAATGACATGGTCTTTGACTCATAACGAATCTGGAAAGGGTTAAGATAATTTACAATACATTTTAAATCCCCATATCCTCTCCAGTTTGATGCTTGACCTCATACACTAAGTGTGCAATTCTCTCAAACAAATACTACACTAAACATTAAATTACTTCACAATACATTTATCAAGTAAAATATTAATACATACATAAATTGGATAAACATAAATTACTACATGATAAATTTCAAGCTTTTGCTTTGTATCATTTTCAAAGATATACATTTTAACTCTGACTATGGGTAGGAGTATTGCACCCACTACGAACCACCAAAGTAAACATGTAATCATATTGTAACTTTTGACAACATAGGGATATTTCACAATATTTTGCAGGTTATCAGTACATACCACACACTTTTTATAAATAGAATATCAAGTTTTTAAATTAAGTAATAAGAATTTTTCCTTTCAGAATGTTGACTATCCAAACATGCAAAATAATCTTGATTTTAAGATTAAAAATACTTTTCTTTGTCTGAAAAATTGTCAGATATTATTTTCATAATCTTTAACATCATCAATAACTATTAAATGGTTTGGTTTTGTTGTTTTTAAGAAAATTTGAATATTTCCTCTGCCTTAACTTTATAGAAGGTTGGTGAATTTAACTTAACCCATATCCACAGTAAATACATCAAGAAATAAATTTAATTTACTCTTTCATCATTCAAAAATGACTTCAAATTGTAAAAGGAAAACCACAAATATTTGTTCTCAATTGTATAAATCTCATAATTATAATCCATTCATATTAATTTTTTTATTTGCTGTTGAGCCATGTCAAATTATCCTGCCACACACATTTCCTCCATATAATTGTTTGTCTTTTTAAGATATCCGAGATAAAAACTCATACTGTTGAAGAGTTTGAAGCATTATGATTGATGCTATTTTCTAAACAGAAATGAAGTTTTCACACCAAAATACAGCACATATCAAATAGTATAAAACTGGACTTTACAAACTACAAATGTCTTACTGTTCTTAGTATTAGAGTACCAGTATTTTGCAACATACAGCAGTATTCCAGTTACTATACATTATTTACAAATAGATTTGTATGTTTGAGTTATTTTTTACAACACAAAGCAGTAAATAAAAAAAATTATACAAACAATGATCTCTCCTACATAGAATGTTAAAGCTTTTTTTGTATTTGTGCATCTATTTACTAAGCCTCCAACAATTTTTCACATGGAGGATGTAAAAATAAATAACAAAAGAAATATAAATTACTATACTAATCCTACAAAATTCCACTGTAATTCACCAGGTTTCCTAACTAAACTGTATTTGAGTTTTAGAAACTCAGTTCTGATCACTATATCACCTTAACCATCATTGACTTTGAGCTTTTCTCCTTTTAACTGACAATAAAGACTCAACTAGTAATTCATTTCATTGATACAAGTAGCTTGGGGTCAGAGGGCATGTCATCACATCTGGGTCATTCCATGTTTAAATCATCCAGGGGGCTGCAGTTAACCTCTACAGAATGTCTTGAAAAAAATCACGGGCTCATCTACCCATATAATGATAAATTGCCAAAGATTAAATCAATATCTCTTATAGTTTCTGATTTACAGCCCTGTAAAATTTAGTTACTCTTGTTTTATTTTTTACAAATTCATTTGAACAACTTTGGCTGCTTAAAGCTGCAAGAGTAATGGTGGTAGAAAGATGAAATTTGCTTCACTGGCTGAATTAATCTCACAGAATTTAAAAATGGTCTTAAACCAAGTTTATCTCTTTTATGATTTGCCTAGTGAGGCAGTAAAAACACCTGAAAACCTAAAATTGTAAAAAAAACATTGGTTTATGTAATAAGCCATAGCTCTGAGACTTAATGTGATACAAAGCTGAATTTTGCTTTCTACTTTCCTATAACATATCAGTTGATAAATAAGCAATTGTTGTAATTAAAAGTCTGTTTGATCTTCTGTAAAAAAATTTAGCTCCATGCAACTTTTTATGATTCAGCTAAAAATAGCACTACTTCAGACCACAGTTACATCTCTGAATATGATCTACACAAAATATCAGGATGGTGTTCAACTTAAATTTTGAGTTATAATTTTTTAAAATATTCTCTGACCATACGTTGTTTACTTGAAAAAAAGATTCAGTTCAGGTGCATTACTATGTGTAAATATATCCATACAGTTCTGAAAAATACCTGTCAGAATTTTATGAATCCCACTGAAATATTCACCATCTAAAATAATGAAGTTGTAAGAAATAAGAAATAATTCATTTCTGGAAAAGTTTATTAGCATAACTATTAGATTACATGGCGATGCAAATACATTATGTGTGCATTACATTTATGCAGATATGGCTAAGTTTAAGATTTATAATATAATAAATATAATGGTAAATCAGACACAAAAAGCACAGCGTTACAACAACAAGGGATAACTGAGAAAGATTACAGCCACACCAAACTACAATAATTGTGATAACGGAATGTTTCAAAAACTGCTTTGGTGATAAATTTACCTCAACAATATCAAATAAACATTGCTTTGTTCAGACAGCTTGAATACATTTCTGAAATTCGAGTTTGATTATGTTGAGATCACTTTGACTTAGAACATAGTGGTGAGCACTACTGCTTTGCATGGTAGATGAACTTATCAGACAAAGAATATGTTGGAAAGGAATCATGTTTTCATCTTTATGTGACCTTGCAGGCCATGACAGCAGTCCATTACTTGATTTCTTCATAAATGACACCAACACATCAGAATGTTCATCTGATCTATCTTTTATGTTTTCTACATACCATTTATTTTCAAAGTTTTTATTTACTGTTCTATGTTTTAAGAAAAGTAACAAATTTAGATATTTATATGTAAATTGCAATAATATTTTTATGCACACGAACCTTATTGTATCTTGTAAAATATGGAAACTGGATTTATTGATTACAGTGTTGGCACAGTAAAATAGGAAACAGGATGCTCATAAGCACCTTCATACCTATATAACCACTGATCGCTGACCACTCAAGTTCACTGGATCAAACATAACTTTAAACAAAGCTATACAGTAACTATTTTCTCTCACTTTCTGTAAAATGTTTCAGACAATCCTTGTTGCAACTACTGTACGACATAAACAAGCTGATAAATCCCACCCCATTGTGTTTTCAGAAAACATACAATTAATGATCAACATTCAAATATCTAAGAAGTTTACTGGATTAGCCCAGGCTTTCTACAAGGCCACAGCATCAGCATTTTATAATACTTTAAACAATTATCACTGTAACCATTGTACTGTTAGCAAATTCATAACTCCTACATTCCTGTGTTTTCAAAGCTGCAAAAGTTCTGCAATTTATACTGCAAAAGAATATTTAATATGAATGGTTTCAAAGTACTCAAAGTATAATAATGCCAAAACAAGAATGGTGATTTATTGCTTTATATCTGGCAGGTTTCTACTTCAGAATAAACAAAAGAAATGTGTAAAAGAAAAGATTAGATGAAACTTTATGGAAATTTATTTTAGAACATTATTGTTCATTATTTCTTTTAGTTTCTAACCCATCTGTTAACAATTAAATAACTGCACAAAATAAGTGTTAAAAGATGAGGAATGTAAACTGGCCAAAAGTACTTTGATATTTTGTCATTAGTACCAACAAAACTATTTTTTCTTTCTTTTTTTTTTGCATTTGCAACTTTTATTTTTGTTATACTTTGATTACTTATAACTTAAAGAATCATATGTAATGCTAAAGCAAAGAGTGTAACAGATAAAATATAAAACTGCTAAAATAAAAATTTTATATTTAAGTAAAAGTTCTTTTATTTTTTATTTGTTTTTACTATTTATTTTCACAAAACTAAGCAAAATTTAAAAACCTGAAACTTATTGGGTAATAAAATAAAAGAAAATGAATAGTAATCTTCATAGTGCATTCCTACCAAGAGCTTGCATGCTGGGCAACTTCAAAAGTTTGTAAGGGTATTTTTAATCACACATAGTTTGAAGGTCAATGAAACAAAATTAATAAATGTAAATTAATGTATATTGTTACTAGATTCAAATAAATCTTAGAATTATTACTTAGAATATATATTTGTAGTTTCCTCTTACAATTTGCAGTTATTCTAAAATAAAACAAGAACAAAAAGGTAATTGAGATTCACTTTCTAATTTTTATGATAGTTACAAGGTCAGTCAAATCAACTAACACCATATACAACTAACACTGATGGAATAACAGATTAAAAAAAATTTAATTTAAGAGACATTTTAAGATTGCTTAGAAAAAAAGTGATTATGTAAAAGAAACTTGGCAATTTTTAGATAAAGTATTTTAATCTTAAAACTAAAATTAATAATTTAAAAACCTGTTATTCTGTGTATAAGAGCCTTGTAATGTTTACTAATAATATGTAAAATTTTATAAAGATACCTGAACATTATAAACAATTATAGTACAGGGTGCTCGCTAGAAAAGCGGAAAATTTGAGGGTCAGATGAGATCATGAATAAAATGCATGATTTTAATAATTTTGAGCATCTATGAGTGTAATATAACATATGCCTTTAAAAAACTTTGTAAAAGTTATTCTTTGTAAAAATAAATCACTGTTTGACAAATTTTCCACTTTTATAGCGACCACCCTGTATAATCGCTCACATGGATAATTGTGTGGTTATGAGTTAGGTGAATCCTCTCAAGCCAATTTTGGTAAGGTTAACCCTTTCATGACAGGCTAAATATAATACACACAAGTTCATGCATAAATTTGAAAGACATTTTAATAAATATTAGAAGTATTTTGTACACAAAAAAATTGAGATATTTTCAAGAAATATTTTTATTAAAGATTTGTTTGTGAAAATAATCTGTTGCATCACTTGTCTAAGTGCAAAGTGATTTCATGTTATGATTAAAAATCTAGTCCTCATTCCAAAAATCTCAAATATTATTTGTGTAATCTCTTAAACCTCTAAAATACATTTCAAATGTTTGTCTTCAGTAAGACTATATATTTTATGTTATTTTCTATACTATAACTATGTGGGGTCTGTAACTTGACAAACCTTGTAATCATCACAAAAAATGAATAAATATATATTATGCATTTTTTGTGCCAGAGTGACTAGATATTATAAGACAAAAATACAAATGTTTAGTCTAAGTAGCTTAAGTATCATAATGTTATATGTGTATATATATGATACTGACCTTTCAGTCATGACCTATCTAACATTACACAACTTGCATTGACACAGTGCATGTACACTCATGTTATATATCCAATAATATAAAACTGACCTTTAGCCTTCCCTATCTTGACTGTTCTTATTGGACTAGTACAGTCAGATTTCAATAATACATTATATAATTACTATTTAAAAATAAATTCCTAATCTTTCTCTTTTTAAAATATAGAATCATAAATCAAGAAGTAAAGCAAACAGCTGTCTCTTCTTGCTACAACCTTTGTACTCGGTTGCTAAGCCTTTTAAAATTTTGCAAGTAGAGAATATGAAAAAAACTTTTTTTAGGTTTTATACACACACACACACACACAGTTGATTAAGCAAATCATCACAAATAACTATTCTAATACCACAGAATTCCACTAATTTATTAAGCTCAGTAATTAAAATTTATATAGATTTTAAAAAATATGAAATTTCGAGCAGACTAAAGACACAAATACCTTCTTAAAAACTTCGTTTAAAAGAATGTGATAACCTCTTTCCACAGATTGAAATGGCTCAGAAAATCAGTAGGTGGACATTTACTTGATTATTCACACCTCATATATTGAAGTGTATATATACATATATAAGGGTCCATTTTCAAAATGGAAAGAGGTGAATGGGCCACTGTGTTTGATTCAGTAAATACGACATATCTCAGCAAAATACAAAGATAAGAGATTTTTATTTTATATTCTAGCTTGAAAATACTAGTAATTTTAATTCCTAATTTGCATGAAACTATAGACATAGAATTTTGACATCCAATTTTATATCACGACTCACTAAAATCTATATTTAGATGTTCTTTTAATATTTAGTTTTAAATTAAAAAATTAACTCACATATGATATTAAAGTTTGGATTATAATCTACAGTTTGATTCCAAACTTATTGATATAATTGATAAATTGGTAGTTCAATAAACTTTTCAATGCAAGTCAATAAATGTGATAACATGGCCTTTGACCCATGACCTGTCAAAGGGTTAAAGAATAAAAAATATAAAATTTTTAAATATTGAGGTTACTTCTGTAAAGATCAAATGAGTTTCATTTGTTAGTAATACTTAGCTGTTTGATTTGTTTCAGCATAACTGTGTTTAGAAACGTATCTCAGTTAACTGACATACAGTATTAGTTTGATATTCCTTGAAAAATCTTAATCCATTTCTAAATAATTCAACATTTATTATTTTATCTTTTGAATGAAAACTTATAATAGTGCCAAACAAATGACCAAGAGTATTATAGACATGTCTGTTGGCAGACTTAACAACAGTACTTAAAAAAAATATTACCTAGATTTCAGTCTTCGAAGAAATTTAGGAGAAGAAAGACCCACCATATGATCTAAAATAAAACAAAACAAAAAAATCACTTGAGAAACAGTTATGTAATTCAAAGAGGCCAATCTATTAATTCCTCATTACATGACAAATTTTGTTAATATAATTAACATTCTCCAAAGAACACTCACAGATAACTGCTAATATCATTGTTTAATAAGATTACACAACATTCTTGCTCTTAAAAAGCATTGTCTCTTTGGACATGACTGCACACATCATTTTGGCCCCAGACATTTCAAATAATTTCATATCTATTACTCTTTAGAGCTACATAGTTATGTAATTGGCCTAAAAATTTTTACATATAAAAAGTTTACCAAAAAAATGGATGCCATTACAATACTAATGTTTCTTGATATTTTGATGAACAGAGTATAGAAGTTTAAGAGAGGTCTACCCAGCCCTCTTAATGTTTAAAGCGAAGGAATTCAACCAAGCCATAGACTATAATTCCCTTAAGGAGATGTGTAAGAGTCTAGTAAGCCACAAATCTTCACTTTATGGAAGTAGTTGTGACATAAAAATGAGATACTAACCATCCCTATAGATTATGGCATGAGTGAACAGGGTGTAACCATATTGCTCATGGTAGTCACTCCAAATACTAAATACAAAAATGACCCAAACACCATATACTGGAGAGGAATCTATTCATTTTAAGATTAGAACTGAGTTGCAAAAAACTATACAGAATTGCACACTGAAAACTTTTTTTCTGGCAACATATGGGAGCACTTATAACCCAACACTTGCATGATGGAACATCACAATAAATCTGTGGTATATGTTCCAATTACATTATGTATTATGGCAGGATAATGCTGGTTACCCTTACAAAATCTGCACTGTGGCCCAACCAACCTAAATAGCTACTCAGTAACTGTTACGGGGTTGCATCTATAACTTATATGTTAGCACTTCATGAGGTAATACTGACTGTCCTTACTTCAGAGCAAATTTTTACACCAAACATGAATGAATTATCTAAAAAGAAAAATTATGGTTCAGTATCTGTGAAGTGTCAATGTGGTAACTAATCCCAAGTGCTAATGTCATAAGAACCAATGTATGAAATGAAGCAGAGGTACCACATAATTCCAATTCCCACACTGACTGATACATCCAAGATTAACATAATGCAACTGACAATCAGCATACACAAGAGGTAAGCATTTAATATCTCAGTGAAGACTGTCTTTTGTGTCAATATAATTGGTTGGTTGGTGGATTTAGTGTTTTATGGTACAAATCAGCTAGATTATCTGCACCAAACATTCAGTAAAGAGATAAAATTAAAGTAAATTTAGTAAAATTCATAAAAAGGAAATTAAGGTAAAACAAAACAGTTTAAAAATATATAAGCAGAATAAAACCAATGTTTACATCTAGTCTATAATGTTAAGAAAAAAAATCACAGCAAGGGAAGTCATAAAGGACTTTCTGTAGCATAATGATAATTATAATAACCCACCAGGAAGACTAACAGGTAAGTACAAAAACCACCATCAGTCACCTGAAGTTGGCCTTTCCAGCTCTGGTTTCAAGTTGTGACATCATGGCCATTTTCAAAAAGTAAAGTAATAAAAGTTTTAAAAGACGTATAGCAAAATTTTAATAACAACCAGGTTGACTAACAGGTAGTTCAAACAGCAGCGTTTCAGTCACCTGAAGTTGGCCTTTCCAGTCCTGGTGTTGAGTTATTTAATGATATGGCCATTTTGTAATTTCAAATTGAGCTAGAGAGATTGAGACTATTAAAAGGGAACCACAATTAAAAAGGTATAATGAATAAATATTAAACAGTTAAGTGAGATTAAAAAAAATTAATGGCCATTAAAAAACTAAAAACTTGATCAAGGTGGACAGGGTCACTGTCACCAATAACACTGTCCAGTATTATGGACAAACCTTGAGACATAACATGTTTAAAATAGTGCCGTCGTTAAGAGTTGTAACGATAGCAAGAAAGTAAAATGTGGTTTACAGTGATTTGAGTGTTACACAAACAACACACTGGTGCATCAGTTCCAGATAAAAGAAAAAGAGTTAAAAAACTGTGACCTAGTTAGTCTAGTTAGAACAACTTCCTCCTTCCTATCCTTACAGAAGCAAGACAGCCAAAATCCAGTATAGGGTTTTATTTGGAAAAGCATTGTTTTCGTGTTGGTCACTCCAAGTCGATTACCAGGTGTCACGGAGCCAAGCCTTGAATACAGGACCATAGTCCATGTATGGAAAAGACACAATGATGATGGTGCCAGAGCAGATAGATTTAGCTGTTGTGTCTGTGAGCTTGTTCCCACAAATACCAACATAGCCTGGTATCCAGAAAAACTAGATAGAAGTAGATGTTGAAGAGAAATGGGCCAGTCGGTTTTGAATATTGGCAAGAACAGGGCGTGAACTGATGTGAAGCAATTCCAGGGCCAGTAGAGAACTAAGTGAGTCAGTAAGAACAATGCAGTTTGAGTACTGCTTAGCTTCTATGTGATCCAGAACAAGAGAAATGGCATACAGTTCAGCAGTGAAGACAGAAGCTGTATATGTGATTCTGCATGCAACCACCGAACTGCAGCAAACCATGGCAGAGCCCACATAGTCACGATTTAGAACCATCTGTATAAATAAGAATGGAAAGATTTTTTGAAAGATGTTCAGTAAATAAAAGACTGTACTTCCAATCGGGAGTATCTGCTTTTCTCACATGATTTAAAGAAAGGTCGCATTTGGGGACTGTAATAAGCCATGGTGGGATGGGCTGACCAGTGGATACTGCAATGTTATCCAAGGACAGACCCAATTCATTCAACTGCTCCTGGATACGAAGGCCAAAAGGAGTAATGGCAGATCATCTGTTCTGAAAAAGTATGGCCAATTAGGGAAGGAAAACATAACTCCAGGTGGGATGCTTTGATCAGGAATGAAGTTTTGAAGAATTTTGTAAAGATAGTTGCAAACTGCATAGCTGCAAAGAAGGTTCATGAGACTCCACACAGAGCTGAACTCCTGGATGATGAATGGGGTCCAGCATCTTTAAGGCCGAGAGTCTGGTAGAGCCACAGACCAGTGATCCAAAGTCAAGTTTCTATCGAATAAAAGTATGATATATATTTAGCATAGAACATCAATCCACTGCCAAAGTGGTGGTAGAAAGGGCACAGAGGATGTTCAGTGCTCTTGTACATTTGACCCGTAGCTGCTTGATGTGTGGTACAAAGGTCAGTTTACAGTAAAAGATAAGCACCAAGAACTTGGTCTCAGGGATCACAGGTGGAACAACTTCACCAATAGGGAGTTCAAGATCAGGGTAAATACCCTGTTGGTAGCAAAAGTGCAGGGAAACCATTTTAGAGAGACAGAAATTAAAGCCTTTTGCTGTGGGCCACTTCAGTAAATGATTGAGAGCAGTCTGTAGCTGCTGCTCAATATACCTCATATTCGACAACTGACATGAGATGTAAAAGGACAGATATAGAGCTTATTTGCAACAGGGAGAGGGAGTTGCTCAGTGATGGCATAAATTTTTATACTGAAAAGTGTGACACTCAGAACACAGCCCTGAGGGACTCCAAATTCCTGAAGAAAGAATGGGAAAGTGTCTTGCAAAATACCAAACCTCCATATTGTGTCGGAAGCCAATTCAATGTCAAAAAATACTGATACAAGATACCATTTGAGAAAGGCTTCTCTGATTACCATTTCAAGTCAAATCAGGTGGTCCCAGGCTTAGAGAAAGGTAGGACAATACCCTGGTACCAGGCATCAGGAAAAACATTCTCCAGCCAAATCTAGTTAAAATAATTAAAAGAATAGCAAGAGAAACAGGAGATAGATGGCACAGCATATCATTGTGTACATCATCTGGTCCAACAGATGTTCTGCCACCAGTCTAAAAGGATGATTATAGTCATAGAGACAATCAGCTCAAAAGGAAGGAGGTGATTGCTCTGTCCAAGTCTTGATGGCTAAGAAGGTGGAGGAAGAAACAGAAGTGCTAGATACCCAACTAAACCTTTCACCTAGAGTATCTACAATGCTCTGGATATCAGCTACTTCCTGGCCATCAGAGTAATATGAAGAGGGGGACAGAATTATATTGCCCACTGACCTTTCGAATCTTTTCCCATATGACTTTGAAAGTGGTTGTAGAATATGTGCCAGTTATGAACTTAATCCCATATTCTTTCTGGTTTTGATGTCTTACCTACTAAGCATGTGCACAGGACTGCTAGAAAACAATGCAGTTTGAGAGTATGGAATATCTAAAGAAATTATCCCAGGCCCATTTTTTAGCCTTCCTTGTCATGTAGCAGGCAGAATTCTACCACGGACAAGGATATAGTGGAAAAATGTGCTGAGGTTTTTGGAATACATTGAGCAGCAGCTTGTTTAATATAGTCAGTTACTGTTGCAACACAGTTGTCTGTTGATGGCTGACAGACGTTGGCAGGATCAAGTTCTGAGAGAGCAGTGAAAGTGGGCTAGTTTGCCTGATTCAGCTTCCACCGAGGCACACAGGTTGGGTGGCACAGACTACAGCCACGTTATCTCAAAATTAAAGGAAAATGATCAGTGCCTCGTGATTATTGTCAACCTTCCATGAAAAATGGGAAAATAATAAAGGGGAAGAAACTGAGAGATTCAATAGTAGAAAAGAACTGACTAGGTGCATGAAAATAAGTAGAAGAACCAGTATTAAAAAGAGAAAGGTTGTGATCAAAGAGCATACGCAAAACTGAGCGACCCCTCCCATGAATAACAGCACTTCCCCAGAGTGGATAATGTCCATTAAAGTCCCCCCATGATTAAAAAGAGAGACTGCAACTGTTCAATGAGAGCATCAAGGTATGATTGATCATTTGTCTCTCTAGGTGACCGGAAGAGAAAACAAACAGTGATGGTATGACCCAAGGAAATATGGATAACTACTGCCTCCAAGGGTGTGTTCAGTGACAAAGATAGGATGGACACATGCTGATCAACCTACAGTGTCACCCCTCCATGTACTTGTCCATCACACAGCCTGTCACTTCTGTACAAAGAAAACTGCCAAAAGGTGACTGTACTGGCAGGTTTCAAAAATGTTTCCTGTAATAAAAGACATTAGGGTGGTAGGATGCAATCAGTGTTTTGATGTCATCCAAATTAGAACATAAACTGCGATAGTTCCATTGTATAATAGTGGCCATTTTTATTTATATGCAGGTGAATTGGGTGGAGAAATCTGTTTCGACCATGTACTTTTTTCCTTACTTCAAGGTAGGTATATCGACCTCCATAGATCTTGCACTAGGTCAACTGGGCAGGTCTTTGTTGTTGAAAGGGGATTCCAGTGACTGAAAACGAGAAAAAATATCTTGGGGTGTTAGAAGAAGATGTATCCAAGGAAATACCTGTATCCAGAACCAAAGGATGTGGATCTCAGGATTTGTTGAAATATATGTAAAGAACAGAGATGGGTGTAGAAGTTGATTCATCAACTTCTTTAACCATGGAAGTCAAAAGGTTTTTCATTTGTTTTGAGAATGATTTGTCTGTCTGCACTCCCACTGTAGTAGTGGAACGAAGTGCAGCAATATGCGTCCAAGATGAAGAAGTGGACAGCAATTTTCAACACCTCAGGATAAGTAATGTTGTAGATCATTTTCAAATGCTGTATCTCTTTTTTCTTCCAACCATTTAGGGCAAGGATAAAAGTCGGACAAATGAGAGCCATTGCAATTGACATAATGAGGGTCTGTTTCACACTCATAGGCATCTTGGTTCTTGCCAACACAACAAGCACATGTCAGGAAACCATGACAGGATATCTTTGAGTAACTGAACCTCTGACACTGGAAACATCAGAGTGGGTTTGGAATGTATGGATATACCCTGCAATTAAAATAACCTGCCTTGATGGTGGCAGTTGCATGAAATGATGTGAATGTCGGAACAAGGATATTGGTCAGCAATATAACTCCACATTTGCAAGTTGAGATAAGCCTCACTGCAGAAATGCTTTGAGTGGAGAAACCAGCAAGAATCTCTGACTTGAGGATGTTCTTCAAATCCCTCTCACTAGCAATTTCTCATGATGAATTCAAAGAAACATGAGATGTGACATCAATAGGTATATCACCAATTTCCTTTAAATTCAAGAGGAGTTAATGGTATTGAAAGTGGATGTTTCCACCAATTTGTCACCAGATCAAAGCTTCTTCATTGACTTTGGAGAGCCAGCAAGTCCTTCCAGTCTCTTCTGAATAAAAAAGGGGACATTTGCCCTAAAGAAAGAGAATGTAGGGTAAGAAAATGAGGTACAACAGGTGGTACAGATGTTGAAGATTGCTGCTCAGAAACTTCAAGACATTGTCATTTACAAATGGCTGTTTTTTCACTATTTTATTTAAATTTTGTTTGGAGGATCCATAAGCAAAAAGGAAATTTTGGTGCCCACTGATCCCACCCACCATGGAGCATTATAAGGGGATGCACTACAATGTCAAGCAAGGACACTGCAGCAATGCCAGGGTTTCATACGCATTATCCTCAAACACCAGCATCAGATACAATGTCCACAACATCTGTTGAGAACTTCCAACACTGGAACTATGTTAACTTTTGATTTAAAGTTGATAAAAAGGTTAATGTTTGCTAAGATAATGCATTGTAATTTGGCAAAAAGAGAATGGGGTTGGTGTAATATTGTTTTTAATTGTGCAAAGTGAACTATTAATTTTCTAATTAATCAGCTGCTAAAAATATTAGAATTAGAAGTAAAATATAGAAAACTATGTATAAAAGACAAATTACTATACTGTCTAAAAACATTACTTTGTAAAAACAACAAAGATCAGCTTTTCTCAAAAAGATGTACAAGTTATTACAAAAGGGAACATTATCACACAATGGTGTTGTTGAATGGGGACTTTGAACATAATGAAAACAATGATAAAGTAGTTATTAAAATGATATATTAAGAAACTTAGAACTATAACATTTCAAATATTACATGGAAAATTAAGAATGTTACAGTTTTTAAATACAAATTATGTTTTACTGATAATAATCCTAAGAACATGATACCACAATATTTTTACTACTCTCAGAAAGTCACTGTAGACATAAAAATAACAGGATTTTTCTTCTTTTCAATAATATTTAATGGATATTCAGCTATCTAACTGACTATTTCTATCATGTATGCTTTACACATATACTAGTTAAAGCACCTGCCTCCTAGAGAGGTTATGTAAATTCATAATTAATGAAAGATTATCTCTCTTAGAACAGAAAAGATTGTTTCCCTTATATTTAATTGTAAAAATAAAATTAAAAAAATGCATACATGACCATGCAAAACACATAACTAAAACTCTGTTTGCATCTCTACACCAACCCAATGAACCACCATACTAAATTTGGTGAAGATCAATCCACAGGAAGTGAGGTAATAATAAAAAATGCTGTAAAAATTGTACAACTGAAAATTTGTATGAACCTTTTTTTCTTCATACAAATTTTGGTGAAGATCCATCCACACCCTGCAACATTCATGATGAGAAATCCACTTGAATTAAAAATGCATTTAAAGATGGCTAGTTTTCTACATTATTTTAATACCCATAAAATTTACTGAGTAGTTACATGAATCTATGATACTACTATTATATTTCAATAGATTTGTGAGTAAACATGCCCCAAATAAAGTATAATCAGAAAATTTATAGCATGCAATTAGCAATTATCACAATATGTTAAAATTATGCTATTTTTAAGTACAAAGTAAACACAAACAACAAATACAAACAAGGCTAGTTACTTATTTAAAAATCACCAGGCAAGACCACCTGTGTCACAAGTTGTCGTGTGCGTGCCAAAACATACACACCGTCCTCCTTAAATTGAAGTAGTGTTAACAAATGCTTTGTCTGAGAGTTCAATTGGTATATGTTTAAAGCTGTGTGAAAAAGTTTGCTTACATTATGGTAAAGCTTCTAAAGATACCTGCTACTATTCCCAATTTTGATCTGTTGACCAGAGACAGGCTGCTGGTTGCCACCACTCGGGACCAACTCTTGAGCTACACTCTTTACCAAGCAAAAGGTTTGACTATTGGACTATCATTATCTCAGCAGGCTTAGCCTGGTAGTTACAGTGGTTGCCTCAAGATTTATAAAAACTTTTAAAATTTCTTCCAAACATACCCTCAGAGTTACATAAGCTATATTCACAAAAAGAGATTCATTATAAGAATAAAAACATAAGCAATTGTGGAATCATTTATCTCAGAAAGTAAAGAAGATAAACATTTTATGAAAATTGAAAAAATATATACTTGCATTTCTGAAGCTACTCTCAGGTTTTCCATATGCAAGTTATGTAAAAATATTTTATTGTAAGAAGAAAACTGTGGATATCATGGATCATTTTCTTTATCCAAACACATTATGTCCTTAAGAAAAGATAACAGATTTTTAAAGGATGATTTCCCTCATGCAAACAAATGTTGGTTTTCACTTGTCATAATTCACTAAATTTTTAACTTTTTAAAATCAGACTCTAGAAAGTTTATCACAGGAAATGTAAGACTAACTTCTCTGTCATTTCCAAGATAACTCTCATTAACCCTATAAAAACAGGAATAACATCAGCAACTAACCAGTCTTTAGGCACTTCTTCATTCTCTACTGACCTACCAAAAATGAGATTCATACACCTGATTCTAGAACCCTTCCCCCATTCCTAGAAAGGTTCTCATGATCTGTGGTTGAATAACAAGATCACAGCTTCAACTCCTTTCATTTTCTGTTAAAGCAATCATCACATGGGGTGGTGTCATCCAGATAGTTTCACCATTATACAGTCTTTGCAGTGCAAGATCACTGGCAGCATAATAAAAAAAAACTGTTGCCCAAGTAGTTTGTCACAGGAGATATTAAAATTGAAATTAGGTAAACATTAAGTTTTTGCACATTCCTATCACTTTTTCCATGATAAATACAATCCTTCAGCAGCAGTGCATAATTTAAACGATCAGGATGACTATAAGCAGTGTAATGGAAGAGCATTTGTTGATCCATGAACTCATAGTCCACTTACACTGGTTTCCACCCAAATCAAATGTCATTTAAAATATATGTAAAAACAGCTGGTTTGGGTTGAGAAAATTTTTATGTAGAGGGGTGAACAACATTTCGACCTTCTTCAGGCATCATCAGGTTCAAAAAGAAAGAGGTAACTGACCAATAGCTGACCACATGTTTAAATGAGGTTGTGTAACTGAGTGTAGAAATGTAGAAGGCATGCTTAGATGTTTGATTATATTTATTAATATAGGTATAAAGGTATTCCTTTGTGTTGGTTTATTTTGGGCTTGAGTTGTTGTAGAAATAATACTTCTTTAATTTTGCATTTGTTTATGTTTGTTTCTTTATTTAGTATTTGGGTGTTTTTCTATGGTTATGTTATAACAGTAACTTTCCAGAGGGGTCTTAACATGTTTCTTGAAAAAAATGTTATTCTAAAAAGCAAAATGGTACAATAAAGTGAATTATTTGGATCAACATGTTTAATTTAACCTGCAAACAGCCAGTTAAATAACTAATTAAATTAAAGCATGCAATTTTTTCACTAATGTATAAGAGCCTAAAAATATACCAAGATGCATGACTCTTACACTCAACTAGTGAGTGTTAACAGCTCTGAATAAGGTTGAATGTAAATGATTTTTGTCTCTATGTTACACCTTTTTTACTTTTCAACATGAATAATAAAAATATAATAGTGTCATAAAATACCAGGGAGGACCAGGCCCCCACTTTCCAATGTATTCTAGTAAATATACAACCAAATTACTCTCAGGATAAGCAGAAAAATGTGTAAAACTTAATTCAGACCCCTTAGGCTTCCCAGATCAAGCCCTAGAACCTAACTATTAATGAGTACACCTGTGGAACATATTCCCTCACTATGTTCAGTAATATAAAACTTTGGCCACTCACTTTTAATTTGTCTCCTATATCTGTGGAGAAAGTTGCAAAAATGCAATGCCATATATATTTCTCACATTTACATCAGTATGACACATGATACAAAAGTAAAGTCATACAGACCTGAAGCTAACATGAGATTAGGAACATGTATCCTGCTTTATACACTTAACTTCGTGGTGAAAATTAATTCTTCACTTCATTTTCTTTCAAACTTACCAACATGTGAAATATTTTCATCAATTTATCTTCCACATACATGTACAGACATTTTTTTAACGTTAATACGAAAACAAAACGTATAAGTATGGACTTACTATTATTTAATATAAACTATGAATAAGATACCTGCTGTGTTAACGTTTGGACAAAAATAAGAAAGAAATCCCTATGTTAAGCATTAAGGCCAATTTAGAACCTACCTTTATGGCAGTGTGACAAAAAATAAACCGTAGAATCATAATTCTTCGATTCGAAGTTATCAATAGTAATAAACTTGTACTCAGCAACTTTCCCTGTGAAGGTGCTCATGTTAATGAAGTAACAATAGTAATATTATTGAAACAAATTAATTTTGAATCATGCTTGGAAGGAATTTACTAAAGCATTTTGACGTCCATAACAGGACGTCCTATTAAAACGTTAGGTAAATATAGTGTTCAAATAAAAATATATTTAGAGTACCAATACTCGTTTCACGTCTGTAAGCAAATAGATCTGGATACATGACAACTAATACATCTCTTACTTTGGACAACACACGCATAGAAACTAAAATTTTAAATTTTGAAGGGTTGGCGTTAATTTCAGGCGCTAAGGGTCAACCCTCTACCTGCAAAAACACTAATTCCCAAAAGCATAACGATACATGTCAAAGTCGGAGAAGTGACAATAAGAAGAGTTCACAGAAAAATCCAGTAAATAAAAATGATTAAAAAATACTAAGCCTATCAGTAACGATAGTAATGTGAACAACGAAAAGGTTAAAAGTAAAGTTAGTGATAAAATAGGAAATAATCCCAGTAAATAGGAAGATAATAATTCAAATTCCTCAGAAGACTCTACGCTTGAAAGATTTCTTTGTTTGGAATTTCGTACAAAGCTACTCGAGGGCTATCTGTGCTAGCCGTCCCTAATTTAGCAGTTTAAGACTAGAGGGAAGGCAGCTAGTCATCACCACCCACCGCCAACTCTTGGGCTACTCTTTTACCAACGAAAAGTTGGACTGACCGTCACATTATAACGCCCCCACGGCTGAAAGAGCGAGCATGTTTGGCGCGACGGGGATGTGAATCCGCGACTCTCAGATTACGAGTCGCTTGCCTTAACACGCTTGGCCATGCCAGGCCCGACAATCTTATTGATATATAACGTCCAAATATGAGTAATATACTGTTTGGCTATTTCCAATGACTTATTATTATATTTAGCTTCACTGTGACAAGAAATATCATTATGAAATTATTATATTTTAGTAGCTTTTGCGAAACGAAATAAAAAAACAATTGGTTTCTTTTGTTAATTGTTGCCCCCCAGTGGCTCAGCGGTATGTCTGCGGACTTACACGCTAAAATCCGGGTTTCGATACCCGTGGTGGGCAGAGCACAGATAGCCCATTGTGTAGCTTTGTGCTTAATTCAAAACAACAACAACAATTGTTAATTGTTATCAACAGACACCTTTAATTTAGTAGATTTATGACAGTTCTAAAATTTAACTATGAACCGCAAAAAATACTAAAAACACTCAGTTCTTGTCATTTTTATTTGTCGTAAAAATAAAATGTGCGAAACAACAAATACATTTAAGACAGAAATTATCTATTCCTGTAACTGTACCAATATATTATCTGTACATTCACCTAGCATTCATATACTGTTTTAAATAGAACTGGATGACAGGCAGAATTTACTGATCGATTCATCATTTGGTTTATTAATTAAATACATCTATCTAACTTATTAATTTTGTGAGACTAATCTTCTATTTTTAACTTGTTCTGTTTTTACTTAGACATTTTCAAACAATTTACATGTTTGTATTAAATCTTACCCTAACGAAAGCATGCCTTTTCACACTAATTTTTTGTTGTATGCAGTTCAATGAAAGGAGCACAATTTCATATTATTTCTTGCAATTAAATTTTAAAAAAGGGAAGTAAAATGACATCATACATCTATTTCAGTGTTTTAATATTTAATTTGTTCTTCCTCATCTATATAAAGTATTACCTACCATGTTCTCGTAGTTTTTAAATTTATAAATTTTTGATTTGGTTATTACTAACTTAAGATACATATCATTTTAACCGAATTCATTTTTAATACCTATTTAGTCTTACACTGACGTTTAAGTTATCTTCCACATTAGCTTCTAATTTTCAGAGTAATCATGTAATTCTGCATTGCTAACTTTTATTACCAAAGCCAGTAGTATAAACCTTCAAGTGAAATTTAGAATCCTGTTGTTGATTACACATCCATAAATTGGATTGTAAATCAATTAGCATTTACAGTTCACCTATGTTTAGAACATTTGTTAATATTCTGCATCATTTAACCATACAATATCAATCCAATTATGCAGAAACTACGGAAATCAGTTAGGCAACAAGTAAACTTAAATACTTTAATTACAAATCTTGAAATAAATATTATGAATAAGTTTTCGCCAGTGCTTCTTAATATATAATTATGATTAGCCATAACTTTCAGACATTTAATTTGTATAAAATCATACAAATGGAAAAGGTTAATATATGTAGCTGCAGAATACAGCAATTCTTACAAATGGATTTTGACATGTGCAAAATTATCCCACAAAAACAAAACATTTATATTTATTATACTGTTATTTTATCTCATTTCCTCACATAATAAAAACAATAGCTATTATGCTTCAAAGACCATTTGTTAATTCTATGTTAACTTTTGATTTAAAGTTGATAAAAAGGTTGATGTTTGCAAAGATAATGTATGGCAATTTGGCAAAAAGAGAACGGGGTTGGTGTAATATTGTTTTTAATTGTGCAAGGTGATCTATTCATTTTTTAATTAATCAGCTGCTAAAATATATGTAATTAGAAGTAAATATGTTTCTGACGAGGTTGCAATATTTTTCTTATCAAATTATGTTCACAGGTAAATAAGAGTTTTTCTTTTCCAACGCAACTGTTATCGAACATTTTGCCATCTCTTGACTCAAAAGAGGTATTGTTTATCAATTGACCACTGAGATTCATTGTTAAAAAAAGTTTACTTTCCGTCATTGGTCTCTTACAAAACTATGGATGTACTTGATGACCAGTAGAAAGAGCTATTATGTACCAAGGATTCCTTCATTCACACAAGGGATTTCCCTTCAAAAGTTTTGTGATGATATTTAGGCTGTTAGAAATAGAAACAATGAGAGAAAGTTTCGACTTTTCAGAAATATTATGTGCAACTTTATCACATTGCTTTTTTCATTTACATGTGTTGAACAAGTTTTCTCACAGATCAACGTGATAAAGAAACAGTCTTCTTTATGCCAACTTTGACTAATGTTTAACTAATAGGTTAAAGGTTCGTGAAAGTGCAATATGCGAAGTTTCATAAGAAATAACTCAAGAATCAAAGCCAGCATTACTACAGAGATATCCTCCAAGCATGCGATGCTGTATCGAATAAGAATAACGATACTGTCAACGTATGTCTGCTCTATTTTGTTCACATGTGATGAAGATGAATAGTATTGTGTGATATATGTTTTACAAGTATTTTATTCAGTTAGTTACTGTGAAACATCAAATGAGACAAATTTGAGAGGAAATACTTGAAATGTGCAATTTCCAAATTTTTATTTTTCATCCGACCAGTGGAGTTGCTATAACATTACGAATCATGTTTGTTTGTTTTTACTAACTTTTTCCTTTCTGGTATAGAATAAAACTTGAGTTGTTGAAAACAACTGAATTTATTATTTACCTCTAATATGCATTAGTGGTAGTAGCAGGGAATGAAGATATCTGAAAAGTAGAATCTGAGGATGCAATTGCATATTGTAATGAATGTTGGTTGAGGTGTAATGGCTGCTAATAAGATTAGAAATTTAAATTGTTTCTTTCATCGTACCCAGATCATTTTACATTCGTAAAACCATCATTGTATATTAAATCTTCATTACTTGGGATCGTTTTTGGTGAAATCGTAAAATCTCCTAACTCCCAGAGTGGTAACCCCAATCATAAATACATAAGATAGAAAAAAACAAACTTAGCTGATGTAGTTTCAAGGCCGAGTTTGCCTTTTTGTTGCAATTTCACTGTGGTGCTCTCTTATTTGTAAGCCAAGAAAAGTAATTAATTAAACTAAACGTATTTCTTCGTGTAACTATTTCACTGAAAATATTTATTTGCAGTTAATTTTGTGTATACAATATCTTTAATTTTGTAATTTGATCTTCAGATATTCCAGCAAAGCACGCTAAATATCGTTTTTTTGGACTCGTTTGTTTGTAGTTAAGCATAAAGTTTCATGGTGTGCTGCCTGTTCTCAACCCATCACGAGTATCGAAACTCGGTTTCTGACATCGTAAGTCTGCAGACATACAACTGTGCCATCTTTGTTTTCTGTTTTCCCGTTTTTTAACACGTTAGGTATATTATTACATCTATATACATAATAAACATGGTATACACAATATATAATATACATTAGAAATAAATTTTTATGTGTAAAGTACAATGAGATTAATACTATCTAGTTATATAAGTTCTAATTTAGATGATTTTCTACTTCAAGATTTCTTTCGACAAAGTGGTCCATTATTTGTACATCTATCAGTTTCGTCTATCGGTCAGTTATTATATAATGCACACGTAAAAGTGTAGTCAGTGTTTTTCTACTTTGTGGTTTCATTGTATAATTAATCATAAAATGAACTAAAATATCAAATATATGTTTAAAAAGATGAAATAAATATTAAGACACCTGTTAAAAATGAGTGTTTCACATTTGTTAACGTTTCTGAGATATCGTTGCAAATTTATAAAAAAAATAAAGATCGGGTATAATATCACTGGCAGTAAGAGGGCAAAGATGAGTTTTCAAAATCTTAGCCATTTATCCACGTGTATAAACTAGTAGTGCAGTAGGCATTACACTTACTAGTATCAACTAAATTAGTTTTGAAGTATTCACGAGAAACTCATACAAACTAATGCATAGATTGTACAATAGTCGTCTCCTTTTATTTGCTGATCTTGTAGCCAATGACTATCTTAATTCTAGGTTGTTGAATTTAATCCGAGCCATATCGACTATTGGAATTCTTATAGTAATGAATAAACTTACCAAACTACAAGATGAAGTCCAATTGGCATGTTATCGACAGGCTTCCATGTCGTTAACACATATCAAATTCACATTAAGCCTCACTCATCCTCAACACATTAGTTCCTTCGGTGTTTTGTTGCAACACTTCTTTTGTTCTATGGCAACCTTTACCAGCTATTGGCATGCAAACACATATAATGCAATTAAAGTAGATCTTAATCAGTTAACATATTATTGGTGTCATTTTGGTTGGATGCTTGTTTGGCATTACAATGGATAAACATATTACCATTGACATTCCTTCTTGCATACAGCTACTATAGCAATAACGCTGATGAATCTTTTGCAATGACTGAAAACAAATTCTTGTAAAATGGATTGAAGCCAATCTTGAATGGTTTTTCAACCAATCTGAATACAGCAAACCAATAAAAGTATCTATAAATCCTTGTTTATGTGCTGATGGACATAGGTTATAGGATAACTTTCTGATAATCTTTGTCTAATTGTGGATATAGAGTTTAGTATGTTTGACTGTCTTACCAAAGTTTTTATTTATTAATTTCAGTGTCTTTCTAATCATTATAACTGTATATAATCCATATTATTTTTCGTTTTTGTTTCTGTATTTTTCAGATTGCAAGATGAAACATGTTCAATTAAGTAGTGCACAAAAGACAAAACTGGCAAAATAGAACGAACAAAAGGTTTTGGATTTAGTGGCCAAGACTGGAGATCTAACTAGTTTTGTCACTCATCTTACACAACATGACCTTTCAAATCAAAACCCATCTCCGCCATCAGAAGTCATTTGTACTGCAACTGACTGTAACAAAGCTGAAGTTAAACCAAGCTCCACACCTATAAGTACCGCTTTGTCCACAACAAAGTCAGAACGCCATGATGACGTTGAAGTGTCACAAGCTGGTTCAACTGGCACAAGTCTCACAACTGATCTCACTTTGCCTACAAATATTCTTGATATCTCTAGGATTAATATTGATGCAAGTTGCACTACAAAGACAGTCTGAAGATGAAATAATTACTGAAAATGAAAATTTACTGAACTATGGTAAAATGCTTCAGTCTACAGATGAAGAAACTAAAGCAAAAGATCCAGGGTTTTAGCTCAATTTCTCTGCTAATGATGTAACTTATTGGATTGCTTGTGGATCCACTGACTGTCAAAATCACAATGGGTCGTTTGGCAAATCTTGCCAGACTTTCAATAGTGGCAAACCAACGATATACTGTTCACAAAAACGTTTCTTTGGGGTAAAAGCCAATGGTAAGCAATACAAAAGAGAGAGTTTTCTATATGCCAAAACGGCTCGTTTGGGTTCAGAAAATATTTTAAATAGAAGAGCGAACAACGTTTCGACCTTCTTCGGTCATCGTCAGGTTCACAAAGAAAGAGGTAACTGACCGGAAGCTGACCACATGTTTTGAAGGGGTTGTGTAACTGAGTGTCGCAATGTAGAGGGCGGGTTTAGATGTTTGAATATATAATTTTATCTATAATATTAATACAGGTATAATGGCGTTCCTTTATATTGGTTTATTTTGGGTTTAAGTTGTTGTATAAGTAAGGCTTCTTTAATTTTGCGTTGGTTTATGTTTGTTTCTTTATTTAGTATTTTAGTGTTTTCTATGGTTATGTTGTGTCCATTTGACTTGCAGTGTTCGAAAACGTGTGAAGGTGACTTTTTATGTTCTTTGAATCTGGTTTCCATTTTTCTACTTGTTTCTCCAATATAGAAGTCGTGGCAGTTATCACATTGTATTTTATAAATAATGTTGGTGTGGTGTTTGTCAGTGTAGTTCTTACATAGCATAGACCTCAGTTTTGTGCCTGGTTTTTGAATAAATTTAGTATTAACTGGAATGTTATATTTTGTTACAAGTTTTTGCCAAATGTTGGTTATTTGTTTGCTGATGTCAGGAATATATGGTTTCGTGATTTTTTGATTCGTGAGATATATTTACTTTTGTTGGTTGATTTTGCTTTCTGTCTAGGTGTGTGTGTATAATGTTTTCTACGGTTTGTGAAGGAAACTTATTGATGTTGATGAAGTATTGTTTTGTTTTGTCTAATTCATCGTTAATTTTATCTGGTGAGCATAGTTTTATGGCTGTGTTTATCTGGTTTCTTGGTATGTTGAGTTTTTGTTTTGTTTCATGTGCTGAGTCCCAAGGAATGTATAGTCCAGTATGGGTGATTTTTCGGTGGATTTTTGAATTGTGTGTCGGTTCTTATAATTTTGAGGTTAAGAAATGATATTTGATTGCTTTCTTCTTGTTCACATGTGAAGTTAATGTTGGGATGTTTAGAGTTAATGTGAGTGAAAAAGTTAAGTATGTGTTCTGTAGATTTGAATTCCGCAACCTTGTCATCTACATATCTGTACCAGTATAGTGGTGGATGTAATGCTGTATTAATTGCTTGTGTTTCAATCTGTGTCATAAAAATATTGGCTAGAACTGGCGATACTGGGTTGCCCATCTTAGGCCATTTGTTTGTATATAGTTTTGGTTGTTAAACATGAAGTTTAACATGAATGTCTATAATAGACATTCCCAGTAACCAGTTAGCAACCCTCATAGAATTCACCACAATAAAGACAAACTTCGTGTTCAACAGTTTCATCCATTTCTAGCAGGGCACATTAAGAAATATGGAAATTCTTGAAAAAAGAAATCCTTCTTGTCCAAAACCACCTGTGAAGAACTCATTGAACCAATGGTTCAGAAGGTTCACGTGTTCAATGTTATTTTAGCTGTTGATTCGACACCAGATCTATCATATATAGATCAGTTCAATGTTGTACTTCGATATTTAATAGATGGGCAGCCAATTGAAAGCTTTTTAACCTTTCTGGAACTGAAAAGCATACCAGTGAGGAAATGGCAAAACAGGTATCACAGTACTTACGTGAAATGTGCAAACATAATATTTCAAAATGTAGGAGTCAGTCTTATGATAATGCTGCTAACATGTCTGGGCGTAAAAAGAGGATGCAGCAAAAGATTTTAGAAAAAAATACCTTTGCCATATATGTGCCTTGTGCAGTCCATTCACTAAATCTGGTAGGTCGAAATGCTGTTGACTGCTGTTAAGTGGCAGTTAATTTTTTTCTCTACAATCGATTTGCTCCATACATTTCTTTCAGCCTCAACGAGCCAGTGGAAAATTCTTCAAGATTGTCTTGGAAATGAAAGTATGTAAAAATCCCTCTCTGATATAAAATGGGAGGCACATGCTATGGCAACGACAGCAAGTTTGAAGCCTTTCTTTAAAATTTTGGAAACTTTAGTTGGAATGTTTAGTTGAAGACCGGTCAGAAAAGGGAGACACTAGAAGAGAAGCAGACAATATTGCAAATAAGATGGAAGAGCTAGAATTGGCCCGGCCTTTCCAAGCGTATTAAGGCGTGCGACTCATAATTTGAGGGTCGCGCCAAACATACTCTCCATTTTAGCCGTGGGGTCAGTATAATGTGACGGCCAATCCCACTATTCGTTGGTAAAGAGTAGCCCAAGAGTTGGCGGTGGGTGGTAATGACCAGCTGCCTTCCCTCTAATCTTACACTGCTAAATTAAGGACGGCTAGCACAGATAGCCCTCGAGTAGCTTTGTGCGAAATTCAAAAACAAATAAGAACGAGAATTTGTTTTTATATTGATCATAGTGGGTGAGATTTTGCAAAAGTCTCATAAAGCAAGTCAAGTTCTGCAAAATGTGGATGTGAACTTGAAAACACGTGCAGATTTGTGCACTGACCAACTACGCACTTTTAGGGATGACTGAAAGATTTGAAATAATTGTGAAGGAAATGCTACCAGATGTTGATTACAATGCAGCTCAAACATGTAAACGTGTCAGAAAGAAGGTGCTCAATGACTGAGATGCACAAGAAGTAGATCTGAATGCCACGACTAAATAAAATCCCGGATGAAAAGAAGAGGAGAGGTATACAAAGAAATAGCAAATAGATTTTCTTTTCTTAGTGATGTGCCGAATGATTTCACTTCATCTCCTGAAAGTGAAAGGTACTCTTATTGTTCCCCAAAACTAATTGATGCTTACCCCGAGAACTTGGGCACTAATCTCTCTGTCGAGCTTCAGGAGTTTCACTCATATGTTCGCCATAAGTTCAGTGCAACAAAAATTGTAAAAAAAATAGATTCAGTCATGCTGAATTTCATAAAATAATTTCAAAAGACAAAACTGAGTGTATGTTTCCAAATGTAGATATTGCATTGCGTATATTTTTAATATTGATGGCCACAAATTGGACAGCTGAACGTTCATTTTCTCAACTCGAGTATATTAAAATTCCCAACAAAACAACTATGTGACAGGAAGGCGAGATGCCTTGTCTCTGTTAAGTATAGAAGCTGTTTTGTTACGCCAAATTAGTTTCGAGGACTTGGTCAAAGACTTTGCGATTGAACAATCTTGAAGAATTTTGTTTTTAAACTTAAATAAATTTTAAGGTGTAACTTAATAATCTGTTTACAGAGTTTTAAGTTCAAAGTGAGAAACCGTTAACATCGAAGTTAAAATTTATTAAATTAAAGTTTTGAGTAAATTTTTCATTTTTGTTAACATCAAAGTATGAATTTGTGAACATCAAAGTGAGATTATTAACTCAGAGTGAAAACGATATAGAGTAAAAATAAGTCTTTTTAATTATCATTAATCAAAGAATTGATTTCCCCCATTATTTGTTAATAAAAGGCTTTGGTCATTGTTTAATTTTGACCCATACCCAATCTGTTAAATAAAGAAAATAAAAAAGTTTTCATTTAATATAGTTGTGGGGTCTGACCTGGAAGAAAACTGAAGAATGGATATAAATTTTCATACTTTCATTTCATTTTCAGCAGTTATTGAGTCTTAATGTCTTGTCAGTTAAGCAATAGAGGGGATGAGGGGGCATCATTGTTGGGCTGTGCTTGGAGCATCATTTGCCCTTAATCCGGTCCTGTGTGTAAATCAATTCAAGTATATTTTAATCACTTCACATATTCTTGCGGACATTACAGCGGACTCTCCAGAACATATGTATATTCAGTGAACAGTATGCTAATTTCTGTTAAATTACATGGTATGCCATGACAGAGGGTAAGTTTCTCGCAGTTGAATTGGTTGAAGTTAACATGCTTAGCAGTGATACATTTTATAGCCTGTATCAACAGTTACATCAAACTATCAGACTGAGTTGATAAAATGAAGAGTGTATCTTCACTTTTCAGTATCACTGCCAATAAAAGTATAAATTAATCTATTTTCCCAGAGGCATTCGTGGCATAGATTGCAGAATACAAATTGTATGAGGATCAGAAGAGTCTTATTCATTGGATACCAATTTAGTTGAATCACAATGCCAGGATATGTGGATGGTCAGTTGATCATCAGCTGGAATCAAACCTTGTGTGTGATGGGTGCCTGAATAGGATGGTGTGTCTGAGACAAAGTTACAACATACAACTTTCTCTCTTATTATAAGCTACCACTTTTCACTGAGCCATGACATACATTGTCTCATTTAAGATGGAATGATTCCTCACACCAAGATGCTGCTGTTTGATCTCACTGAGCAGCCATTACACAACCTTGATACAAATATCCTTACAATTGACATAGACCATTGAAGGATAAGCCTTACCATGCAAATGACAGATAATCTGTATAAGTCGTCAGCCTTTCCATGATTTCCCTTTCCTGAGTCTTGAAATATAAAACTAGACTGTCCAAACTGAGAAGCAATAACAATGCATTTACTTGATATTTTATGACCTTTTCAACAGTCCAGCATTTCTGGCAGCTACCAACCTGAAATGCTCTATGAAATCATCTAAATCTTTATTTGCCACACCCTTAAACGTGAGCAGAGTAATTTGATTTACCTCACTTATGAGGAAAAATTACGTGAGCCAGACCCTCTTTTTTGCAATTTCCTAGCTGGCATATGATTGAGATGTCCTTAAAATTACAGATACAGCACTAACGAGTGGTCAGCTCTTGTTCTTGTGTAGGAGGATAATGAAGTGCACTAAGTAACACATTCGTTGATTTTGTACTAATTTTTAAGCACAAGTTTGATAAATTTCACTTTTTTTCTAATTATTGAGTGATTAGCTTTAGTTGGTAATAGCTTAAGCAATTAATGTAAATAATGATGCTTGATATAGTTGTACCGAGTGCATGGAGGAGATTACAAGAGGCTGTTTATCTAATTTCCATGGTGTTACAGTAAAAGAAACTATGAACACTGTTTTAGAGAGAAAAGTTAATACCCTATATCTTAAAGAATCTGGCCCATGATTTTTTCTGTAGTGCAACTTCTGGTTCAGAGAAGATCACCATTTTTTCATGGTTCATAACCATGCCCACAACACAGAAACTCAGATGGATTGTGTCACTATATGGGGAGACCCTGCTCACTTACTGAATATCCTGATGCTAAATACCATGCGGAAGCCAAGGCCATTTATGCTATGATAATAACAAATAATAATGTGTTGAAGTGTTAAATGCTCTTGTGCAGAGCGAAAGCCCCAGATGGTAAATAGGGTCCAACATACCAACATATGGTTCAAAAGAATCTGATTAAATGTCTGTTAGAGGACATCGTGCAGACTGGTATGTGGACTTCTCTCAATACTTTTCTCTTGCATTATTTACATGATTTGGAATTTTCTTTTACTGAGAGTTTTTGCCTACCCCTTACAGCCGTTTTGACAACATTTGCTAAATTATAAGGATGGGTGAATGATATTTTTTCTCTTTCTTTTGCCGCTTTATTTTCCAGGGTCCATTACCTATTTTTTTTTACTGTAGCTCACTCTGCGGCAACTGTTGCTCAGAAAGATGTATTTTTGTCCATCAAATTCTGTACAAGTAACCAAGTTAACTGAACTTATTAATCCTTATTGCAACAGGCTCTGTAGAAATGAGATGTTCCATTAGATCATCTCGGAGCTTTCTAGATAGTATTAGCACCTTAGGCTGGACCACCACTCAGGGGCTATGATGAGCAATGCTAAAAGGAATCCTCTCCATACCTGATGATCATCATAATGAATAAATCGAGGTTGATTTGCTTTTAAAAATTTAGCAAAATTGGTTCACATATTGCACTGTTCCTCTGGACTCCCCAGTGCAAATTATCCCTGTATTCTACTAGTGGAGCTTGGAAGTCCCTACCACACCTGGTTTCCAGCCTCAGGGGTGGTGGGCAGAGTCTTTTCGTACAGAGTGTTTGAGTAAATTCCTGCAATGTTACAGAAGAGGGCAATGTTAGGAAGCCCTCCTACCTGGATCTCGGGTTGTTTTCCGCAATGTCAATTGGAGCAGCATCAACCTAAGCAGTAGCTATCTCATAATACTGGTTCAGATTTGATGCTTTGCTGTCTAGTTGGGGTGTGTATTGCTCTTCATTTGATCAATATTGATTTTTTTATATTGTTCTTAAAAGGAAGTCCACTATCTCCTTATAACAGCAAATGTGGAGTGGTTCCATTCTGAATCTGTGGTTAATTTCAGTGTTCCATATCCTCTCCATAATTCTGAGGTAAGTTGTTGAGGGTGAATGATCTCATTTCCAGACCAGATGAGTTCTGTTCCTTCAGATAAGTAAGGCAGGCACAGTTTTATCATTTTGGAGTGTTTCATTTCAGGCTTCTTCAGGTAGAGGAGAAAGTTTGTCCACTTTGGTGTTGTTTACTTTCTTGTCATGATTCCTGTGGTTTAGAATGCATCACTCCATAGCAGTTTATTTATGTAAAAGTGGGTTTTCTCAACATCACTGATTACTCTATCGCAGTGGTTCCCAACCTTTTTTGTGTCCTGCACCCTTAAGAAAATTAATATGTTGTCACACCCCTCACAGTAATTATTTATTTAAGAATAAAGGTGAAGGTGGCCAAAACAAACATTGTCTCGCACCCCCTGGAATGCTATCTTGCATCCCTGGGAATCCCCGCTCTATAGCTACAGATGGAGATCCAGTCAAAAGTATATCTATATGTTACACTGTGGTCCAACTCCTTTAGCCTCCATCAAGGGATATAGGAAGTAAGACCCATTAATTCCAGTGGTGAGGAGTGGAACACTTCTATCTGTTTAGGGTTGGTGTATGGTGATGCTAAAAAGAATCCTCTCCATATCTGCTGATCATCATAATGAATAAATCGAGTTTGATTTGCTTTCAAAAATTCAGCAAAATTGGTTCACCTATTGCACTGTTCCAATGGTGAGTAGTGGAACATCTACTATCAGTTTAGGACTGGTCTGTTGTGATGATTACTCATGTACTATTCCACCATCAATACATGAATTAACTTCAGGATGAGGCAAGTACCTGTTCTAGATGTTGTCCTGTTCCTTCCATCAGGTACCACTCTTATCTTGGTACATCTTTGATCAATGCACATGGATACTGCCTTCACTGGTCCATCCATCTTTCAGTGTGGGATTCCAATTATGTGGAAGCAGAGATAACTATGTTTTGGAAATTAACATTTTTCTAAACTGATAATTAATTTTCAATTATACTTACCTCTACTGACATTCTCCCCACTAAAAGCTGGTTTTAGAATCAGTCTTCAAGAAGTGATAATATTATCTTAATGAGGTGCTTATATACAGTACCAAGATAGAGGGTGTATTGACATAGGTGAAGAATGTCACAAGACCAATATAACCAAGGGTAATTAAGTGAAACATAAAGGACTGGAAGCAAGCAAGAAAAAGAAATCAGACCAATGCTTAGATGGGCAAAGGAAAAACTGGCAATCAAGTAATAGCTGTAAATGTTGACAAAGGTAAGCATTATTGGAAATGGATTTTCATTTCAATGTAGGAAAATGTTATTTTGGTTGAATGGTTTTGTATTGGTACAAAATAACAACAGTAAATTTAGGTTAAGGTTGTGTAATTATATAACAAGTAAGTTATTACCGTGAACGGATTTCGTATTAAGGAGAAAATTTATAAAATTATTCGTACTGTGAGGTTAAGTTGACACAATTATATAACAACGAGTATATTCTGTATTATGGTACAGTTAAAATAACAAAAGTGATTTCAAATTTTATGTTTATCTTTCCCAAATAAAATGGTTTTGTATGGTTTTATATGTGTATTAGAGGAAATTGATGCTGATAAGTGATGTGGTTGTCTTTTTGTTTTCACTTTTGTGTCATCTGATTCAGGAAAGAGGTTATTATACACTCTTGTTTGGTTACAAGTTATTGTTTATAGTGTTACTGTATTGTTATTCCACTGCTTTAATGAAATGTTTTTATTATTGTGCTGTTATAATGAAATACTGATTTTCTTTCTGTGTGTGCGTGCTGTTGTGTAAGATTTTTCTAATTTTTCTTTGTAAAGATACTATTATTATGCCAACATAATGACACTAACATATGGCACTACTTTATGAAGTAACATTCACATCAGATTTTAACATAGAACAAAATTATTAATGCAGTGATGGTGTTTATTTCAAAATAAGATTATTCTATAAAATTAATGAACTTTTTTTTTTATGTTAGTAACTATTCTTCAAAATGAAGTATTTATTTTTACCAAACTTGTATTATTCTTTTAACAACATTGGACTTCTTCTTTTCCCTTTCTCCTTTTTTTTGTAAAAATTACATCAGCCAAAAGATTTCATGCTTTAAAGATAAATACTGTTTCATTTAACTTTGTGAAAAACAGCTTATATTCTCTTTATTGGAATTTTTACAGATAAGAGCAGCCATCAGTGACTTTGCTTTTGATAATGATTATTACTGACACTGTGCTGGTCTTAATGCTCCAAAACTTGAAATTCCTCATAAGTTTGAGATG
Organism: Carcinoscorpius rotundicauda; assembly: GCA_011833715.1. Classification (NCBI taxonomy): domain Eukaryota; kingdom Metazoa; phylum Arthropoda; class Merostomata; order Xiphosura; family Limulidae; genus Carcinoscorpius; species Carcinoscorpius rotundicauda. The sequence goes on along the minus strand of CM022395.1, from coordinate 13,590,473 downwards.
GGTTCAGTTACAGTCACATTCTCATATATTTTGTATAAGACTGAAATGAAAGAGTTTTGTACTAGTAGTTACTCAGTTAGTAACTGTCCATTGACTGTTTTCAAGATGTTTCATTGCAGATCACAAATTACAGATTTACTATTCTTAACACATATCATAGTTCATTTTAAAATGTTAGATTATGGCTAAACGGTCTTTAAAATCTATTTCTCTTATTTTAGACTACAGTTTTACTGTTTCCATAATATTTTCTTTAAATATTAAACAACAGCTTTATTCATTCCAAAATATATTTTCAAAATGGTAGAAAATATAATATTATTTTTCGATTATTTTCTTGTTTTTAATCCATAGTTTTTACTCTTCTAATGTTATTTTTCCTCTTTTGAACCTTTTATTATTTCTAACTTTATTATTTTCTTGTTTTTAAACTTTTTACTCTTCTTAGATTGTTTTACAGTTTGTAATATTTAATTAATTTGCTGTTAGGTTTTGGATTTTATTTACATTTTAATCCAGGTCAGTATATAACCATTAAAATACTGGCTGCATATGTTTTGAAGTTTCAATGCCATTTTCAAGTGCATATGTGAACCTGTACATAGATATGATAAATTTATCTGAAAGAAAACAAATAATAATCTTTTTCTTTTTAGTTTTATTGTTCTCTGGTTTACTTTCCTGATCTTTACCTTCAGTTCTTGGCTTTCTTTCGGAAGACCTGGTACAGGTAGGTGTCTGAGGCACTCATCTTGTTTGCCCTTTCAGCTGTGGAAGCATTATAATGTGACAATTAATCCAACTATTAATTGGTAAAAGAGGAGCCCAAAAGTTGGCAGTTAGTGTTGATGACTAGCTGCCTTCCCTCTTGTCTTATAGTGCTAAATTGGGAACCCTTGTGTAGCTTTGCATAACATTAAAAATAAACAAATTCTTTAGGAAATCATCTGTAAGTTCTTGGGAGAGATATGGTTTTTAGGCCATATATACGTTTCTTATTTTCCAGTTAGCTGTGTATTATGTCCACAAGGAAATTCAGCTTTGCTGTTCAGTTATGAAATGAGAAGATATAGCACAAATAGAAGTGGAAATGTTACTGTGGTTTAGTTCAAGAAATTTGTCATTTGAAGATGTATTAATGTGACACTAGATTCACTCATGTAAAATATTATACACACAACTAAATCACACTTTGTACTGATGCAGGATAATTTGTTATTACGCTGTCAGGAATATTTAGAAACAAGAAACACCATACATGGTAAAAGATATAGATACAAATTCCATGGACCACCTTTAGCACATAGTTGAATGTTTTTTGCCAACATAACCAAGTGCAACTAACAATGCTCATTCTTGAGTGCCATGTGTCAACATAACTAACTGTAACTTACACTATATTGTCGACATAGCCATAGAAGAGTCTGGTTTCAAAACGTATCGACCACCTGCGGCTTGTCCTTGGATGCTGTGAGTCAATATAACCAACTGTAACAATATATCGTCAACATAACCATAAACAAGTCTGGTTTCAAATCCCATAGATCACATTTAGCACATATTTGGATGCTCTGTGTCAACTTTAATGAAAAATATGTTGTTAATGTAATTGTAAACAAGTTCCATAGACCAACTTTGAAACATATCTGGCACTTGGGCTTCAATGCTAACAACAGCTGTTATCAATTTATCATCTACACTCAGTGAAGAAACTATACTTCATGTTCCCATGTTAATTTGGTTGAAGAATAATAAAAATTCTTCTCTGAAATAATTAGTGATTACCCAGTGCATTATCTGTTTTTCTGAATTTTTTAACATCAAGCTTTAATTTAAGATAAAGGTAGTTAAGTCTCCCACAGTAAACCTTTTCTTAATATTTGTTGGTTACTTTAATTTTCTCTAAGTTATAACTTAATGCTTTTCAACCAAGAATACAGAAAACACAGTATTATACTCTTTTGAAGCTGTACATGTACTTTTATCACAAGATTACACATAATACAGAAAACTGTTTGTTAGAATCATGCAAACAAAATTTTTGTTTACAAAATATTTTTACATAATAAATTAGTTATTTTGAAATTGATAAAAACACACATTAAATCCTTAAAACATTATCACAGTACAATTTGTGCCTAAATCACCATTCTCTAGGAAAATTTTTGATTTACAAGAATATTTAAAAAATAATTTTAAACTCATATATAAACAGCATAACAATTCACAAAAATACATAAACTTTAATTTTGTAATTAATGATGAGTCTGTAGCATGTCAAAATGACACACACACACTACAGTGACCAGGGATTTGGATTCTTCAACTTATTTTCGGATAAATCAAACCAAACTGTTATTGAAGTGTTCTTGAAGAACTAGTTAGTAGTTTGTACAACATACAAGAGGTTGGTCAGATCTTCAGGATCAAAGGAAATACTAAAAAGAGAACATATCAAAAAATAAGATTTTTATATGAATTACTTACATTTTCATATAATTTCAACCATTTGTTAACAGAAAACTTCAAATATCATATCTTAAGTACTTGAATCAATTTATCACTCATATATCCCTTTGTTTCAAACTAATACATACATCTCACATAC